>JAPDVR010000017.1:43665106-43695106 GCA_026230005.1 Gila orcuttii
GGAGGCCAGGTGTGTCTGTCACTTGCTGGTTCTCCATCAGTAAATAAAAATTATAAATTAAATGAATACACTTTTCAGCGTCCTTGAATCATTTTCTTTCAATGATCAAACATTATTATTACTCTTTTATTCTTCAAAAACATGCTCAAAGTCATGAATAGATCTGAAAAAAAAAAAAAAAAACATTCAATTAATATTTTTTTTTTAAATTTGGTCGATTCAATATCGATTCTCAAAAGCCACGAATCGATATTTTTCACTATGTATTTCCGCAAACATTAAACATAAAATCTGATTCACGTTAATCTTCTCCATTAGATTTTTTTTAGTTATTTATCTAACGCATTGTTACTGCGTAAAGTTTTTGTAATTTTATTAAGGATTAATCTTTGTTTAATTTGTACAATGAAGATTATATGCAGTTATTTTACATTTGATTACTTTATTCAATATCTGTACTGTATATTCAATATATGAGAACTGTTTTTATTTTTGTTCTATTGTATTTATTTATTTGTATTATTGCTTGTAGTTTAATTATTTGTTCTTTTTTTAATATATATTGGAATTGAGAATTTAAAAATTTCACTGGCATCTAAAATTTTGGTTGTTATAACTTTATTTATTACAATACAAGGATACATGGGTCAAAAACAATGAGTATTTTATTAATTTATTACTTTCTTAGTGGTGGGGCCAGTGAAAATTGAATAATTGAAATCAGTGAATTGAATTGAAAATTGGTGATCGAATCGAAAAAATAGAATCGATACGCAGGCCTTGTCATGAACCATGAAACCAACCTTGAATTTAAAGCAAAAAGAGGATGTGAAAGTGGAAAAAAGACAAAAGTTCAAGAAATAAAAGTGTAATATGATGATTATTGTTACCTGTTTACAGTTGTTGTTGATTGAAGATCAGATTAATACGTGTTTGTTCTGATCTGAATAACAGATAAAATGATGAGGACGGTTTGGATGAGCTGTATTCCCCGACATCGGCCCAGATCCGATCCACATGGCGAATCCACATGTCCCAGATGTGGGCCGGATCTGGGCCGACACTGTGTCTGATTGGCTTGTGTACATTATTAAACATTATTATTCCGTCTGGGAATAACCGTCCTGTGTGCCCGTCTCTCAGTAAAGAGCCCGGACAGCAGCGGGTGAAGCGCTGGGGGTTCGGATTCAACGAGGTTCTGAAGGATCCAGTCGGGAGAGAACAATTCCTGAAGTTCCTGGAGTCTGAGTTCAGCTCGGAGAACCTGAGGTATGAGACCAGTGAACAGGGAACATCTGGCACGGGTAAACGCATCGCTGGGTAGTAATTGGCCAGTGCTTTGCTGGGTAACACTTTATTACACAGTTTCCTTATTACATATGTACTTATAGTAATAACAGTAAATTATGCATAATTACATACAACTAACCCTCAACCAAACCCTATAGTAAGTACATGCAGTTAATTTTTATTACTCAGTACTTAAATATATAATCACACTGTAACAATGACACCTTAAAATAAAGTGTAACCCTTTGCTGTACACAGCAAAGTCTTAAATTAGATTTTTAAAATTGAACACCATAAAAAGTCTTAAACTTAAATTTTACATGCGAGTTATATTTTAGACACAATATTGTCAATATTGTTTGTTGTTTCCTTTGTTTTGCCAATTAAATCATACCAGAACCGAGTCTCCATGCAACAGACAGCGATGATTTCTTTTTTTACCGACTGAATCTGCATTTTGAACGAATCAGTGTGTAAATGATTCAGTGGCCCATCACTTGCTGCTTTCCTGAATGAATCAGCCGTTTGAACGAATCTGTTGAATGAATGACTCCCTCAACTCGCTTATTACGACAGTGACTCGCCGCCACCTACTGGCGGTTTTAGTTTCATGTGTAAAGTACCCTTTAATTAAAAAGTTCAAATTAGAAATAATTTCATATTTAAATATTGAATTAAAAAAAAATCTCATTTGTAAATGCTGTGTATAAATATATTAATGCCACTTTCTGATGCCGCTTCTGTGTCACTTCTGCACTGCAAAGATGGATTTTGTTGATAAGGATTTCATTTGACTGGTAACAGCCCCCAACTGTTATTATTCTAATAGAATTTAATTTGACTGTCAAGTCAAGTCATCCTCATTTATATAGCGCCTTTAACAACGCAGATTGTTTCAAAGCAGCTGTACAGAGATAAACATATATTTTAAGGTAACAGAGATTGGTTTAGTTTAATAGTGGTTCTTGAATAATGTTTTTTCCAGCTAAAGTTAGTTTTGATTGATTCACTTCCGTCTAAATGATCATTTGTTATTAAATTAAGGGCCGCTAAGACGACACCGTTCTCTCTAAACAGACTTTAAACGTGAACCTGTGATAGACGCTGATGGCGTTCACATGCGCATTAAGAATTGATTCTATAGTTATGTGCGTTTGAATATATGTGCGCAGGTTTGTAATTCCTTACAAACCATGCCTACACAAACTACTTGTCTATAAATTTTGATGCAGAATTTTATTTTATCTTATCACTTCGGGTAGGTACGCGAACCGAAAAATTCCACTAGGCTTTTTCTGTAGAGTGGTATAGGGATCCTCCATAGGGAGAGGCTAGTTGGCACTTCAGCACTGCATTGTCATCGGGTCCAGGCGAAGGTCCTTCGTCAGATCTGGAAACGGCCTGGATCCGGCAGGCTGCGGGAAAACCTCAGGATAAACAAAGACACTAAAATTAGCGTAGATGCCATTCTTCTTATGATGTAACGAGTACATCAGGATTTAAGGGAAGTGTTCCCAGTTCCGGCTGACCTAATCTAAGCAGCCTAATATTGAATTATAAAAGTCTATAGAGTGTTATGTGAATGCTAGGTCAAAGAGATGTGTTTTTAGTCTAGCTTTGAACTGACAGACTGTGTCTGCTTCCCGGACAATGTTAGGAAGACTGTTCCAAAGTTTTGGTGCTAAATAGGAAAAGGATCTACCGCCAGCATTCGATTTAGATATTCTAGGTATTATCAACTGGCCAGAATTTTGAGATCGCAATAGACGTGAAGGACTATAATGCGTTAAGAGCTCGCTCAAGTACGGCAGAGCTAAACCATTTAGTGCTTTGTAAGTAATCAGCAATATTTTAAAATTTATACGATGTTTAATAGGGAGCCAATGCAGTGTTGACAGAACCGGGCTAATATGGTCATACTTCCTGGTTCTGGTAAGAACTCTAGCGGCTGCGTTTTGGACCAGCTGTAGTTTGTTTATTAAGCGTGCAGGGCAACCACCCAGTAGAGCATTACAATAATCTAGCCTTGATGTCATGAACGCATGAACTAATTGTTCCGCATTTGTCAATGAGAGCATATGGCGTAATTTAGATATATTTTTAAGATGGAAAAATGCGGTTTTACAGACACTAGACACGTGACTTTCAAATGAAAGATTGGTATCAAAGAGCACACACACACAAACACACACACACACACACACACACCCAGGTTCCTAACCGACGACGAGGACTTAACAGAGCAGCCATCAAGTGTTAGACGGTATTCTAGGTTATTACGTGTGGAAGCTTTTTGTCCAATAATTAGAATCTCTGTTTTTTCAGAATTTAGTAGTAGGAAATTACTAGTCATCCAATTTTTCATTTCAACTATGCATTCCGATAATTTTGTGAATTGGTGAGTTTCATTAGGTTTGGAAGAAATATAGAGCTGAGTATCATCAGCATAACAGTGAAAGCTAATTCCATGTTTCCTAATGATATCTCCTAAAGGTTGCATATACAGAGTAAAAAGCAGCGGTCCGAGAACTGAGCCTTGTGGTACGCCATACTGAACTTGTGATCGATAAGACATCTCTTCATTTACTGCTACTAACTGATAGCGGTCAGATAAATATGATTTAAACCATGCTAATGCAATTCCACTAATGCCAACATAGTTTTCTAGTCTATCTAAAAGAATGTTGTGGTCAATGGTGTCAAATGCAGCACTAAGATCGAGTAACACTAATAGAGAGATACAACCACGATCGGATGATAAGAGCAAATCATTTGTGACTCTAATGAGAGCTGTCTCAGTGCTATGGTGCGGTCTAAATCCTGACTGGAAATCCTCGCAGATATCATTTCTTTCAAGAAAGGAACATAGCTGTGAGGATACTGCTTTTTCTAATATCTTTGACAGAAAAGGTAGATTTGAGATCGGCCTGTAACTGACTAATTCTGTAGGATCAAGTTGCGTTTTTTTAACAAGCGGTTTAATCATAGCCAGCTTAAAGGTTTTTGGTACGTATCCTAATGACAAAGATGAATTAATGATGTTAAGAAGAGGATCTATGACTTCTGGACTGTGTGTGTGTGTGTGTGTGTGTGAGTTTGTTAGAATTTGACATAAAAGATCATGCATACATGTAATAAGTTTAGAAAAAATGCTCTTATAAAGGAAATCTTATAAAGGAAATGCCCCTTAATAGAAATGTTCATTTCTGTCACTGCTGTGAACTGACCACTGCATAGAATATGAATAATATGAATATCTTCGTGAGTCAGCTGTCAACCAATCAGCCTAAACCAATTATGGTACAAAACCACACTATTATCAACAAAACTTTGAAAATATCGAAAAACCTTTTTTTTTTTGTCAATAAAGCACACCCCTAATTTACAGTATTCATTTTATTTCTTCATGTCTTAAAAAGGTCTTAAAAATCCTTAAATTTGACTTATAATAGTGACTTATAAAAATTTTGCGTTTAAAAGACGTCTAATAGCCGTCCAAACACAGCCCTGACGTCTACACCATAGACTAGTGTCATGTCTTGTTTTGGTCATGTGATCCTGCCATGTGTTCCCTTGTCTGATGTGTCATGTTGTCATTGATTCATTGTTTTATTGTTCACAGGTGTACCTTGTCTAGTCATTCGTCCTTGTGTATTATCATGTGTACTAGTGAAGTGTTGTTTCCTGTAACCACAGTTGTGTCTTGTAAGTTCATGTTCATATTTTTGAGTTTCACGCCACGTCTTTGTTTTATGTTTGATCATGTTTTGGAATTAAATCTGCACTTTTGTTCTCACTTCAACTTACCTCCAGTGGACTATCTTACAACTAGTCATCAATTAGATAACAAAGAAATGAAATGAAATGACTAGTCTATTCTTAGGATTTGTTTTAGACGTCTTTTACATTTTCACTGACAGCCCATATTTTGCCTGGTTTTGGCCGTGTTTGGCGGCTATTAGACGTCTGTGTTCTGGGAACCCTGTATTCGGTATATTGGTTTTAAGGGCATCTTGTGTGCAGGTTTTGGCTGTCGGTCCAGGAGCTGAAGACGCGTCCCATCCGTGAGGTTCCCAGCAGAGTTCAGGAGATCTGGGAAGAGTTCCTCGCTCCCGGAGCTCCCAGTGCCATCAACGTCGACTCCAAGAGCTACGACAAAACCACGCAGAACGTCAAAGATCCCGGCCGATACGCTTTCGAAGACGCTCAGGTCTGTGTTTGTGCTGGACATCATTAACCTAATCTGGTGTGCCTTTTAAATCACTCGTAAATCTCTCATTATGATGTATTATCACCAGATATTATATTCATATTTATTTGTATAGCGCTTTTCACAATACACATCGTTTCAAAGCAGCTTTACAGAAAATGCACCAAGAGTCCTCTTTACAATTTACAGTGATCTGTTATCAGAGGAAACTGTATAAGTTATGTACAGGGATGCTCCGATTGATCGGACGCCGATCATGATCGGCCGATATTGGCTAAAAATAGATTGATCGGTGAACACCAAAAGCGCCGATCAAAAAAGCCGATCACGTGACGTAAATTACTCGCGCGACTTTTTCCCACCTGCATGCGTGGCGCACGGGCACACAACAGCAGAGTGGAGCTTGGCAGTGGCAACATGAGTTCTCCTTCACCGGAACGAATAGGGAGTCTCCCAACGGATTGAAGCGCGCGTCCGAGTGAAGACCGTGCACCGCGCGAGCCACAACAGAACGCGGTATCTGCGCCACTGATCGCTGCGGCAACGAGCACTTTGATCACTTGATAAAAAAACAACCATTTCAGCGCTAGATCGCCTCTTATTTAACAAATGAACAAAATGAATGCTCTGAGTTAACTGGAGATGTTTTTATTTATTTGTATTGGTACATTCGTGCCGCAAGATGTTTCAAAAGTGGTGGTGGTATTTTATTTTTTTTGTTCTGACGTAGTTGGTTCCTCAACTACATCAGATTCAGATTATTTTATTTAATGCCATGTCAGCATTCAAAGCTATTTTCATGGCAAAAATTCAATTATAAAAATACAAATATCATATAAATACAATAAAACAAAACAAATATAAACAAGAAGTCATTTTATACAATATATATTTTAAAATGAACATATGATAGAAAATCCAAAACCTTTTCAGGCATAATCTCATTAAATATGTCCTTTAATGAAGTAACTTCATAAAAGAGCATTCTGCTCAACTACATCAGACGTTCATAATAATAACAGAAAAAAACTTGCCATAGTTTTGTCCTTTTATCAGTAGCCAGTTTTGGTGTAACAAGTTGTACATTTTGTTGCCAATTAGTAAATGTAGTGGGTGTATTAAGAGACTACAATTTCCAAATATGCCTAAGTGTAACTTGATCCCCTCCCATTAGGCTGATCTGATGTGTGTTGGTCTGCCTGACCCCTCTTTGTTTGGAATAATTTAATGTTACTCTGCCTTATTTGGGAAAGCTGGCCTAGAGTAGCCTTAAGACATCTCATTTTCTAAATACAATTAAATAAACACATTTCTACAAATGGTGCAAAGTCTGCTAGATTATAGATAAAAGATTCCCATTCCCCTGCCATTCTGTGATCGGCAGTGATCGGCAATCGGCAGATCATGATTTTGGTGATCGGTAATCGGTGATCGGCCCCAAAAATGCTGATCGAAGCATCTCTAGTTATGTATTTCTGAAATGTACATATATATATATATATATATATATATATATATATATATATATTAAAAAAAAGCTAAAAATGTATTCATTTAAACAATGTAATAATTTAAGTCAGAGACAATGAGCTCATTGAAGTAATTAATACTTGTTTGTTAACAAATGATTATGACATTTAGAAGATATAGCATTGGTGCATGTTGATTCAGTGGGTTCAATATTGGGTTCAATCTTTTTATCAACTTGTTTTCTTTGAGTTAGGACAAGTTTTGTGTTTCTCTTGAACTGGTTGATCGTAGGCCTCGTTGAAGTGAACCGATGCTCCTCAGTTTTTCACTTCACTCAAGCTAATTCACCAGAAAATGCATGAGCTCAGATCAATGAGGCTTATTATCAATCCAAATGATCAATCAGACAAAACCTGTGCGAATTAAAAGAAAACAAGTTAATAAAAAGATTAAATTCAATATTTGGCGTTTACACTTCATAACGAGAGATTTATTGTAGGCAGGTCATTTTTGATCTGGAAAAGCACAAATTTGAGAAGTTGTTGTGAGAAAAGTCAGTAAGTTTTAGTCCAATGCGATCGCATTAACCAGCATTTTCCTCTCCGGGTCAAAATGACCAGTTATAAAACTGTGCATAGGATCTAAAAGTGTACGTGCACCTAAAAGCCAAAAATGTGCAAAATTCATTATAATCCCAGTCAGCGGAAGATTTTGCACATGTGTCTCAACCCCGAAATAACCATATATGAGCTTACAATGCCTCGTTTTACTGTGCAGATCCTCATCTGCATATGCATATTAAAGTTACAAGACATTAGGAAAATATGAGATACGGATGTGCGTCACATTACATTGATAAAAGTAATTTAGTAGCCGATCCTTGAGTTGTTTTTGAATAAATAAGTCAAAATAGAATAAAATACATTTCAGGGAAAGTTTTTCTTAACCTTTTCCACTGGCCAAATAGTATTTTGAATTGCTTTATATTTTGAATGGAAACAGATAGTTCTTATTGTGCATTATTGATCACTATTTGCGTAAGTATTTCCTCAGCACGAGTTCTGCTGTTATCATTCGCTCATCAAACATTAAAACACAGCATGTGTTCAACAGCGGCGCATACACTTCTAATATTTCTATTTATTAGAATATAAAACACTTCTCGGTAATGATTTGATGTAATTTAAGTGCTTAACTCCATTAATAAGAATGGTATATTTCATCTAAATGTGTATATCAGATGTAAAACAGTTTAAATAATTTTTTTATGTATTTAAACTGTTGTTGTGAACTTCACTGTATTAATGATTATGACTCATAATGAATATGAAAGTGTTTTTCCTTCATCAGTCGCTCAGATCATCATCGGTGTCGTTAAACTGATCGTCTCCAGAATGTTCGTACGCAGGATCAGAGTAACTTACAGACGCACACACACATTCTCCCGGCGAGTGTGTTTATTAGCGCTTGACCGATATTGCTTTTTGATGACCGATGCCGATATCTCAGAGAGCAGGATGGCCGATATATATATATATTTATTTATATATATTTATATTTATTTTAATCAATATTTATAAATTATAAATAAATTAGAAAACAAATCTTTAAAATAAACATGCTTATACTTTAGATGGCAACTTCTTGAATTGGCAATTCTATTACAGTATTTTTCACAAATAAAGTAATTGTTTAAAAAGAAAAGAATATGTGAATAAAAAGGAAGTACACACTGTAACAGGGCACTCATATTTTTTCAAATAAAGACAAGGTAACGCTAATTTTACATACAGCACACAGTGAAACCGATATGAATATGACAGTGATATAGCAGAGCATATTTTACTATGAAGGATTTAAAGTCTTTCTATGCGTCTGTGAAGCTGATCTTCTTGTCACATTCACTCGCTTCACACACACCATTCACAAGATATCACAGCTGGATTCCATTAAATCTACAAGGTTTGTGAAATGAAATGTTTATTAGATATTCAGAGATTTGTTTAAATGATGTAGATGCGCATTTGCTGAATGTTGACGGTAAATGAGAACGTATTTTAGCCTGATTGTTTGCTTTTTCTGTTACAAATAATATAAAAGCAAACGCTTTACTTTATACCAGTTCTGTCTAACAAAGTATTAGATAGGAGTGACAGAGATCGTAAACTGCCGTTCTCAGCACCGCCCGTCAAAATAAAAGTCCCGCTTCCAACACATCGGCCAATCAGAAAAACGTATTGGCCGATGCCAATATTTAAAAATGCCAAATATCGGTCATGGCAATATATATATATATATATATATCGTTCGACCACTAGTTTTTATAAATCACAACCTTTAATGGGAAGTGGCGTACGCACGACCCCAGAACACTAGTTCATCATAATTCCGTCAACATGAGGATTTGTTCATCATCATCATGTGATTGAAACGTGGTGTATTTCTCCCATCAGGAGCACATTTATAAGCTCATGAAGAGTGACTCGTACAGCCGGTTCATCAGATCGAGTGTCTACCAGGAGATGCTGCAGGCCAAGAAAAAGGTAAAGCCCTTGAAACGCCTGGAGACTGCGATCTGACGACTCCCGACGCACACACACACACACACACACACACACACACACACACTCCATATCATCAGCACTTCCAGGGAAACGAGAGACTGCTTTAGGAAGAGAGAGATGTTCCTTTGAGTTCTGTCTGTCAGCACAAGAGTGACACATTTTCTGCTTCTCAGAGACTGACATGCCAGTAATAAATATAATATATATATATATATATTAGTGCTGGACAATGATTAATCACGTCCAAAATAAAAGTTTGTGTTTACATAATATGTGTGTGTTCTGTGTATAATTATTTTGTACCTATAAATACACATATGCATGAATATGTTTGCATGTATATACTGTATATATATTTATACATCATTTATATAATATATAAATATACATATTTTATATATAAATAACAAATTTTTCTTAAATATATACATGCATTTGTGTGTATTTATATATACAGAATAATTATACACAGTACACACACATATATTATGTAAACACAAACTTTTATTTTGGATGTGATTAATCGTTGCCCAGCACTAATATATGTATAATATATATAATATCACTTTTCATTTGAAAATCCTCTTCTTTCTCTAAAGTTTGACTTTGGAAATACTTTTACACCTTTTGTATGTTTATGAAGTAACGGGATCTTGTTGTAAAGGTGTGTATGATCTCTCAGTGCCATGTCATGATGTCATCATTCTGCTTAAGTTGCTCGTTTGTTTCTCTTGTTTTTTTGCTGTATGTCTTTGAGTTATTTATATTAAAACACCTTGTTTTCCGCCACATCTCCGGTTCTGCTGTTCTTTCTTGCGTGTCTTTTGTCTTGCATGTGTTCTTCTTTTCTGTCCTGTCCGTTTTGTTCTGACGTGCTGAAACAGGAAGTGCTCAGGCTGACTCTCTGGTAAGTGTGTCGTTTTGTGCAGACGCTCCGATGGATCACTATCTTTCTTTTCATTATCAGTCATACGCTAGCAGTTTGGATTAATTATGATTTTTTTTTAGTGCTTTTGAAAAAATTCTGAAGTTTTCTGAAGGATCATGTGACACTGAAGACTGGAGTAGTGATGCTGGAAATCACAGGAATAAATTACACTATTTTACATTAGAATAATATTTCACTATTTTTACTGTATTTTTGATCATATAAATGCAGCTTTGGTGGGCAGAAGAGACTCTTTCAGAAACATTAACAAATCTTAATCATTCCAAAGTATTGCAAAAATATTTTTGATCCAAAATATCTTTGCAAGTTATATGAAAATGATCTGCAGATTTCTGTTGAACATGCAAAGATGAATCCTTCCAATATTTTTTGGGGGATTGACAACATTAAAAAAAAAAGTGTATTATTTTTTTCATGCTGATCCGAACAAAATTATCAACTTTCTTCATTATCGCATATATGTTTGTACCAATCTTTACCAAAATATTTGGATGTTATGAAGAATTTATAAAAGTAATTCTTCAGTCCTCTTAGAAAAACAAAACTGGAGCAACCCAGCTTTATTCCCATATCATCTCTGAGAAACTAATATTTCCCTCAACTTTAATAGATATATTACTCTATAAAGTCTAATAGGTTTATTTGAGCAGTTTTTACTACTAATGTCCAATTTCTTGAACTCTTTCTCTTTTCCTTCACAGAAAAGCAAGAATCTCTTCTAGGATCTGAAACCCAGGTGAGACTTTAAATCTGCATTCTTGAAATGATCACTATGTGGATATTCAATAAAATCATGATGTTAGTTTTATAATATCTTAATATCTTCATGCCTTATAGTCTCATTAGAGCTGCACTATCATATAGTTGTATAGTTATAGACGATAGAAACAGAAGCAGATTTGAGATTTGTTGGCGCTTCGAAACCTTTGTTTTGAACCAGTGATTCGATCAAACGAGTCATAAACGAGTCACATGATTTCAGTAATTTCATGATTTTTGAAGTGCTAGAGGAGATCTCTGTGAACCCTGGAAATATTTTTTAAAAGTTTTTTATTTTATATAAATATTTTGTTAAAGGGGTCATGACATGGATTTATTTTATTTTATTTTAAGTTCCTTGAGGTTCACTTATAATGTATATAAAACATGTTTTCACAGAAAAAAAAAACATACAGAAAATGATAATTTTTTATTTTTTTTAATGTTCCTTGAGGTTCACTTATAATGTGTATAACATGTTTTCACAGAAAAAAACAAACATGCAGAAAACGATAATTTAATTTTTTTTAAATATTTTCCTTGAGGTTCACTTATAATGTATATAAAAAAAGTTTTCACAGAAAAAAGCAAACAAATGCAGAAAACGATCATTTCAAATCCTCATTCTGAGCCTCTGTCTGATATGATCAGTTTTTAATGCGCGGCTCCTTTAAGGCGTAGGAAACCGTATAAACGGCCACTCGCTATTGCATGCGAGTGTTTTAAAAAACATTATCCATATAAATTCATCATTTACAGATAAAGCATAATGACGTCATTCACTGATGGTTTGTGACGCGGCCGCTGTCAGTCAAACGCTCCGAACAAACATATAATCCTGACGCCATTCAATAGGCTAGTTGCACGTGGCCGCCATGTTGGATTTACGATCAGCGAGTGTGCGGTTGGACACTTCCGGTCTTCGCTTTACGCCGGTGCAGGGAGCCGGAGAAAGCCGAAAATGATATCTTATAGTTGTTTATAGAATCAATTTTATCACTTAAAATACTACTAAGATATATATGACTATCACACGAGCAAATGGCAATTAAATGCAAGGATGCAAAGTCAGATTAATGAATGAAATACAACTGTTCACGAACAGAAGATTGTCTTGGACTCATGCTGCACGCAATTTTTAGGATTGAAGAGAGGCGACTTGCCTTTCAGAGGATGACAGCCTCAGCACTTCATTGTTGTGTGTCGTTACGTTTCGTCACGTTACAACAAAATCAGCTTTCATGCATTCCCCGTTGCGCTGCGGTACGGGCAGAAGATCCGGAGGGATGACTTAATCAACCCGACCCAAAACACCCGGGTCTGTAGTCGGCATTACTTTATCTGGTAACATTATTATTGCTAACTGTTCGTGTTTTAGTATGTCACAGGGACGTGCAGAGAGTTCCTCAGGGGCAGGGGCTCAAATGTAAAAAAAGGGCATATATATACACACACATATATATATATATATATTAGTATTATAAGTATAAACTACTATTTTTAATGTTTTTTAAAGGGTTAGGATTCTTAGTTAAAAAAAGAACAGCATCTTAAAATAGAAATATTTTGTACCAATATACAAATTCCGTTCAAAAGTTTGGGGTCAGTCATTTTCTTTCTTTTTTTTTTTTTATAAAAGAAATGAATACTTTTATTCAGCAAGGATGTGCTAAATTGATATGAAAAAGTGACAATTGAAGACTTATAAAAGAATTTCTATTTTAATTTAATGTTGTTCTATTTAACTTTTTATTCATCAATGAATCCTGATCCTGAAAGTATCACAGGTTCAATAAAAAAAACTGTTTCCAACATTGATAATAAATCGTCATATTAAATTGATTTCTCAAGAATCATGTGACACTAAAGAATGGAGTTATGGCGGTTGAAAATCCAGCTTTGCATCACAGAAATAAATTATATATATATTTTAAAGTATATTAAAATAGAAAACTATTATTTTAAATTGTAATATTTTTTTTAAATTTAAGTAATTTTTACTACTTACCATTAATGCTACTTTTGGTGCTGTTTTGTGCAGTGCTTTGCAGTCAATTAGCATCCACTAATTTAACCACGCAGATTCAGATCGCTTCATCAATGTAATTTTCAAACGATTTATGAATGACCAGAAAATTAACGCTCGACTTCACATTGTCCAATGAAATTTGAACTTCTTGTGCACTGCATGTGCCTGATGACGATTGGTCGGTGTATTATACATGACAAACAGGCTTCAATGAATTATGTAATATTTTAAAATATGTGATATGTTGATTTTTATTTGAATTAACACACTATCTTTTATTATTAAAAATTTTTTTTTTTAAATTGCCGTCGTGCCATATAGGCCTACTCACTGAAATAACCATATTTGGCTCGACAGCGTCGGTTGCCGAGCTGTCTGTGGAATACGTTTTACACAGTGCATTTTCAGTTTAAACACATAACCTGCGCTACGGTTGCGCCTGCTGTCCACACACACACACACACACACACACTACTCCGGAGTTTTCGACCCTCGAAGGGAGACTGATCTCTTCTGTCAAGTCCGAAGCAAGACAGTCACACGCAAGTGATGCAACCCATAGCAACGCGTTATGGCAACGACACCTCAGACTCAGACTGAAGAAACGTAAAAACATACGAGTGCGCCGCTGCGCAGAGACGCAGAGAGGAGAGAGAGAGAGCACTTCAGAACTCCTGGCCTGATATTTAGATACACTATTCAATAAATATATTTGTTTGACAGGGAAGCTGTAAGCAAACAGGAATATATATTATTTTTCAAAAATAAAAAAAAAGCACCCCAGAAAAAAGGGCACTTTCTCTCCAGGAATAAAAAGGGCAGGTGCTCAAGCCCCTTTGATGTCTATGTGTGCACGTGCCTGGTATGTAATTTAAATGCATATCATTTACAGTGTATTTCACCTATGCGTTTCTATGCTATTACTGTATTTATTTTGTGCAAGTGAGATAAAGAGCATCTGTTTCATAAATCATTATCTGTCTGGTGTTTATAACTGACTTGCTGACTTTCTATCAGATCTTTTGGTCAACGTCGATAAAGCATTAATTGTTGGAGATTTTAACATACACGTAGATAATTTAAATGATGCGTTACGGGCTGCGTTTACAGATTTATTAAACTCCTTCGGGGTCAAGCAAAACGTCACCGGACCAACTCATCGTCTTAATCATACACTCGATTTAATTATATCATATGGAACCAATCCAACCGATATAGATATCATTCCACAAAGTGATGATGTCACTGACCACTACTTGGTAACTTGCATATTACGCACTGCTGTAATATGTCATGCTGCGCCACGTTATCGACCAGGTAGAACAATTCGTCCATCCACCATAGATCATTTCTCAAATAGCTTATCTGATCTGTCTCAGCTGCTGCCTGAACCCAAACAAACAGATGAATTAGACGAACTAACTAGCACTATGAGCACCATTCTCTCTAGAACATTGGATATTGTTGCACCCATTAGATTAAAAAAGGTCAGAGAAAAAAGTACAGCACCATGGTACAATAATACTACGTATGTTTTAAAGAGAGAAACCCGTAATTTAGAGCGTAAATGGAAAAAAAACTAATTTAGAGGTCTTTAGAATCGCGTGGAAAGACAGTATGTCACTTTATAAAAAGGCACTTAAAACGGCCAGGGCTGAGCACCTCAGCAAATTAATAGAAAACAACCGAAATAATCCAAGGTTTTTATTTAATACCGTGGCTAGACTAACAAATAAACAGACGTCGTCTGAACAAAATACCTCGTTACAGTTTAGTAGTAATGATTTCATGAACTTCTTCACCGAGAAAATTGAAAGCATCAGAATCAAAATCGTAAACGTTCGATCTTTGCTCGCGCCTTATAATTCGGCCGCAATTATCACCCCGCAAGAACAATTACAATGCTTTACAACCATAGAACAAAAAGAGTTAAATAAACTTATCACTTCATCTAAAACAACAACATGTTTATTAGATCCTATACCAACTGAACTACTGAAAGAAGTGTTACCTATAGTGGAAGAGCCTCTTCTCAATATTATTAACTCATCTTTATCTTTAGGTCATGTTCCAAGAACGTTCAAGCTGGCAGTTATAAAACCTCTTATTAAGAAACCACAATTAGATCCAAATAACCTAGCAAATTACAGACCCATTTCGAATCTTCCATTTATGTCAAAAATATTAGAAAAAGTTGTGTCCGCTCAACTCAGCTCTTTCTTGCAAGACAACGACATCTATGAAAAGTTTCAGTCTGGATTCAGGCCACATCATAGCACTGAAACTGCGCTTGTTAGAATCACAAATGATTTACTTTTAGCTTCGGACCGAGGCTGTATCTCAGTACTAGTTCTACTTGATCTTAGTGCTGCGTTCGATACTATAGATCACACAATACTCTTAGATCGACTACAAAATTACACTGGTGTTCAAGGACAAGCATTAAGCTGGTTCAGGTCATACTTATCTGACCGCTACCATTTCGTCTACTTAAATGGAGAAAAATCGATTATAACTTCGGCAAACTATGGAGTGCCGCAGGGATCTGTGTTAGGCCCTTTATTATTCTCAATATATATGCTGCCACTTGGTAATATTCTAAGGAAACATGGAATTAGTTTCCATTGTTATGCTGATGACACTCAAATATATATTTGTGGGTGGTGATGGCGCAGTGGATAAGACACATGCCTGTGGCGTGAGAGACCCGGGTTCGAATCCACTGTAAGACACCAATGTGTCCCTGAGCAAGACACTTAACCCCTAGTTGCTCCAGAGGCGTGCGACCTCTGACATATATAGCAATTGTAAGTCGCTTTGGATAAAAGCGTCAGCTAAATGAATAAATGTAAATGTAAATATTTCATCACGGCCAGATGAATACGCTAAATTATCCAAATTGACAGATTGTGTTAAAGATATAAAAGATTGGATGACGCGTAATTTTCTTTTATTAAATCCAGACAAGACAGAGGTAATACTTATCGGTTCTAAAAACCGTCCACAAAACCTTTCACAGCACGACTTTAACATAGTAGGATGCCCTGTTACTTTATCCGCTACAGTAAAAGACCTGGGTGTTACATTAGACTGCAACCTGTCTTTTGAAAAGCATATTTCATATGTTACAAAAACAGCCTTTTTCCACCTTAGAAACATTGCTAAGCTACGTAATATGCTATCAGTCTCTGATGCAGAAAAGTTAGTTCATGCATTCATGACCTCGAGACTAGATTACTGTAATGCTTTATTAGCTGGTTGTCCTGCATCTTCAATAAACAAGCTACAGTTAGTGCAAAATGCAGCCGCTAGAGTTCTTACTAGATCAAGAAAATATGATCATATAACACCGATTTTATCATCACTTCATTGGTTACCTATAAAGTTCCGTATTAAATACAAGGTATTGCTTTTGACTTATAAAGCTCTAAATGGTTTAGCTCCAGTCTATTTAACGGATCTTCTATCGCCTTACAATCCATCGCGCTCTTTAAGATCACTAAATTCGAGGCTTCTGGTCATTCCTAGGATATCCAGATCCACCAAAGGAGGCAGAGCATTTTCACATTTAGCTCCGAAGCTCTGGAATAGCCTTCCTGATATTGTTCGTAGCTCAGACTCGCTCTCCCAGTTTAAAACTAGACTGAAGACGCATCTATTTAGCCAGGCATTCATAATTTTTTTATCTTACAGTTACTGTAAATTCGGCCTCTAGTTCATAAACGCCAGAGGAGAACTGGCCCCCGACTGAGCCTGGGTTCTCCCAAGGTTTTTTTTTCTCCATTGGGTCATCTGATGGGGTGTTAGGACACCATTAGGTCACTGGATGGAGTTTTTCGGTTCCTTGCCACTGTTGCCTTTGGCTTGCTCAGTTGGGGATATTCAAATTAATTAACCAATCATACCATTGATCAGCTCTACCAAACTTGGATGTATTTTTTCCAGTACATTTACATTTACATTTATTCATTTAGCAGACGCTTTTATCCAAAGCGACTTACAAATGAGAACAATAGAAGCAGAAGTTAAAACTAACAGTAGGACAACAATACGTAAGTGCTATAACCCCTCTCAGTTTAACTTAAGTGCAGTTTTTTTTTTTTTTTAAGAATAGAAGAGAAGAGAAAGTGTTAATACTACTGAATCAAGTGCTGCCGAAAAAGATATGTCTTCAGCAGTTTCTTGAAAGTGGCAACTGACTCAGTGAAGCAGCTTTGATACAATCTGTATTGTGAAAAGCGCTATATAAATATATTTGACTTGACTTGACTTATAATACACTATTTTACTACCTGTAAAATATACACAAACTTAGCTATATTAAATTGTTTGTGTTAACTACAGTTAAAAATGTAAATGAATCACAATTATTAAGATTCGTTTTTTTACCGTTGTTTTTATCTATAAAGATAATTGATGCAAAGAAAGCATGTATGTAAAATATGTGATGATAATAGTGAGCGAGCAATTGATGTAAGTGAAAATTTATGCGCAGAATTGAAAAAATAGTATTTATGGAGATAAATTGTAGCCTATCACAGGGCAAACGTGTGAATGTTCACGCGGTATTTTATGCAAACAACTCTAATCGTAGTTGTAACTCTATATTGACAGTAGGCATAATTCTCATTGCGTGCAGCATGAGTCCAAGACAATCTTCTGTTCGTGAACAGTTGTATTTCATTCATTAATCTGACTTTGCATCCTTGCATTTAATTGCCATTTGCTCGTGTGATAGTCATATATATCTTAGTAGTATTTTAAGTGATAAAATTGATTCTATAAACAACTATAAGATATCATTTTCGGCTTTCTCCGGCTCCCTGCACCGGCGTAAAGCGAGACCGGAAGTGTCCAACCGCACACTCGCTGATCGTAAATCCAACATGGCGGCCACGTGCAACTAGCCTATTAAAGCATCCGCTATGGTGCCGGTGGGCGGGGCCTGTGGTGTGATGATGTACAACTATTGGTCGATGTCTTGCTCTGGAGGTGGGCGTATGCAAATGTGTTTGCTCATGTGACGTCACAGATCCAGCAATATCAGGATAAGCTGTTTTTGGAGCTTCACTTATTGTGAGGATGTCAGGATATTTTAATGGTACAAAGACTTATGTCAAAAAAATATGTTGTGACCCCTTTAAATAGTCTCTTACTGGCCTAATTAACCAAACTCTCCATAAACAAGCCCTGCAATTTAATAAAAGAACATACTGATACTTCATATTTAATGGTATTTGATGATTTGTTAATTGCATTTATTGATACAACATTTGCTAAAGGTGTTTTTGTGCATGTTTGTTTGTGTTCACACTGTTCTGACCAGCGTTTCCAGCACTTTAATCAGATTCTCTGTTTCAAAGCTTCATTTCACTGCTATATCGTATAGATTATCAGTTTACATGAGTTAGTATTGAATGTAAAGCTGTGTAAGTTTTGATATATGTGTGTATAATATAGTGTACCAGCGCTCGAGAGAGGAACTGAACTGACATTGATTTCAGTCAAAACAGTTTTTCATGTGTGTTTCTCTCAGCCTTCCCCAACCGATGCGCTGGGGATTGTGGGGATTATGACCTCATCTGTACATTACTGTATCTACGGCTGGTTTCATCAGGACTTCAGAAGAGATCTCTGAACTTATCCTGTCATCTTAGGAAAACACATTTATACACTTCGTCCTCTGGGATGAGCGCTTTCATGCCATCTGATCACTCATACTTATTTTTATACTACGTTCACTTGTTTTGTAGATGTGTGTACAGATCCTGGGTCATGTGTTATGATGAGAAACACATCCGTCCAATCACTGCGATTGTTGAATGATGGCGTGAACATTGTATAAGCATTAGTGTCATGTGTAATTGAACAGAAGAAAGAGTGTAAACGTCACATACTTTTGATTTTCCCGAGTCGTCCTCATGAGAATCAGGCGTTCGTAGACGACTGTGTGAAGTCTCGTTTTTAAGCTTCCTTACATTGGCTATAAACAAAGCGATTAATACACAGAAATTCCTACATTAAGCTCATCTAATGTGATTTATGGTCAGAATATTATGATGTGAACGATAACCTGCTGATGAAGGGATGAAAGCGCTCACGTCTTACTGTACATCATGAGTTTGATTTCTTCAGTCCGGCTTTGAGGAACTTTCCTGCGATCCAAAGATTCTCCGCGGAGAACGAACTCCAGCTCCTCCGTCTTCTTGCATTACAATATAGATTCTATGACTCTGTACATAATTCCAATATTACATAAATAAAGAGACTCAGAGATGAAACGAGCTGTTTCCAGCGTCTGTCGAATCATTATTAAAACAATGTGGAATTTATGAGATGTCATTCATATATTTTTTTTCTGCCATAAAATCTATTTTTATTAAAAACAATTTTATTTAATTTTTTGATTTAAATATATTTTATAAAATATATATTTTTAAAGCTTGTCATCTCGAAACAGTTTGATCAGATCATATAAGGTCATGTTAAATGACGATCATTAGCAGATATGTAAATATGATTATGATGACCAAATTGCTTTCATAGTGTCACTTGTTATTAGCTATTTTTTTAATTGCAGAATTTATACATACATGATCAGGGAAATGAAGTGTGGTTATCTTTTTCAATGAACAATAACAACAACAAAAAACTAAATACATAAACTTTGTTTTGTTGTTTATAAGTGGGATGAAATAAGTTAAACTCATGTTGTGAGTTATAGAAACTTCGAGGCTCGATGTCTTGAGAGATGGATGAGCGAACTGTGAAGATCACACACACACACACACACACACCTGCAGAGATTGAGTTCAGATGAGTGTGTGTGTGTGTGTGTGTCCAGCAGGTGTCGCTGTAATAGTCAAACACAGATGTTACACGAGCTGAGGAAAACTAGTCAAATCAGTCTCTACAATGTTCATAAACATCATAATGTTCATAAAACATTTATCCATACAATTACATATTGCTGTAAATATTATGTATAATAACTTTTCGTTGTATTTTTAAGAATAAACATGAAAATGAACGCATGAAATTGGTCTAGCTTGGCTCTAGATCTAATTAATAAATGCATATTTTAATAATGATGATGAAAATCAATAGACTTATTACTGACTGTCCGTGACAATGAAACTATTCCAGATGTGGCCATTTATTTTCTTTATCCATCAAAAACATTTTAACTCTGTTCAACTTTTCCAAATGCCACAAAAACAGTTTCTTGTGATGCATAATCTGATGAAAAAATATGAATCAACCTTCAGATCATGCCAGAAGTTAAAGCAAAAATAAAATTACAATACAATAAAATATGAGTAGATAAATCTACATAAATGATAAATATGAATCAATCTTCAAATTAAGAAGCCATAAAATAAATATCTAGTGAATAAGTAAATAAAACAATGCAATGCAATAAAAATTAGTATCTGTGTCTGATCATACATTCACAAACTAGAAACTGCTAAACGTTCAGCATTTTTGGGATTTTATAAATTGCATTTCATTTTTTTATTAAGTATCTATATTTGACATAACAGATATTTACATTCCACAAGACAATAACAGTTCATAATTTACACAAATGACCCTGTTGATGTGTCAGTAATATAATAATTAGTTGCAGTATTTTGTGATATTGAGCTCAAAGTTTCCCAGCATGCTCTGCACGATTCACACCATCATAAACACAGCATAATAAAACACACCATCATAAACACAGCATAAAAATCACACCATCATAAACACACCATCATAATCGCACCATAATAAACACACCATTATAATCACACCATAATAAACACACCATCATAATCAAACCATCATAAACACACCATCATAATCGCACCATAATAAACACATCATCATAATCACACCATCATAAACACACCATCATAATCACACCATCATAAACACACCATCATAATCACACCATCATAATCACACCATCATAAACACACCATCATAAACACACCATCATATTCACACCATCATAATCACACCATAATAAACACACCATCATAATCACACCATCATAAACACACCATCATAATCACACCATCATAAACACACCATCATAATCACACCATCATAATCACACCATAATAAACACACCATCATAAACACACCATCATAATCACACCATAATAATCACACCATCATAAACACACCATCATAATCACACCATCATAAACACACCATCATAAACACACCATCATATTCACACCATCATAATCACACCATAATAAACACACCATCATAATCACACCATCATAAACACACCATCATAATCACACCATCATAAACACACCATCATAATCACACCATCATAATCACACCATAATAAACACACCATCATAAACACACCATCATAATCACACCATAATAATCACACCATCATAAACACACCATCATAAACACACCATCATATTCACACCATCATAATCACACCATAATAAACACACCATCATAATCACACCATCATAATCACACCATCATAAACACACCATCATAATCACACCATCATAAACACACCATCATAATCACACCATCATAAACACACCATCATAAACACACCATCATAATCACACCATTATAAACACACCATCATAATCACACCATCATAAACACACCATCATAATCACACCATCATAATCACACCATCATAATCACACCATCATATTCAAACCATCATAATCACACCATCATAATCACACCATCATATTCACACCATCATAAACACAGCATAATAATCACACCATCATAATTACACCATCATAATCACACCATCATAAACACAGCATAAAAATCACACCATCATAAACACACCATCATAATCACACCATCATAAACACAGCATAATAATCACACCATAATAAACACACCATCATATTAATACCATCATAAACACACCATCATAATCACACCATCATAATCATACCATCATAAACACATCATCATAATCGCACCATCATAAACACACCATCATAAACACACCATCATAAACACACCATCATAATCACACCATCATAAACACACCATCATATTCACACCATCATAAACACACCATCATAAACACAGCATAATAATCACACCATCATAATCACACCATCATAAACACAGCATAAAAATCACACCATCATAAACACACCATCATAATCACACCATCATAAACACAGCATAATAATCACACCATAATAAACACACCATTATAATCATATCATCATAAACACAGCATAATAATCACACCATAATAAACACACCATCATAATCACACCATCATAAACACAGCATAATAATCACACCATAATAAACACACCATCATAATCATACCATCATAAACAGCATCATAATCACACCATCATAATCACACCATCATAAACACACCATCATAATCACACCATCATAAACACACCATCATAAACACAGCATAATAATCACATCATCATAAACACAGCATAATAATCACACCATCATAAACACAGCATAATAATCACACCATAATAATCACATCATCATAAACACAGCATAATAATCACATCATCATAAACACAGCATAATAATCACACCATCATAATCGCACCATAATAAACACACCATCATAATCACACCATCATAAACACACCATCATAATCACACCATCATAAACACACCATCATAATCACACCATCATAAACACACCATCATATTCACACCATCATAATCACACCATCATAAACACACCATCATAAACACACCATCATAATCACACCATAATAAACACACCATCATAATCGCACCATAATAATCACACCATAATAAACACACCATCATAATCGCACCATAATAAACACACCATCATAATCACACCATCATAAACACACCATCATAAACACACCATAATAAACACACCATCATAATCGCACCATAATAAACACACCATCATAATCACACCATCATAAACACACCATCATAATCACACCATCATAAACACACCATCATATTCACACCATCATAATCACACCATCATAATCACACCATCATAAACACAGCATAATAAACACACCATCATAATCGCACCATAATAATCACACCATAATAAACACACCATCATAATCGCACCATAATAAACACACCATCATAATCACACCATCATAAACACACCATCATAAACACACCATCATAATCACACCATAATAAACACACCATCATAATCACACCATCATAAACACACCCTCATAATCACACCATCATAAACACACCATCATATTCACACCATCATAATCACACCATCATAATCACACCATCATAAACACAGCATAATAAACACAGCATAATAATCACACCATCATAAACACACCATCATAATCACACCATAATAAACACACCATCATAATCGCACCATAATAAACACACCATCATAATCACACCATCATAAACACACCATCATAAACACACCATCATAAACACACCATCATATTCACACCATCATAATCACACCATCATAATCACACCATCATAAACACAGCATAATAATCACACCATCATAATCACACCATAATAAACACAGCATAAAAATCACACCATCATAATCATACCATCATAAACACACCATCATAATCACACCATCATAATCACACCATCATAAACACACCATCATAAACACACCATCATAATCGCACCATAATAAACACACCATCATAATCACACCATCATAAACACACCATCATAAACACAGCATAAAAATCACACCATCATAAACACACCATCATAATCACACCATCATAAACACACCATCATAATCGCACCATAATAAACACACCATCATAATCACACCATAATAAACACACCATCATAATCACACCATCATAATCACACCATAATAAACACACCATAATAAACACACCATCATAATCACACCATCATAATCACACCATCATAAAAACACCATCATATTCACACCATCATAAACACAGCATAATAATCACACCATAATAAACACACCATCATAAACACACCATCATAAACACACCATCATAATCACAAAATCATAAAAACACCATCATATTCACACCATCATAAACACAGCATAATAATCACACCATCATAAACACACCATCATAATCACACCATCATAAACACACCATCATAAAAACACCATCATATTCACACCATCATAAACACAGCATAATAATCACACCATAATAAACACACCATCATAAACACACCATCATAATCACACCATCATAATCACACCATAATAAACACACCATCATAATCACACCATAATAAACACAGCATAAAAATCACACCATCATAAACACACCATCATAATCACACCATCATAAACACACCATCATAATCATATCATCATAAACACACCATCATAATCACACCATCATAATCACACCATCATAAACACACCATCATAAACACAGCATAATAATCACACCATCATAATTACACCATCATAATCACACCATCATAAACACACCATCATAATCACACCATCATAAACACAGCATAATAAAACACACCATCATAAACACAGCATAAAAATCACACCCATCATAAACACACCATCATAAACACAGCATAATAAAACACACCATCATAATCACACCATCATAAACAGCATAAAAATCACACCATCATAAACACACCATCATAAACACAGCATAATAAAACACCATCATAATCACACCATCATAAACTCTGATGCTCATGATGAAACACATGAAGAGAAGCAGCAGGAGCACATCAACTTCTGAACATCATCACGGTGCATCATCAATTATTATTTTTTATCATATGATCTTATTTAGGTATATATATATATATATATATACACACACACATTTTTACATGGCTTTAACTTAAAATGAGTTGAATCATTCATAACTTTTGAAATAAGCAAATTTCAACCTTTTTTTAAGTCAGTTTAATGTTTTAAGTTGAAATGACCTAAACAAAAAGTTGATTTTACTTTTTTTTTTTTTTTAATTAACAGAATTTACAGATCCTGCATGATATCAGAACAGGTTCACTTGAAGTAGTGAAAACAGCTTAAATCTGAAAGTATAAAGAGGGGGAGTGACTGTAGAGAGAGAGAGAGAGCCAGAGAGAGAAAGAGAGAGAGAGTGAGAGAGATTTATAGTCACCTCGAGAAGTCAGCATCAGAGTCTCCGAGAATCAGACAGAATCACAGACTCCTGAGGAACCTCATCTTCACCTCCATGGGCTTCACCATCATCACCGTCGAGGTGAGTGAGTGTGTGTGTGTGTGTGTGTGTGTGTGTGTGTGTGTGTGTCAGCACTGTCGGGGAAAGAGGATTTGCGAAGCCTGTAATTTTTGGTTTTGATCAAGAGTGAGTCACACACACACACCTTCATCGCCACGCAATTATATATATATATATATATATATATATATATATATATATATAAAATTTGCAATGGTTTCATGAATCATAATCATACTCGCGAATCGAGATATCTGATATTTGACCTGTTTGAGATTATTAGCAGCATCAGTGATAATCCGCAGATGATTGACAGGTTAACAGAAGTGACACACTTCCGAAATCCACTGACAAACTCAAAAAGTTCCGTTAACCGTTCGTCTGACGTTTTTTTTTTAAATGTAACAACTCGTTTCCGAACTTTCAGAGAACATTCAAATGTAACGTTCTCATAATGTGTGAAAAATGATACAATAATCTTCGAATAACCAAGAAAAAACTAATTTAAAAAAACGACGTTTTGAACATTTAGAAAAAAATCACATTTTCATAAGCAAAACGTTCTTAGAACATATTTTTGTTTGCTAGGATAGGCTACATTTGTAAAGTCGCATCAACTTTATTTCTACAGCGCATCGATTCAAAGCAGCTTCAAAAGAACAGAATCTATGAGAGTGTTTTACTGTAAACTAAGTTTTTATTGCTTCGTCGTCACTTTCTCAGGCTGAGATGGACTGATGAGAAGCTGTTATTCACAGAAGAAACATCTGAGAGACTGACATAACGGCTTTTAAAAGTGTTATTAAGAGAATGGAAATATGTGCGTCACAAAATAACCTTTTTTCACAAACATTCATTTTAGAAGTGAATTTATGTTTTTGAACCTCTTCCACTTTGGAGCAAAAAGCCATTCACGGATTTTATTACATGATTAACAGTGTTAAGACTTTTCATGACTTTTTGCTTTTACAAAACGCCAGTAAGCAAAATTGTCAAAAATAATAATTGAAATAGTGAATTATTCCACCATTTCATTAATCAGTCTAATTATAGGATCATTATTAGTGTGAATGAATGAGTGTTTTTCAGCATATTAAATTTCAAATGCAGCTCATCCAATCAGAATCAGATATTATATATTGTATATTAAGTCAAGCTTTTTAATTGCCTGGTTTTTGTGTAACTTCCTGTGACCTCACCCATCTTCCTCGACCCTCATCAAAGGTCACGCCCTTCCTGTTTCCCTCACATGGCTCCTGACCTCTGACCCCTGCTGACCCGCTCATTCTGAAGGAGTAGTTCTCAGTCCAGATCTACTGCGTCTCACTTTCAGATCAAGACACACACACACACACACTTCCCTCATCCAGAGGATCTGCTCAGTTTATCCAGGCTCATGTTGATTTAAACACTATTGTTGTGGGAACCTTAAGCTTGAGAAATAACTGTGCATCATATATGTATATATATATATATATATGGCAAGCCGTTTTAGCTTAAATTGTACCCAGCATTACTCGTCATAATAGCATTTTTACTAGTAAGAATTCAATTAGAGAGCTTTACAGATAAATTTTTACTAGTCATATGTCTCCATTGACTTCCCTTCATTTTTAATTACAGAGCTGTACAATTGAATTGTTACTAGTAAGAATTACAATTACAGATCTCTCTAATTTAATTTTTACTAGTAAAAAAACTAATTAAAGATATTTATAATTGCAGAGCTCTGCAATTGCATTCTTACTAGTAATAATTGGATTAGAGATCTCTAATTGTAATTCTTACTAGTAAAAATGGCATTACAACGAGTAACGCTGGGTACAATTTAAGCTAAAACGGCTTGCCATATATATATATACATACAGTCAAAACAAAAAATTCAGATATTCCAGATATAATTTTTTATGTTTTTTTACTAGTGTGTGCAGGACACTATAGTTAATTTATTTTTGTAAGTGAGGAGAGCAAAATAAAGTAAACCGTGACATATTATTCACAAATATTACAGTGACTACCAGTAAAACTTATAACCAGTAAAACTTATACCAGTAAAACAAATTTGGGACCTAAAATGATTGTGACACTTTGAGCTGATCATGTTTTGCTGAAGTGTTTTTTCTTTAATAACTAATGCACCTTTTTACACCACAGACTGAACAACATGAAGCATTGCTTGGTCACTGGTTGAGCTAAACTGGTATTATCTAATTGTGTAGTTAAATTTAACAGCTGACAGATATTCAACATAATTCATGTGTGAGAGTCTAACAGAAGGACGGACAAAACCAGTCAAATATCAACTGATTTAATAACTCTGAGTTCTGCTCATATTTTATTACCATTTTCTAAACTATAGCGAATAAACTGATAATGTGAGAAATGTTGAAGGTGTGTGAATAAAGTGTGTTTTTACTGTATATATATATATATCAGATAAGAGAGAAACACTTCTGACAGGTCAACTAAAGACTGAAGGACTAAATCAAACAAAAGATCCTGTATTCCTGGAGCTTCTCCGCGATGGTTAAACACTAAAGCTGTCGGACACACTGCAGGGCTCCGGAGACGCTTCACACTCCTCGACTCCGGGACAGTGTGTGTGTGTGTGTGTGACGCTGAGTGTCTTGAGCAACAGAACAGAGAAGCGGAGGAGTTCGAGATTTATGAGGCTGTGATATCAGGCTCGCATTCATCATGTGTGTGCAAACAGCCCGAGTTCCCGAGCGAGTGTACACTCCTAATGTGGACGAGTCAGGGTTCAGAAAGGAAAAACAAAAGCCTGGAGATTTCTAATCAAGAGCAGGAAAAACTTAAAAAGGAAGGTTCAACCTTGACGCTCTTTGGAATGAAACCAAGAGCTTTGATTCATGAAAAAGAGCCGCTTTATAAATATTTCGTTTATGGGAATGAATCACTCGCATTGTTTTTTCCTTCCGGCGATGCCACATCTGTGCTAAAGATGTCCGGCGTGATTGACGGATCGCTCTCTCTCGTGCCAGAGCCGCGGCTCCAGTCCTGACTAACTGACGAATTACAGTTAATCTGTCACTTCCTGTCCTCACAGGAAACAGGGTGAAACGCTTCGACCCCAGAACTCACTTTAGAGATGATGAAGAACATGAGGAGAGATTCGATCAAACTGAGTCATCATAACTAGTCATAGAGTGAATATTTATTCACCATATATATGTGCGCTATTTTATATTGGGTTACGAAAGCAACATGTTACAACAGTAGGTTACAAAAGTAACGTGTTATATTATTGGGTTATGAAAGTAACGCATTACAATATTGGGTTTAAAAAAGTAACGTTTTACATTATTTGTGTTACAAACGTAATATGTTACAATATTGGGTTACAAAAGTAATGTTATGATATTGGGTTACAAAAGTAACGTGTTACAACATTGGGTTAAAAAAGTAACGTGCTACAATATTGGGTTAAAAGTAACGTTACAATATTGGGTTACAAAAGAAATGTGTTACATTATTAGGTTACAAAAGTAACGAGTTACATTATTAGGTTACGAAAGTAACGTGTTACAATATTGGGTTAAAAAAGAAATGTTTTACATTATTGGGTTAGAAACATAATATGTTACAATATTGGGTTACAAAAGTAATGTTACGATATTGGGTTACAAAAGAAATGTTTTACATTATTGGGTTAGAAAAAATATGTTACAATATTGGGTTACAAAAGTAATGTTACGATATTGGGTTACAAAAGTAATGTTTTACAAACATAATATGTTACAATATTGGGTTACAAAAGTAATGTTACGATATTGGGTTACAAAAGTAATGTTTTACATTATTGGGTTACAAACATAATATGTTACAATATTGGGTTACAAAAGTAACGGGTTACAATATTGAGTTACTCCCTAAAAAGATACTTTTTATGGTAACATCTCCAGTGTTATAATTGCTATAATTTTTTTTTTAAACTTGCATGTGTACTTATATAACTGAGACGTGTTACAGCGCTTGCTATAACTGAGACGTGTTACAGCGCTTGCTATAACTGAGACGTGTTACAGCGCTTGCTATAACTGAGACGTGTTACAGCGCTTGCTATAACTGAGACGTGTTACAGCGCTTGCTATAACTGAGACGTGTTACAGCTCTTGCTATAACTGAGACGTGTTACAGCGCTTGCTATAACTGAGACGTGTTACAGCGCTTGCTATAACTGAGACGTGTTACAGCTCTTGCTATAACTGAGACGTGTTACAGCGCTTGCTATAACTGAGACGTGTTACAGCTCTTGCTATAACTGAGACGTGTTACAGCTCTTGCTATAACTGAGACGTGTTACAGCGCTTGCTATAACTGAGACGTGTTACAGCGCTTGCTATAACTGAGACGTGTTACAGCGCTTGCTATAACTGAGACGTGTTACAGCGCTTGCTATAACTGAGACGTGTTACAGCGCTTGCTATAACTGAGACGTGTTACAGCGCTTGCTATAACTGAGACGTGTAACAGCGCTTGCTATA
>JAPDVR010000017.1:43702606-43747606 GCA_026230005.1 Gila orcuttii
CATCTATAATCATAAAAGTGCATCTGTCCATCATAAAAGTGCATCTATCCATCATAAAAGTGCTTCATGGCTTTATACTGTATGCAGAATCTTTCACTCGCTTAAAAATAAAGGCTCAAAAGGGGGTTTTCGTGGCGATTCGGTTCCCTAAAGAACTCTTTCACTCTAAACCGAATGGAAGGGAAAGATTGAAAGTTCGATGCCAATAAGGAAACTTTATTATTAAAAGTGAAAGGTTCCCATCATGGGTCATTTTATGGATTATAGTGTAACCAAACAAAATTAACCACTTTAGACACGTTACACTGATCCTGAAGAAACTTTCACTCTATAAAGAATGGAATTGAAAGATTTTTTTCTTGGAACCTTTATTATTAAGAGTGAGAGGTTTCAATCATGGGTCATTTCATGGATTTTAGTTTTAATTTATTTAGTTTGGTTGCACTCTTTAGACATTGACACTTTACACCTAACAGTCTACTAATACTCCATGTCAACTCACTCTCATTAGAGTATCTTATAGTTTGTAGAATGTCTAAAGTAGGCAATCGAAATAATATTATAGCTATTGCTTTCCTGTAGCTCAAACTGTAGAGCGTTAGCGCTTGCAACGCCAATGTAATAGGTTCGATTCCCAGGGAAAGTAAGAACTGATAAGAATGTAAATGTGTACCTTGAAATGCAATGTAAGTCGCTTTGGATAATAGTGTCTGCCAAATGCATAAATGTAAAGTCTATTATTTGGGGTATTCAGGGTTTTTGGGACACGTCATCTCAATGGCAAAGAGTCCAAATCACCCTGAATTCACTTATAGAATAATGTCTAAAGTAGGCAATCAAAATAAAGTGTAACCTATAGCTTTAATTAGATTTTATTAATTAAGCAGCTCATAAACACACTATCACTAGAAATAACCTGTTAAACATGAAAGTATTATGCAATAATTTCTCCTCGATCCTTTTTTTCCTAAGAGTTCAGGTTATAAAGATTCTATAGAAATATGGTACCACAGAAGTATATATATATATATATCTATATGTATGTATGTAGAGAAACAACTGAAGTCTATATTAAAGCTATGGAGTTTGTCATTGATCTAAAGCAGTGTTTCTTCATCAGTGTTTCCCTGCAGTGATGATGATGATGAAAGATTCACCTGATTAGATCCGTCACTTACACTACAAAATGAGTCTTTAAAGTTGTAAATAAAACAGATTATTGGAGTACGTTTTACAAGAAAACACCGTTTCAGTCTTTTTGCTTCAATTTCTCATTTAAGTAATTGTTACTTGAAGTTTCTTTGTGATTATTTGTGAAATGTAGTTTCTGAGTAAATCCTACCAGATTTTTTAAAGAAAACGAAACACCACAAGGATCCGTTTCTTAGCGATACAAACATTAACAGCCAATCAGGATCCATCTGACTTTACCAGGAAAACTTCTTTGTTCTGATTGTTAAATAAAACAAAGATAATTGGAGTTGCTACGCTTTACAAGAAAATACCATTTCAGTCAATTTTTTCAAAATTGACTTTTAATTCAGTGTGTTAGCCTACCTGCTAATTCTGCGTGAAATCTAGCAATTCGGAGTGAGAACTGTTTCCACACCACTTTTCCCCGGTGTACGATCATTTTCAGCGTCTGGAGCATCGATGGAAAACTCCTTCATTCTGACGGATAAACTGCATTCCTGAATCTCTGCAGTAAACCGGGATTGGAGGAAAAAAAGGGGAGAAAATTATGTTTTAAAGCACCAGTTTGAAAAAAAAAAAAACGGGAAAGGGACGTGAAAGGATTTGTGGAGAAAAACGAACGAACGATTTTTAGTGAATTCCAGCGATTTATTTATGGAGTGTGTTCATTAAATCAGGAGAATGGATCACAAGAGTGCAGCATCCTTTGTGTTTTCTATTTTATTATAGCGAGAAAGCAAATAAAAGCACGTGGTGGACTGGAAAGACAGATCAGATATTCTTCCAGTCACATTAACTCTTTCCCTGCCGAATGATGACTGGATCTGGATCCCTGCTGTATCTGCTAATCCCACCGATTCCCAATCCCAATCTAACTGTTATACAGTTATTACGCAACTTCTGAAAGAGTACAGAATCTGTGAATCAAAACATGCACGAAAAAAACCCAGAAACAAGCGATACTTTTGCTTTTCTCAGCTTTTTGTTCAAAATGTTGCATTTTTATGAAATTTACCCACATTCAAGAGTTGATAAAAAAAGATTGCATGAAGCTAGGATATATATATTTTTTTTATCAAGAAGAGGCTCATGTTCAGATATTCAAACAAAATATTCTGGGGGCCATGAAAGTTTTGTGTTAATTATCAGAGATTCTAGTGGTTTCTGGCAACTGGCGGGAAAAAACAACAACCCGCAGGCAGGGAAAGAGTTAAAATACCAAGCATTCAGTATTTCCCAGACAGATTAAATCAGAGCATGATGGGATATGTACAGCTCATTCAGTCATACTCAGTTTCAGTCTGTTTGTGTGGAAATTCCCCAAACCGGATGTTTTATAATGTAAAAGGTGGATGTTAACATTGTTGATGTGAACGGCTCTTTACCATGGTAAAATGTGTTATTAGTGCCTGAAAGAAATGAAGCATTAGAAACGGTTCAGCGCTGGAGAAAACACTCAGGGTTATTATCGGTAACTGAAACTATTAAAAACATTTGTTCATTTAAAAATAAAATATTAGTTGGAAATCAAAATGAGAATTAGAAATGTAAACTTAAATAAGTTTCAGTTGAAGCACTAAAATTATTAATTGGAAATAAATCAAAACTAAAACTGAAATAAAAATAAATCAATCCTAAACAGCAAAATATAAAAAAACACGGCTAAATATTAAACTAAAACACTGGTTCAAGAATCTCAAATCAAGAGAAATAAATTAAAATGTCTGAATTTATTAATCGCTTTATTTTACATAAATTACAGTCTTCTCAAAACGTTCGGATACAAACAGTTATTGCACACGCAGCGCAGACGAGTCCACGCCTCCCACACGCACATGCTAAAAACAAACCTGAACGCTACATAAAGATGTTAATAACATTTACATTCATTTAAAAAAACATCATTTTTAAATACTTTAGTGAGTGTGTGTGTGTGTGTGTGTGTGTGTGTGTAGATGCAGCAAAACAATCTTGCATAATTTCACAAAAACACTGAGTTGATTTCCTGAACGTTCACCGTTTCGAGGGCCGCTTTGTTGGGCCTCCATCACGTGGAGTGTCTCTTCCGGGTCCTGTAGGCTCTGCTGTGCTTTGAACATGTTGATTAAAAGCTTGTGACGCTCCAATGCTGATGTTCACAGATAAACATTCCCGATTTCTCTTTCCCTGTTCTCTATTAAAAATAAAATGACACTTTTCCATGATGATGTTGAGAACTTCAGCGGGGATTGTGGGAATCTGATATGTTCGTCAGCGCACAGGATATGACATCACATTCTGAAGGCCGATCACTTCCTGTGTGCGTACGGCAGAAGTAACACTGAAGCTGTGTGTGCGAGAGCGAAGTAAAGATCGTCAGACGTCTCAGATCTTCATACCCAACTTTGCTTTCTGAGGGAGACAAAAAAAAAAGGCTTCTAATTGTGTTTTAGAGTCTCCTAGCACAGGTTTACATGCATGTAGAGTCAGAAACACTTTAATTTCCTCATAATCTCCACTGCAGCTTCAGCTTTTCTCTCAGTGTCTGAAACACTTCTATAAAGATTCAGTCTCTAAGCTCCGCCTCTCTGAGAGATGCTCTGCTCTGATTGGCCAGAAAGCAAACGCTCATTATCATATCTGAATCTCAGTGATATGAACAGTAACGAGTTTTACCGTATCAATCTCAGAAAACAGCGTCTTCTCGACACGAACAACACGAACCAAACTCTTCCAGTCTCAGATACACTAGTGTTTGAGGGCGGAGCTAAGAGACACTGTTCAGCCAATCAGGACCAGAGGAGGACATTATGCTAATTAGTTACAAACCTACGCAGGTTTCAGGAAGTGAGACTGAATTACTAATAAAGTGAATATTCAGATGCATGTGGCAGACATTTATCCGATGTGAATTATACTGAAACTGAAACTGTGTGAAAAGAGCGATATAAATAAATGGAGACTTACGATTCCAGACGCGTGTTTGGGTTTGACGCTGTACGAGGCCTTTTCTTTGACCTGTCGGAAACACTCCTCCGCCGCCTTCAACCTGAGGAAACAGCAGAGACAAGCGAGTCAACACACACACACACACACACACACACTTCATGCCCTCCAGCCAGTGAATGAAGCGCCAGCTCCATAATAGGCCATGTTTAGAGTCTCACACCAATCCTGACGCTCCAGGGAAAACACACTCGTGAACAAACAGCGTTATCATTTAAAAGAGAGAATGAGTGTGTGGCTCGATCTGGAGTTTGAGAAGGAATCAAATTCACCGTTCAGAAGAAATCGAAATACATAGTTGCAATGTTTTTGCCTTCTTAAGTGTAATGTTTGTTTTTGTCCAGTTTATGCTGCTGTAACATCTACATTTTAAATTCATAAATAAAGTTATCATCTCCTAAATGGATGAGAATGATGGATTTATTGCATTATTAAATCTGATAAATCAGCATTATATCAGGGGATCTGTGATGTTTCTGCACTACAGAGCCGAAGCTCATAAAGCAAGAGGGATTCAGGTCTGAGACTCGATCCCTGAAGTGTAAAGCAAACACTTGGTGTGTTGTGATGGATTTGGCTGCTAAGAGCTTGAAATGTTTACAGGAGGGGGAATTATGGGTAAAAGGCAGAGATCTTCTTCCTGCACATCAGTAGCAGCTTCTTTAAACACCGTAAATCGTCCAGGAACAGATCCATGATTCTGAGTGTGGCGGACCGGGACACGAGACCAGACCAAACATGGCGTTTCTGCGACTCGGGTCACGATCCGCATCACTTCCTCCCAGCCCTGACCAACACAGCAACACACAGTTCAGAAGAACAGCAGAAACCACTGGAACTCAGATTCATCACGACAAATCTTCATACGAAAGGAGGAAAGACTCTATTAAATCAAATCAGGAAATAAAAAAATAAGTCAGTAAAAATAAAGATAGAAAAAGAAAACTAACAAAGAAAATGCATAAAGAAAATGCTAAATTATAAATATATATAAAAATTAAGCCAATTAAATAAGAAAAGAAAAAAGAAAACTTATAAAAACATGAAATAAGAAATAAATCTCATGAAGAGAAAAATAATAATAAAAAAGATAAATCTGAAATAAAAGAAAAATGAAACTATCAATAAATAAAAGGGATAAAAAAAACTAAATAATAAAGAAAAAGAAAAAAGGCCAAAGTGTAGAGATCAATATAAAATAATCAAATAAATAAAAATGATAAAAAGTATAAATAAAAAAATACAGGAAAAAAACTAATAAAAGAAATGAAATCAAGAAAACAAAAAGAAAAGAAAACTAAACTAATAGAAAAATAGATTTTATTTTAAATAAATAAATAAATGCAGGCAGGCATGAAGACAGTTGTGTGTGTGTGTGTGTGTGTGTGTTTTACGAGGCTCTTCTAGTGAAAGTGTCGGACACACAGACTGACTTCATGATCTAATATCACAAACGCCTGTTAAACTGGAGTGTATAAAACACGTTCTGTATAATCAGTGCTGATCAACACACTCCAACACTTCAATCTCAGCCTGACAAAAACACTACACAAACGCTGCACAGACGCTGCACAAACGCTGCACAAACGCTACACAAACGCTGCACAAACGCTGCACAAACGCTGCACAAACGCTACACAAACGCCGCACAAACGCTACACAAACGCCGCACAAACGCTGCACAAACGCTACACAAACGCTGCACAAACGCTGCACAAACGCTGCACAAACGCCGCACAAACGCTACACAAACGCTACACAAACGCTGCACAAACGCTGCACAAACGCCGCACAAACGCTACACAGACGCTGCACAAACGCTGCACAGACGCTGCACAAACGCTGCACAAACGCTGCACAGACGCTGCACAGACGCTACACAAACACTGCACAAACGCTACACAAACACTGCACAAACACTGCACAAACGCTGCACAAACACTGCACAAACGCTACACAAACGCTGCACAAACGCTGCACAGACGCTACACAAACGCTGCACAAACGCTGCACAAACGCTGCACAGACGCTGCACAGACGCTGCACAGACGCTACACAAACACTGCACAAACGCTACACAAACACTGCACAAACGCTACACAAACACTGCACAAACGCTACACAAACGCTGCACAAACGCTGCACAAACGCTGCACAGACGCTACACAAACACTGCACAAACGCTACACAAACACTGCACAAACGCTACACAAACACTGCACAAACGCTACACAAACACTGCACAAACGCTGCACAAACGCTGCACAGACGCTGCACAGACGCTGCACAAACACTGCACAAACGCTACACAAACACTGCACAAACGCTGCACAAACGCTGCACAGACGCTGCACAGACGCTGCACAGACGCTGCACAGACGCTACACAAACACTGCACAAACGCTACACAAACACTGCACAAACGCTACACAAACACTGCACAAACGCTACACAAACACTGCACAAACGCTGCACAAACGCTGCACAGACGCTGCACAGACGCTACACAAACACTGCACAAACGCTACACAAACGCTGCACAGACGCTACACAAACACTGCACAAACGCTACACAAACACTGCACAAACGCTACACAAACGCTACACAAACACTGCACAAACACTACACAAACACTGCACAAACGCTGCACAAACGCTACACAAACACTGCACAAACACTGCACAAACACTGCACAAACACTGCACAAACACTACACAAACACTGCACAAACACTGCACAAACGCTGCACAAACGCTGCACAGACGCTGCACAGACGCTGCACAGACGCTGCACAAACGCTGCACAAACGCTGCACAAACACTGCACAAACGCTGCACAAACGCTGCACAGACGCTGCACAGACGCTACACAAACACTGCACAAACGCTGCACAAACGCTGCACAAACGCTACACAAACGCTACACAAACACTGCACAAATACTGCACAAACACTGCACAAACACTGCACAAACACTGCACAAACACTACACAAACACTGCACAAACACTGCACAAACACTGCACAAACGCTACACAAACACTACACAAACACTACACAAACACTGCACAAACACTGCACAAACGCTACACAAACGCTACACAAACACTGCACAAACACTGCACAAACACTGCACAAACACTGCACAAACACTACACAAACACTGCACAAACACTACACAAACACTACACAAACGCTGCACAAACGCTACACAAACACTGCACAAACGCTACACAAACGCTGCACAAACGCTGCACAAACGCTGCACAAACGCTGCACAAACGCTACACAAACGCTACACAAACACTGCACAAACACTACACAAACACTGCACAAACGCTGCACAAACGCTACACAAACACTGCACAAACACTGCACAAACACTGCACAAACACTGCACAAACACTACACAAACACTGCACAAACACTGCACAAACGCTGCACAGACGCTGCACAGACGCTGCACAGACGCTGCACAAACGCTACACAAACGCTGCACAAACACTGCACAAACGCTGCACAAACGCTGCACAGACGCTGCACAGACGCTGCACAGACGCTACACAAACACTGCACAAACGCTGCACAAACGCTACACAAACGCTGCACAAACACTGCACAAACACTGCACAAACACTGCACAAACACTGCACAAACACTACACAAACACTGCACAAACACTGCACAAACACTGCACAAACGCTACACAAACACTACACAAACACTACACAAACACTGCACAAACACTGCACAAACGCTACACAAACGCTACACAAACACTGCACAAACACTGCACAAACACTGCACAAACACTGCACAAACACTACACAAACACTGCACAAACACTGCATAAACACTACACAAACACTGCACAAACGCTACACGAACACTGCACAAACGCTACACAAACGCTGCACAAACGCTGCACAAACGCTACACAAACACTGCACAAACACTGCACAAACACTGCACAAACACTGCACAAACGCTGCACAAACGCTGCACAAACGCTGCACAAACGCTGCACAAACGCTACACAAACGCTACACAAACACTGCACAAACACTGCACAAACGCTGCACAAACGCTGCACAAACGCTACACAAACACTGCACAAACACTGCACAAACACTGCACAAACACTGCACAAACACTACACAAACACTGCACAAACACTGCACAAACGCTGCACAGACGCTGCACAGACGCTGCACAGACGCTGCACAAACGCTACACAAACGCTGCACAAACACTGCACAAACGCTGCACAAACGCTGCACAGACGCTGCACAGACGCTGCACAGACGCTACACAAACGCTGCACAAACGCTGCACAAACGCTACACAAACGCTGCACAAACACTGCACAAACACTGCACAAACACTGCACAAACACTGCACAAACACTACACAAACACTGCACAAACACTGCACAAACACTGCACAAACGCTACACAAACACTACACAAACACTACACAAACACTGCACAAACACTGCACAAACGCTACACAAACGCTACACAAACACTGCACAAACACTGCACAAACACTGCACAAACACTGCACAAACACTACACAAACACTGCACAAACACTGCACAAACACTACACAAACACTGCACAAACGCTACACGAACACTGCACAAACGCTACACAAACGCTGCACAAACGCTGCACAAACGCTACACAAACACTGCACAAACACTGCACAAACACTGCACAAACACTGCACAAACACTGCACAAACGCTACACAAACACTGCACAAACACTGCACAAACGCTGCACAAACGCTGCACAAACACTGCACAAACACTGCACAAACGCTACACAAACACTGCACAAACGCTGCACAAACGCTGCACAAACGCTACACAAACACTACACAAACACTGCACAAACGCTACACAAACACTGCACAAACGCTACACAAACACTACACAAACACTACACAAACACTACACAAACACTACACAAACACTACACAAACACTGCACAAACGCTACACAAACACTGCACAAACGCTACACAAACACTACACAAACGCTGCACAAACGCTGGACAAACACTGCACAAACACTGCACAAACACTGCACAAACACTGCACAAACGCTACACAAACACTGCACAAACGCTGCACAAACGCTGCACAAACGCTACACAAACACTACACAAACACTGCACAAACGCTACACAAACACTGCACAAACGCTACACAAACACTACACAAACACTACACAAACACTGCACAAACGCTACACAAACACTGCACAAACGCTACACAAACACTACACAAACGCTGCACAAACGCTGGACAAACACTGCACAAACACTGCACAAACACTGCACAAACACTGCACAAACACTGCACAAACACTGCACAAACACTGCACAAACACTACACAAACACTACACAAACACTGCACAAACGCTACACAAACACTGCACAAACACTGCACAAACGCTACACAAACACTACACAAACACTACACAAACACTGCACAAACACTACACAAACACTACACAAACGCTGCACAAACGCTGCACAGACGCTACACAAACACTGCACAAACACTGCACAAACGCTACACAAACACTACACAAACACTACACAAACACTGCACAAACACTACACAAACACTACACAAACGCTGCACAAACGCTGCACAGACGCTGCACAGACGCTGCACAGACGCTGCACAGACGCTGCACAAACGCTACACAAACGCTGCACAAACGCTGCACAAACGCTGCACAGACGCTGCACAGACGCTGCACAAACGCTGCACAGACGCTGCACAGACGCTGCACAAACGCTGCACAAACGCTACACAAACGCTACACAAACGCTACACAAACACTGCACAAACGCTGCACAAACGCTGCACATACGCTACACAAACACTACACAAACACTGCACAAACGCTACACAAACGCTGCACAAACGCTGCACAAACGCTGCACAAACGCTGCACAAACGCTGCACAAACGCTGCACAAACACTGCACAAACACTGCACAAACACTGCACAAACACTGCACAAACGCTACACAAACACTGCACAAACGCTACACAAACACTGCACAAACGCTACACAAACACTGCACAAACACTGCACAAACGCTACACAAACACTGCACAAACACTGCACAAACGCTGCACAAACGCTACACAAACACTACACAAACACTACACAAACACTGCACAAACGCTACACAAACACTGCACAAACGCTACACAAACACTACACAAACGCTACACAAACGCTGCACAAACGCTGGACAAACACTGCACAAACACTGCACAAACACTGCACAAACGCTGGACAAACACTGCACAAACACTGCACAAACGCTGCACAAACGCTACACAAACGCTGCACAAACGCTGCACAAACGCTGGACAAACACTGCACAAACGCTACACAAACACTGCACAAACGCTACACAAACACTGCACAAACGCTACACAAACACTGCACAAACACTGCACAAACGCTACACAAACACTGCACAAACGCTGCACAAACGCTACACAAACACTACACAAACACTACACAAACACTGCACAAACGCTACACAAACACTGCACAAACGCTACACAAACGCTACACAAACGCTACACAAACGCTGCACAAACGCTGGACAAACACTGCACAAACACTGCACAAACACTGCACAAACACTGCACAAACACTGCACAAACACTGCACAAACACTACACAAACACTACACAAACACTGCACAAACACTGCACAAACGCTACACAAACACTGCACAAACGCTACACAAACACTACACAAACACTGCACAAACACTGCACAAACACTACACAAACACTGAGGATCTAAATAAAGCCGAGTGAACAGTGAAGTGCATTAAACTACTACTGAAATACCGGATCACAGAAAAGAGTAAAAAGAGTGACAGACTACAGTGTTTTAAGGGATAGTTCATCATTTACTCATTACAAACTCAGACTTTTCTTCATCAAAACTGCACAAACACTGCACAAACGCTGCACAGACGCTGCACAGACGCTGCACAGACGCTGCACAAACGCTGCACAAACGCTACACAAACGCTACACAAACGCTACACAAACGCTGCACAAACGCTGCACAAACGCTGCACAAACGCTACACAAACGCTGCACAAACGCTACACAAACGCTGCACAAACGCTGCACAAACGCTGCACAAACGCTGCACAAACGCTGCACAAACGCTGCACAAACACTGCACAAACACTGCACAAACACTGCACAAACACTGCACAAACACTGCACAAACACTGCACAAACACTGCACAAACGCTACACAAACACTGCACAAACGCTACACAAACACTGCACAAACGCTACACAAACACTGCACAAACACTGCACAAACGCTACACAAACACTGCACAAACGCTGCACAAACGCTACACAAACACTACACAAACACTACACAAACACTGCACAAACGCTACACAAACACTGCACAAACGCTACACAAACACTACACAAACGCTACACAAACGCTGCACAAACGCTGGACAAACGCTACACAAACACTGCACAAACGCTGCACAAACACTGCACAAACACTGCACAAACACTGCACAAACACTGCACAAACACTACACAAACACTACACAAACACTACACAAACACTGCACAAACGCTACACAAACACTGCACAAACGCTACACAAACACTACACAAACACTGCACAAACACTGCACAAACACTACACAAACACTGAGGATCTAAATAAAGCCGAGTGAACAGTGAAGTGCATTAAACTACTACTGAAATACCGGATCACAGAAAAGAGTAAAAAGAGTGACAGACTACAGTGTTTTAAGGGATAGTTCATCATTTACTCATTACAAACTCAGACTTTTCTTCATCAAAACTGCACAAACACTGCACAAACGCTGCACAGACGCTGCACAGACGCTGCACAGACGCTGCACAAACGCTGCACAAACGCTACACAAACGCTACACAAACGCTACACAAACGCTGCACAAACGCTGCACAAACGCTGCACAAACGCTACACAAACGCTGCACAAACGCTACACAAACGCTGCACAAACGCTGCACAAACGCTGCACAAACGCTGCACAAACGCTGCACAAACGCTGCACAAACACTGCACAAACACTGCACAAACACTGCACAAACACTGCACAAACACTGCACAAACACTGCACAAACACTGCACAAACGCTACACAAACACTGCACAAACGCTACACAAACACTGCACAAACGCTACACAAACACTGCACAAACACTGCACAAACGCTACACAAACACTGCACAAACGCTGCACAAACGCTACACAAACACTACACAAACACTACACAAACACTGCACAAACGCTACACAAACACTGCACAAACGCTACACAAACACTACACAAACGCTACACAAACGCTGCACAAACGCTGGACAAACGCTACACAAACACTGCACAAACGCTGCACAAACACTGCACAAACACTGCACAAACACTGCACAAACACTGCACAAACACTACACAAACACTACACAAACACTACACAAACACTGCACAAACGCTACACAAACACTGCACAAACGCTACACAAACACTACACAAACACTGCACAAACACTGCACAAACACTACACAAACACTGAGGATCTAAATAAAGCCGAGTGAACAGTGAAGTGCATTAAACTACTACTGAAATACCGGATCACAGAAAAGAGTAAAAAGAGTGACAGACTACAGTGTTTTAAGGGATAGTTCATCATTTACTCATTACAAACTCAGACTTTTCTTCATCAAAACTGCACAAACACTGCACAAACGCTGCACAGACGCTGCACAGACGCTGGACAAACACTGCACAAACACTGCACAAACACTGCACAAACGCTGGACAAACACTGCACAAACACTGCACAAACGCTGCACAAACGCTACACAAACGCTGCACAAACGCTGGACAAACACTGCACAAACGCTACACAAACACTGCACAAACGCTACACAAACACTGCACAAACGCTACACAAACACTGCACAAACACTGCACAAACGCTACACAAACACTGCACAAACACTGCACAAACGCTGCACAAACGCTACACAAACACTACACAAACACTACACAAACACTGCACAAACGCTACACAAACACTGCACAAACGCTACACAAACGCTACACAAACGCTACACAAACGCTGCACAAACACTGCACAAACACTGCACAAACACTGCACAAACACTGCACAAACACTGCACAAACACTGCACAAACACTGCACAAACACTGCACAAACACTGCACAAACACTACACAAACACTACACAAACACTGCACAAACACTGCACAAACGCTACACAAACACTGCACAAACGCTACACAAACACTACACAAACACTGCACAAACACTGCACAAACACTACACAAACACTGAGGATCTAAATAAAGCCGAGTGAACAGTGAAGTGCATTAAACTACTACTGAAATACCGGATCACAGAAAAGAGTAAAAAGAGTGACAGACTACAGTGTTTTAAGGGATAGTTCATCATTTACTCATTACAAACTCAGACTTTTCTTCATCAAAACTGCACAAACACTGCACAAACGCTGCACAGACGCTGCACAGACGCTGCACAGACGCTGCACAAACGCTGCACAAACGCTACACAAACGCTACACAAACGCTGCACAAACGCTGCACAAACGCTGCACAAACGCTGCACAAACGCTACACAAACACTACACAAACGCTGCACAAACGCTACACAAACGCTGCACAAACGCTGCACAAACGCTGCACAAACGCTGCACAAACGCTGCACAAACGCTGCACAAACGCTGCACAAACGCTGCACAAACACTGCACAAACACTGCACAAACACTGCACAAACACTGCACAAACACTGCACAAACGCTACACAAACACTGCACAAACGCTACACAAACACTGCACAAACGCTACACAAACACTGCACAAACACTGCACAAACGCTACACAAACACTGCACAAACACTGCACAAACGCTGCACAAACGCTACACAAACACTACACAAACACTACACAAACACTGCACAAACGCTACACAAACACTGCACAAACGCTACACAAACACTACACAAACGCTACACAAACGCTGCACAAACGCTGGACAAACGCTACACAAACACTGCACAAACGCTGCACAAACACTGCACAAACACTGCACAAACACTGCACAAACACTGCACAAACACTGCACAAACACTGCACAAACACTGCACAAACACTGCACAAACACTACACAAACACTACACAAACACTACACAAACACTGCACAAACGCTACACAAACACTGCACAAACGCTACACAAACACTACACAAACACTGCACAAACACTGCACAAACACTACACAAACACTGAGGATCTAAATAAAGCCGAGTGAACAGTGAAGTGCATTAAACTACTACTGAAATACCGGATCACAGAAAAGAGTAAAAAGAGTGACAGACTACAGTGTTTTAAGGGATAGTTCATCATTTACTCATTACAAACTCAGACTTTTCTTCATCAAAACTGCACAAACACTACACAAGAGACACTTGCTTTTATATGATGAATAGATTAAATTAAGGCTTTTATTTGTAGATTTTTTTTTGCTTGCCGTGTTGTAAGTTTTGGTTCCCAGTAAAAGCGCAGTGAAATGTTTGGTTGCAGCGTTGAGACCCGCCGGGGTGTCACACACACACACACACACACACGAGCGGCTCCGCTGAGAGCGCTCAGTGTCAGACAGATCAGTCTCTCTCGGCTCCAGAAGACGAGACTTCTGTTCCAGCGCACAAACCACAAGCTTTCATGACAAATTGGGGCCGAGAGACAGAGAGGACTGTGGGATTTTTGGTGGCGCTGGTGGAGAACAGCAAACACTAGCAGCAGATCATGTGATCAACAGGCCAGCGCATGTCAAAGGAAAGGCAACACTCTCTGGGAACTGCTCTATCAGAGTCAGACGTGAGATAAAGCTCTTCTTATCACCGCAGGAACCAGTGAAAGACCAGCCGGCTCTTTTGTACATCACCATTGAGTTTGGGATTATACGCCACAGATTGAGTTTCACAGTTTCAGGCCCTGGCAGTCGAGAGCTAAGCGCTAACCTCAGCGCTGCACAGGTCAGAGGTCACGTGAGCGTCACCCGTGCGCCGAGAGACGAGGAGATGTGGGAAACGGCTCAGAGACGCTAAACTAGCGGCAGCGCAACAACATTCATGCATCATATTAATATTAAAGGAAGAGAAGCATAAAGCAGAATATGTAAATAAATGTGTAGAAAGAAAAGGAAAGAGAAATAAATGAACAAAAATTAGATAAATGAAAGAAAAAGAAAAAAGCAAAAACAAAAATAAATAGAAAGAACAAAAACAGAAAAATAAGCAAACAAAAACTAAACTATTATTGGATGAATAACAAATTAGAAAAAAAAAACAACAAATGAAAAGGAAAAAGAAAGAAAAACTGATAAACAAAAAAAAACCAATAAATGAAAAATATTAACACAATTAAGAAAAATTGAAAACATGAAAATAAAATAAAGGAAATGATCATTCAAAAAATGAAGTAAATAGAAAAAAGAAAGCAAAGAAAGCTAAAATAAACAGAAAAAAATAAATAAGAAATAAAAAGAACGAAAATTGAAATACAAGAAAAATAAGGTAAAAAGAGACTGATGATTAAAACAAATAAAATAGAAATAAAAAAGCAATAAATAAATAGAAAAATATACAATAAAGAGAAAAATAAATGAACAACATTATGATAAAAATGAAAAAATAACAAAAATATAAAGAATAACAAGACAAAAATAAATAAGAAAGAAAAAGTGAGAGCAAAGCAAGCAAAAATAAAAATGAATAAATAAATAGAAAAAAGATAAAAAATAAACAAAACTATTAAAAGGAAAGAAAAACAAAGAATAAAGAAAAATAAAGAGAATCACAATTAAGACAAAATTAAATAGAAAATAAAGGAAAAAAGCAAAGCAGGCAATTTTTTTAAATGAATAAAAAGAGAAAAATGTGAACAGAATTAAACGAAAAATAAAAAAAAAATTAAACAGTGAGCAAAGCAAGCAAAAAAATAAAATTAATAAATAATTAGAAAAAAGAAAGAGAAAAATAAATGAACAAAATAACAAAGAAAACAGGAAAATAAAGAGAAGACAGTGAAGAGAGAGAGAGAGAGAGAGAGAGAGAGAGAGAGAGAGAGAGAGAGAGAGAGAGAGAGAGAGAAAGAGAGAGACAGAGAGAGAGAAAGAGAGAGAGACAGAGAGAGAGAAAGAGAGAGAGACAGAGAGAGAGTGTTTCAGGACAGATGGAGAGATCCGGTCCTCATGAATAATGTAGAGCTGAAGGGCTCGTGTGTGTGTGTGTGTTATCGCGCCGCTCCATCGCTACACTGGAAGCTAGCGTACCGCGCCGGTACTCTTTTCATTAGCGGGGTTACACAAACACACTTTCAGAGCCAGCGCTAATGTGGCAGATATAATCTAATATTAAACACATGGCACAGGTTATGGGAGAGGTAAAGAACCGCCTGACGGCATCTCGCTTCACTTCCACGCATTTCTCAGAGAAAACAGCTAATCTTGAGACTCTGTGAACTTCAATAAACAGACTAACCGTTGATCGACTAGTCGAACAAAATTATATTAGTCGTTTAAGAAAAAAAAACTCAAAAAAAGTGTCGAAATCGTTAACAGCAGGAAATCCAAACATTCATCAATATGGCTAATATCACTTGAAACATGTAAGTAGCAGCACTTTACACGCCGCTCTAATGCTAACAGAGATAAATGTGTGCTGTTAGCCACATAAGTGTGTGTGGAGAGTGTTTACAGCATGACACACACATCACTGCATTTAACTCAAAACACTCATCATCTTTGGTCATACAGACACGAGTAATGCAAACTACTTTTATTTCTGTAAACTCACAATAACAAACAAAACGTGCTTTTGTAAAGTAATGGCGCTTTCTGTCGATTCGGTCTTGAACTTCAGCGCATCACAAGCGAACCGAAACTCAGCGTATACTCAGACATGAGAAATATATCTATGCAAATCTTGATCTTTTTTACATTTGAATGAACAGATTCCAAACGGAAAATAAATATTGTCAGATTATGTAATCCGTATGAAACGAGCACATAGGCGGAGACGACGAGTCAGCATCGTGACTTAATAATAATAATGCATTTTATTTATAGGCGCCTTACGTGACACTCAAGAACACCTTACATGCAGATAAAAAAATAAAATAATAAATTATTAATTTTTTAGAGTCTCATTCTGTTTTTTCAACGACATATTCATAATCATTGTTTGCCGGTGCGCTGTGGCTTTATGTTTGAATTTGTGCGCTGATTAGGCTATATGTATTTTATATAGTCAATTAAAGGCACATTATTATGATTCACGGCTTATTAAAATAAACGCATGATTAGTCGAATAATGGCTTAAAAATAAAAATCTCTAGTCGAGGGCAAACCTACAGATTTAAAATATCTGTGCTGGAAAACAAGAGAGAAATAGTGAAGAACATGATTTTTTCCGCGGGATCATAAACCATCAGCTCATCTTTGATCTTTATATACACACACACACACACACACACACTTCTCTGGAAGATTCAGGAGCGTCTAATTCCAGGAATGCTGATCCGTACACTTTTCCGTGTCAGAACAAAGCTTTCCTCAATCACAGACTCCTGTATATTCCCTCTGAGAGAGCATATTTCAGCCCTTCCCATGATGCACCTGTGGACGGCGTGCTCAGGTATTTGCATTAATCCCACATTAAATCCGGCAGCTGGACAGCAGGCGTTCCTCAAACACACTTCGGCCTGGGAAGATGTTCCCACAACACTTGAAGAGCGGACACTGGACAGAGAGGACTCCATAAATCAGCCGGAGCTTCTTCATTCTCCATTACGCCACTGTGATCCGGGACTAAACACTGAGCCATGGAGGGAGATGGTGTTTGTTGACACACACACACACATACCTCTCCTGCAGGATGACCTTGTTCTCCTTCTTCCAGGTGTCTTTAAAGTCGCTGGAGAACTCGTGCCACACGGAGAAGAAGGTGTTTGGAGAAACCTCTTTCTCTCCGCCTTTGGCCTTGACGGAGAAGAACACACACAGATCCAGGAACCTGAGACACACAGAACGCTTCAGAGAGATGCCGGAGATCAGGACACAACAATTCCTCACGGATTGATTGAACAGAACGTCTCCCGCGAATTCCAAGTGGAAACACCCAAAAAAAAAAAAAAAAAAAAAAAAAAAAAATAGTATGGTCTTTTTCTGAAGGAAATACAAGGTATAATAACTAGGTTCGTTTTCCTACTTAAACGGATTCATGAAAATCTTTTTTTTTTAAACTAAGAAATTTTTTCAAGGATAAATTCTTAATTCGTAAAATGTTATTCAGTGTAATTACTGAAAAAAAAATATCATATTTTGTCCTCGAGAAGAAAATGACAAGTTTTGTCTTTATAACAAAAACACAAACATTCTTAAATGCTTTTGGGAATAAAAATATTGGGAAGAAAATAATTTAGTGATGCCTGTTAACGGTCAGTTTTCTGGGATATCCCCCCCCCCAATCATATATTTTAGTAATTATCATAAAATAGATATCATTGAAAATTTTAATATTCAAAATTCATCCTGCGAAAAAATGTTTTTAAATCGGAAACTGCATTACCATGGAAACGCAACTTTAAAATCTTTTAGCGGCTCAATTTTTGTGATATCAATTTTAAATTTGGAATCACTCGGTTAGACGTTAGATAACAAAAAATAATTGTGAAATACATATTTTATATAGAATAAAAATGTTTGGTTTGGTAGATTTGCTTTACAGGAAACTTAAACGTCTTTACTTCGCTAATTCTGTCCTTTTTTAATAGAAGAAATAACAGCTTCAAAAATAAGTGTAATGACAAAAATGACTTCTTACATTTTGTGGGTTTCACTGAGTTGCTTCTCTTGACATTCCAGCTCAGTTTTTGCTGTAAAAAGAAAAGACATGTTTTTCATCTTTAAATGATATAAGAGTGGTTTGAAACCTCTCCATGTGAGTTTACGGTTATGAAACAGTCTGTACTGTACAAGCTGTAGAAATGAACTGTCTGACAGCAGCTTCACAGAAATAAACAGAACAACAGTTAACGATTATCAATTATAAATAATATCTGTATGAATTTGGTCTTCTGGCTTTCGGGAGACAGAAACACTTCCTCAGAAGCGCAGAGGTCATCAGGGGTCATCAGGGGTCATTAGAGCTCATCGCTCAAGGTGCTCTGACAAATTGAGGCCAGTAATAGTTAACGCCATGAGACACGAATCACCCGTGTGTCTGTCACAAGAACTGTGTGTGTGAGTGATTGAGTGTGTGAGTGAGTGTGTGAGTGAGAGCATGTGTGTGTGAGAGTGAGTGTGTGTATGTGTGAGAGAGCGTATGTGTGTGTGAGTGACTGAGTGAGATTGTGTGTGAGAGTGAGTGTGTGTATGAGAGTGTGAGTGTGTGAGCGTGTGTGTGTGTGTGTGAGAGCATGTGTGTGAGTGTGAGTGTGTATGTGTGTGAGATTGAGTGAGAGTGTGTGAGTGAATGAGTGAGTGTGTGAGAGTTTGTGTGTGTGTGAGTGCGAGAGCGTGTGTGTGTGTGAGAGCATGTGTGTGTGTGAGAGCATGTGTGTGAGTGTTAGTGAGTGTGTATGTGTGTGAGATTGAGTGGGAGTGAGTGAGCGTGTGTGTGGGAGTGAGTGAGTGAGTGAGTGAGTGTGTGTGTGTGAGTGAGTGAGTGAGTGTGTGTGGGAGTGAGTGAGCGTGTGTGTGGGAGTGAGTGAGTGAGTGAGTGAGTGTGTGGTAGTGAGTGAGCGTGTGTGTGGGAGTGAGTGAGTGAGTGAGTGTGTGTGTGGGAGTGAGTGAGTGTGTGTGGGAGTGAGTGAGTGAGTGAGTGTGTGTGTGTGGGAGTGAGTGAGCGTGTGTGTGGGAGTGAGTGAGTGTGTGTGTGTGGGAGTGAGTGAGCGTGTGTGTGGGAGTGAGTGAGTGAGTGAGTGTGTGTGTGTGGGAGTGAGTGAGCGTGTGTGTGGGAGTGAGTGAGTGTGTGTGTGGGAGTGAGTGAGCGTGTGTGTGGGAGTGAGTGAGTGAGTGAGCGTGTGTGTGGGAGTGAGTGAGCGTGTGTGTGGGAGTGAGTGAGCGTGTGTGTGGGAGTGAGTGAGTGAGTGAGTGTGTGTGTGGGAGTGAGTGAGCGTGTGTGTGGGAGTGAGTGAGTGTGTGTGTGGGAGTGAGTGAGCGTGTGTGTGGGAGTGAGTGAGTGAGTGAGTGAGTGTGTGTGTGGGAGTGAGTGAGCGTGTGTGTGGGAGTGAGTGAGTGAGTGAGTGTGTGTGTGTGGGAGTGAGTGAGTGAGTGTGTGTGTGGGAGTGAGTGAGTGTGAGTGAGTGACTGAGTGAGAGCGTGTGTGTGAGAGAGTGAGTGTGTGTCTGTGTGTGAGAGTGAGTGACTGAGTGAGAGCATGTGAGTGTGTGAGCGAGTGTGTGTGTGTGTGTCTCTCTGGAGAACACTCATTAGCAAACCTGGCCTCTAGTTTCCCCCACGGCAGGAGAAACCGGATTAAAGCGCTGATTGAGAGGAATTCTGTCCCACTGACGGGAAACATCCCAGGAATCCCCGTTCAATTCACACAGTCATCGGGAATAACCCGAGCCGAAGGACTCGCTCACCTTCGCTGACGAACGTCTCCATCTGGTCTTTAAAGGGCTGCAGATGCTCTTCCGTCGAGACCGAGCAAACCTTCTCCACCTGAGCAGTGCATGCTGGGAAACAGGACCAGTCATAAAGACGTGCACAAATAATGATCATATAAACGGAACGAATGTGTAACACTTTACAATAATGTTTTATTCATTTTCTACATTATGAACTAACAATGAAAACTCTCCTAAAGCATTTATTAATTTAATGCATTCTTAAATTTAAAAGTTGTATCTTATTATTTAACGAGCTAACATTAACAATGAACAGTTTATTTTTAACAATCATAACCATTAATAAATACTGTAACAAATGCTGTTAAAAGCATTAACATTAACTAACGGGATGTTAACGAATGTGCCTTTCCTACAGAAACTGTAATTTATAATAATATATATATATCTCTGCTCATGTTTCATGAACGAAGCCCTTCATATACATAAATGTATATTCAAAATGGCATTTATGAAATAGAATACAAAAAAACGAAATAAGGGTTATTATAGTTATACTAAAACCATAAACAAACATGTTACCTAAAATAAAAGTTAACTGAAATATAATAAAAACTGCAAATAATGCAAGTGCACTCAATTCTGCTTGATTCAAGACTGTCAAACGATCATTAATATCTAATTATTTACTACTAATGCAGTTTCCACATCTCAAAAGCACATGGAAGGATTCTCATGACCTTTGACCCCAAGAAGGGTCAGAGACGGATCTGAACACATCACCACGACGGTCCCGAAATTAACTCGACAGAACCGACGCCTCGAGATGCAAACGCAACACACACACACACACACACGCGCGCGCGCGCGTGCAGACGAACTTTACCGCATGGAAGTCTGTCTGAAAGGCGAACCGTAACCCAGACAGAGACAGAAGTGTCACATGTTCACAGAATGTGTGGATAAACTCGGGATTAGACACGGTAACCTGTGAACCTCGGAGATCAGAGGAAGAGCGGAGGGAAATCCTCACTTCCTTCCCAGAAACCCATCGTTCATTCTCAGCTAAAACATGAGCAATTAGTGCAATTAGGGGTCACCTATTACCCAGAGCTCACCACTCCAGAAACCAGACATTCCTGAGGGAAACGACCCTCGGCTGGTTTAATGATCGAGTTTAAAAATCAACCCTGAATCTATTCTAGAGGTTTTATCTGTTCAAATATGGTTGCCAATACTTGCATGCATTATATATACAGTGCGTATAGATGTTCATCTTCTGATCTTTTTTTTTTCCAGGCACATTTGACCAATTCCAAACCACATTAATCTTACTGTTAATTTTGTATTTAATCATTTATAAGTGATATATAATTGATCATGAAGGCTGAAAATGAAAAACGCCTTATATTTAGGTGTGCAGAATTATTAGGCACGTTTTCTTTTAATAAAAAAAAAAAAAAAAAAAAGAACTAAATGGTTCCTGATGATTTCACACTTAATTCTTCATTCTTTTGCAGTTAACGTGTCTTTTCTTCTCCAGCCGTTTCTGTGAGACCCGATGAGCACTTCACTGTCCAGTGCTCATGCCTGAACTGCAATCTCTAGTATTGCATTAGAATTGCATCCTTCTCATGGGCATTTAATCATTTTTGACTTTTCAGTCTGAGTTAAATCTCTATTTTATCTGTAAAAGAAAACGTGCCTAATAATTCTGCACACCTGATATAAGGCGTTTTTCATTTCCAGCCTTCACTTATAATTAAATACAAAATTAATAGTAGTTAAGATTAATGTGGTTTGGAAATGTGCCTGGAAAACAAACATGATCAGAAAATCAAAATGCCTAATAATTCTGCACGCACTGTATGTGTATGTATGTATGTATGTATGTATGTATGTATTTATGTATGTATATATATATATATATATATATATATATATATATATATATATATATATTAAACGCATCCAAAATAAGTTTGTTTAGCCTACACATGTGTGCACTGTGTAAAATTATTTTGTATATATAAATACACACATATGCATGTATATATTTAAGAAATGTGTTATTTATAGATATTATAAATTATGTATAAATAAATGCATGCAAATATTTCTTAAATATATACATGCATGTGTATTTATATAAACAAAATTATTAATTTACATTTTTTGAACATTTTACTCTGATTTTCAATAACAAAACAGATAATTCAAACAAAACAGATTTCTTAATTCTTCTAAAGTTAAAGCATTAGTATTGAGATGTTTAAAATGAATATGAACTTGTTTTCTTGGCACTATTGTAGGATAAAAACATCGTATCTTTTTTGTTTGACAATTTCTGCAAATAAATTACTTTTTTTTGAAAATGGGAAGAACTATTATCAGTAGTTTATAGAATTTTTCCCCCCTTAAACACTTACTTATAAATATTAAATCCAGAGAAACGGATTATTAAAGTCAGTTTTTTCCAGAGCTGTATGTTCAGTACTGTTATTTTTCTAAATGTCATAATCATTTGTTAACAAACAAGTATTTTTTGCTTCAATGAGCTCATCGTTTCTGCATTAAATTACAGTTTAAATTAATACATTTTTAGCTAACTGTGATTTTGTATATGTACATTTCTGAAATACATAACTTAGTCTCCTCTAATAACAGATCTCTGTAAACTGTAATGTGGACTCATGCACTTTCTGTAAAACTGCTTTGGAACGATGTGTATTGTGAAAAATTCTATTCAAATAAATTGAAGTGAATTGAAATTTAATTTTCAACCATTTTCAGCGGTGTTTCACAATGCAAAACTCGACTGCAGTGTCAGTCATATTCATATCTCTGGATATGGCACTGATGATGTGTGTCTGTTCTGATTGTCAGCTCTGTAACCGCATGAAGAAATGAAGACAGCCAATCAGAGAGTTCCCTGGAGCGAGTGTGTGTGTGATCGAGTGTGTGATTGATCGAGACGCAAACTAAAGAGAATTTTTTTAATAAAAAAAATTGAGGATCTGTGTTAAAGTGGTACAATACAATGCACGAAGAGAGAAATAATGTGAAGTAAAGGCATGCTAACTATTACAATAGTGTTAGCAGACTCAGATAGTTTTGTTTGGGGCCATGTCAGCATCAGAGGCTATTTTCATGGCAAAATTTAAATTACAAAAATACAAATATCATATAGATCAAAAGTGTTATCAACTTCCAGGCCCAAAACTGTGTTTTAACAGAGACTGATCACAACGCTAACGCTAAGTTCTTATGTTGATCTGACACTGTAACAACAATCCAAACTACAATCAATAACCTTTAAACTTCAAGGCTTTTTCACAAGAATCCCTTTAAACTACAAACACTAGAAGATCAGAGAAGAATCGGGAAGATCTTTAGCAGAAGAAGGATCGGAAACGCTTCATTTTACAGTACTTACAGTGTACTTACCTAGAAAGTACTGGGTAATATAAGTACATGGGTTAAGGGTTGGTTTAGGGGTAGGTTCAGGGTTATTACCCAGTTATTGTAATTACTATAATATGTACATAGTATGTACATGGGAAACAGGACTGTAAAATGAAGCGTTACCGAAAGATCTTTTTAGCGTGGGCATCTGTATCAGGTTCTGCACATCGAGTCTCTCACACACACACACACACACACACACACACACACACACACAGGTGAACTGTACCTTTCAGATCTTTCCGGAGTCTCAGCAGATCTTTAGTGAAGTCCTCAAGCTTCATCTGAGAGGCCTGGAATAGGTCTTGAGGTTCTGGGAGCGGAAACACACACGTCTCCCTGCCCGCGTCCTGAAACACACACACACACACACACTGAAGACTAGTAAAGATTATGCTGTTCTGTGAGAGCATCATATATGAACCTCACCTCATCAAAGTGTCTCAGGTAGTACGACACGATGTATGCCAGAAGACTTTTACTGTTGTCCTGAAAACCAGAGGAGAAAAGTCAAAAAGTGTGTGTTTGCGTGAACTTGTGAGAGAGCTTGAGTGCGTGTATGTAAATGAGTGTGTGTGTGTGTATGTGAGTGAGAGTGTGTGTGTATGTGAGTGAGTATGTGAGTGTGCATGTGTGAGTGAGTGAGAGTGTGTGTGTGTATGTGAATGTGTGAGTGTGCGCGTGTATGTGAGTGAGTATGTGAGTGCGTTTGTGTGTGTGTGAGTGTGTGAGAGTATGTGAGTGTGTATGTGAGTGTGTATGAGTGAGAGTGTGTTTATGTGAATGAGTGTGTGAGTATGTGAGAGTGTGTGTATGTGAATGAGTGTGTGTGAGTGTAAGTGAGAGTGTTTGAGTGTATGTGTGTGTGAGTGTAAGTGAGAGTGTGTGTGTGTGTGTGTGTGTCTTACGCTGCTCTTGACATCCTTGAGTTTGGGCAGGATGTCGAGGGAGAAACCGTCTGCTTGACCTCTGGATCGATTCCCTCCATTCATGAAATTACCAAACGCCAAAACTAAACCAAGAATCTGCAGAACTCCAGAACCGCTCTGAACAGCCTGGAGAAGCACACACACACATGCGGATTCAGAACAAAACTGGACCGTCCGTGTGTGTGTGACGTCTGAACGAGTGTCTGTTACCCATGGAAGACAGAATCAGTGTTTACTCGAGGACTGGGGTTTAAAAGACAAGTATTAATACCGACTATCATTATATTATAGTGATTTCTGAAGGATTATGTGACACTGAAGACTGGAGTAATGATGCTGAAAATTCAGCTTTGATCACAGGAATAAATTACACTTTACTATATATTCTAGGGCTGTAACGATACACCAAACCCACGATTCGGTTCGTATCACGATTTTTGACCCACGATTCGATTCGTATCGCGATTCTATCACAGGGGCGGGGCTTGGGGTGAAAAAATTGATTTTGAGAGGAAAAAATATACCGGTATTTTTATTAAATAACATTTGGAAAAACTAGAATCTGAACACCAAAAAACAATAATAACAATGCAAATTATTAAACTAAAGGCAGCTGTAGGCTGCTGCTTTTGGGTTGTTTTCTGTGCTCCAACTATATATATATATTTTTATAAGGCTATATCCTTCTTGTTTTGAACTTCATGCATGTGTATTGAATGTTAAACAAGTTCATAATGATAACAAGACTGTTTATCATGGTGATGTGTAGCCTACAGAGGCTTTACACAGACAGTGAATGAGAGAGATCAGCATAGCGCGTGCGATTGCGTCTGTCTTCGAAGTCGTGAAAAGCTTGCCGTGTATCATCTTTTTAACGTTCACGTCACGGGTATTTCCCATAAATGCGCGTCTGCAGCAGCGCTGGTCAGCATCCCACAGCGCGAGGAAGCCGTGGGGAAATAAAATCTCCGAGTCACGCATTGAATCAATGCCATATTGGTCTCTAATAAGTGAAGCATCAGCTTCAGCGTTACCCATGCGACGCATTGCTGCTCAGCTGAGCCTTGAAAAGTGGAACTCAAAGTTAAAAATAATTAACACATTACATCTCTTTTAATGAATCAGCTTTTTTGAACGTGTTCGTTGAATGAACGGTTTAATGACTCGCTCAAAGTCCGTTGTCATAATGTGCGCGCTGAGTGAAATCCTTTCAATGCGCATATAGACGCTCTTTAGTTTCGGTTACAAAGGTTACTGAAAATGTCCTCGTTTTGTCCACATCGTAAACATATTTATATATCAGCAAAGCAAATACATATTAAATAAATAAATGGCGGTAATAACGCATTTCGCGCTATTGAGCCAGTCAACATTACCGCAAGGGACATTCCATAACCGCGACAGCCCTACTTCGCAGAAGTGAACGCGCCAAAGAGAAATGCACTTTTCATACGGATTACATAAGCAGAGAGCAGTCTGTTTTCTTTCGTTTTGAATTGTTCTTTTTAAAAGTAGACATTTCAATATATAGCTATATATATATTTCTCAGGTCTATAGGCTTATAGGGTTTCGATTCATGAGCGGCACCTCAATGTCGTGATTATCTGTGTGCTAGCTATATTTTCTTCTTATTTATTAAATCCAGGCAAATGGTTGATGAAACATTTATTAAAATTGAGATACAATTAATAAAAAAACAAAATTCAATTTAAAGAAAGTCTTTGTGCTTTCTATTTGAATTCTCTGAAAGTTTTAAGTTTCCAGAGAACTGTCACAACATTTTTTTTTTTTTTTTTACACTAAAAATAAAACAAAATAAATATTTTTTGTTCTGGGGAGAGCTAACCCTCCATCCGGTGGGTAGCCTATAGTATTACTTTTGGTTTGTAGTGTAATTCACATAATTATAAAAAAAATATAGGCTATATTTTTTCCACCTAAATATTAAAGATGTTTTGTGTCGTGTCCGTGTACGCGTGTGTATTTCCCTCATATTAAATATAAAATGCATGTGTATAGACTTATATTTTTCTAATGTCTGGACGTACTGGATTTTATTAAGGGAGTAGGCTATGGATATATAAACAGAAGTGTCAACATATTGGTATTAAATGCATTTTCTGAGAATTTATTATTTTGATGGATTTAAGTTTGGGTTAATTTACCCTCAACTAGTTTTGTGATGTAGGTCTACATATTTTATAATGTTAACTTCAAATAATATTAATAGTAATTTAAAGATGTGGTAGCATTGGATCTTGACGGAAGGATAACTCTGGGAGGTGGAAGGGGTGTGTCGCGATTCTGCCTTCTCACATCGCGATACAGGATCGTGGACCTGAGTATCGTGATTTCGATTTTATATCGTGTATCGTTACAGCCCTAATATATTCACATAGAAAACAGCTGATTTACACTGGACTAATATTTCACTGTTTTACTGTAGTTTTGATCAAATAAATGCAGGTGAGCAGAAGAGACTCTTTCAAAAACATTTAAAAAATCATAATTATTCCAAATTTGAGACCTCCAGTGTAAATGTGGCTTGACTTGATTGTGTTTTTTCATAAGTGGGCACCAACTGAAACCAACCCTGAAACTATTATCATACAAAACAACATGCAGTTCAGAGCAGAGCGAATCATCGGAATAGATTCGGTAACTTGCTAACCAAACTCACAATTAAATAACATTTCAAATCAGCAACAAAATCTGCCATGAACTGTCCCATAAATGTGTTTTTTTATGCTCAAATAGCATTAACAAAAAGCTTATTAAAGCAGATTCAGTGAGAAAGTGAGTCATCTGAGTCGATTCAGTGAGAAAGTGAGTCATCTGACTCGATTCAGTGAGAAAGTGAGTCATCTGACTCGATTCAGTGAGAAAGTGAGTCATCTGACTCGATTCAGTGAGAAAGCAAGTTGTCTGCATGATTCAGACCAATGATTCCAGTATTTGATTCACCAAGTGGTTCAAATGAATCATTACAAATGATCAAGATGCTGGATTAAGAATTGGACAGAATCCCACTAATCCAGTGGTTTGTCGTTGTGCTGATTGCTTGTTTGCAGTACCTTGCAGACTCTCTGCAGAATCTGGAGTTTGCGCTGAACAGACGACATGCATTCGGAGAAGGTCGACTGAAAGAGAATGCAGAAGACTCGTCCGGAGAAATCAGGAATCTGGGAGAGCTGATGGAGAAACCTGTGAGCAAAAAAAAAAAAAAAAAGGTATAAAGCATTGAGCTATACATTCCAACAGTTCTGCATTAAAGAAAAAAATTCCACACAAAATAAAGAGATCACCTGACTCATTCTCAGCTAACAAAACCTTTACATCATCCATTCTAAATGTATTTTAATACAATTATTATGCCTTGTAACGCATCTTATAATGCATTTTATGATCTTATGATTCATTACAACAGTGGTTACAATTAGTGGTGGAACGGAGCACAAAATTCACGGTTCGGATCATTTACGGATCAGCAAAAAAAAAAAAAAATATATATATATATATGGCGGGGGGGGGGGGGGGTGTAACTTTGCTTTTCATTTATTACTTAAAGCTCACTTGAAGTTCTTCGATACCACAGCAAAAATCTACTAGCATAACTGATAAAGTTCAAACATTATTAAAAACAAGTGAACAGTCAGTAATAAAATAAGAACAAATACACAAATTACAAGCAGAGATCAATACTAAGGCCCTGTCCCAAATGGCACACTCCGGACTTGTGGACTTCCTCAGAGTCCACACTTCGGTGACGTCATGTTGTGCAGACCTATAGGCCCTTAGCGCGAGTCCGCGAGGGCGCATTGAGAGGTATTTTTGGGACAGACTCGATCGCCACGCCGGAAACAGGAAGAAGGTCTCAGCTCAGACGTCGAAGCTGAATAAACTTAAAGGTCATCTCATCAGTCCCTTTATTAGAAAAATATCACAAATATCATTAAAAAAAAATTACAGTCTTTAGCATCGAGAACAGGATTTATTTTATTTTCCCAAATCTTATGTCCATGTGAACTACACAGCCTGCTTTTACAGTTCTATAATTGTATATGCCACCTGGGCATTAGAATAGATGTCATGGTTATGTAAATGATCAATACAGTTGTACATAATAATACATAATGTTCAATTTTAACACAAAATTAAAATGTAAATGAGTTTAAGAAAAATGTATAGGTTTCAATATTCATACTACGTTTATATGACTCAGTAAAGCCATGACATTCGGTTCTATTTATGTAATGAATCATAATGCGATCGTATTATTTAACACGCTATTATTATGTTTGATATATCAACCACTGGTCGATAATGTTTGTATAAACTGTAAGTAACAACTGGTAAAATGTACGCCTATATCATAAAGCCATGTTAACAGTCTGTGAGCGAAATCTCCTCCCATCCGTTTTCTGATTGGCATTTCGCAAGGATTCCTGGGTAGTTAAAGTGCGTGGAGCCTGCATCTATACGGGCTTCGCGGAAGACCGCTTCAAGGGTACAAAGGGGGCGCTGCTGAGCACACTTCACAGCGTTAAAATGCTAAATGGGACGGCCTACGGACTCATAGACTCGGCGAGCACGCGCAATTTAAGTCCACGAGACCAGAAGTCCGCATGAAGTGCGCCATTTGGGACAGGGCCTAAATAACAAAGTTACAAAGTCTATAAACAGTAGTATTCAGGTACAGAAATTAATAATTAAGCCTAAATGTAAAATAACACTATTTGTTCACTGTAGAAATATAGTTTAATCTTTGTTAAAGCTGTATTTTGTTGTTTTATTAACATTAATGACACAGACAACAGCAGGAATATTAGTCTACTGTCACTTTAAGACCGAAGAAACTCTCTCTCTCTCTGATCACGATCAACTGCGATCCGTCGCAACGCTAGTTATAATTATTCATAATACTGATCTATTCATTGATTTCACCATTAGAAAGTATAATGCATTAAAACACATGAGAAACATCCGATCTCAGATGTAGGGAACATTACATTGTGTCATTCTTCAAACTATGGGAACGTTACTTTTGAATGTTCTCTGAACGTTCTGAAACAAGTAACGTTTAAAAAAAATGTTAGAAGAACATCCAACTGAAACATTTCAGAACATTCAATTAACGATGTATAAAACATTGAGAACACTATTAAATACCAGCTAATTGAACAAACGTTTGATTAACGTTACTGGTTCTTTGAGAGAACCTCGTAAGAACATTCCCAGTTAACTTTGAAAGATATGAATTGTGTTTAAGTGTGTGTTTTGATCCTCACTGCTCGGGTTTGTCCAGAGGTTTGGCTCCTCCTTTGTCTTTTGAGGATTTGACGTGTTTCTCAATTTTGTCCAGCTCATCTTGCTGGGCTCTCTGAAAACACAAAACAGCATTGCAACACAAACAAACCATTATTTCACAACTCAAAAACACTAGTAATGCTTCTGGACAATAAACTGAAACATCTACATTTATTTATGATGGTCAAAAATCTCAGTGTAATCAGTTTAGCTTTCACAGCGTCCACTGTACTTCACACAAACATGCACACTGGGGTTCTTGCGTTTAGCCGCATTATTATTTGGGTTCGTTTGGAAGGAGAACAGAGCGTAATCAAAGTCATTAGGAAGCCAGAGTCCAATAAAAGCTGCACCGTCTCATGAGTTTCCTTCTCTCTCCGAGCGAAAGAACAACAGAAACGGAGTTTGGTGCAGCAAATTATGGAAAATGTGGTATTGTGAAAGTACATCAAACAGCCAGACGCGATTGACACAGTAAAGACAGAGACAGACACACACTAGCCAACCACAGCACAGGATAGAGAGACCAGAGAAACCGTCCTGCCGCTGTTCAAGAAAACGCATGTGGGACAACAACAGGCAAAACCATTATTTGTTTGTGTCTACTTTACTACCATAACTTGTCTTCCTTCAGATTAGTGAAACGGAAACATACAAAAGTGTTTTCATTTCATCTATTTGCATCTGTAGTTTTCAATCTCAATCCATATCTTTAAAGTCCGAAATCTCCACTTCAGCAGTTTTACACACAAAACTTTACCGTTTTATCCATATCTAAATTCTGAAGGCTTGTTTATATATCATTCCCCTGATTTATACAATATTTTACTCTTAAAAACAGTGAAAATGTATTTGTTTTCTAGCTGTTGACAGTATTTTTTGATTTGAGTGATTAAAAAAAAGACATTTCCAGAATCCAAAAACCTTTAACACTAATATGCCAACAAAAATCAAACACGAATTTTGAAACTGGCTTTATGCAATGCTAAGATTTCTGGTCTGGAAATGTATGCAAATGAGTGCATATTTAATTAGAAAATGAATAATTTTCAAACCAATTTGGTTCACCATGGATTTTTATTGATCAGCTAATAATGTTTAAAAACCTCCAAGATGCATTTGAGACAAACAGCAGCTGTGAAGCTCACATCAGATTACCTGTACATCATCACATATATGCATATCCTATTAGATGGAATTTGCATCATCACATATATGCATATCCTATTAGATGGAATTGGCATTTTCACGCATATGCACATCCAATCAGACGACATTCGGACCAATCGTGTCAAAATAACGCTCAAAATGGATTAAAAACCCATATCAAGTGTATTGAGCGCAGAAGATCTTTAAAACGCAAATAAAACGTTTCCCCGTCTCATCGTCGTTTACTAGGTGTGCAAGAGAATCAGCCTTCGCCACACAGACGGCAGTTTCCCTCGGAGCAGAACTGCAGAATAAATACCTTCATAAACAAACCGGCCGACATCAAACGGCACAGAAACGCACACAGCCGAGCGGCTTAGGGCATGAGGAAGGTGATCAAAGAGAGAAAACTGCTCTTGCTCTCAGACACGAGAGAGAAGCACAGGAAAAATGAGGCTAAGACAAACACTTTGGTTCAGGAGAGCGACTTGTGTACGGCTCAGGCGTGAATATAAACTCTGGGAAAAGTTCTCGGCTCCATTAAGCATCATCACGAGATCTATATATACACACACACAGCACTTCAAACGCGGTGATTACACCAGCGCTGCCTCCCATTTACGGCGTTTTAAGTGTAAATACTTTTAATATGAAGCAGCTTCACCCAGGCTCGGCCACGAGCGCCTTCAAACGCAGACTCAAAAGACAATATACAGATACGACTGCTAGAGGATCGAGGCTTGATATATATACGCGACTGACATCTGTATACGTGCCAGACTGCAAACTAGCACTCATAAAACGAGGGGAAAAAAACACATTAGTGCGATCATTAGGTGCATTACTGGAGTCTGACTGCAAAAGACTTTCTCTTTTTTTGGCCGTTGGAACGGGTCTGGATTTCATAATTACGGAGCGAGCCAGACAAAAACATCTTAACGTTTCCTCCTCGACAGACAGATGATCAATCTGAAGCCTATCGGGATCGAATCTTACCACAGTTCAAGGAGTTTGGCACGTGATGCTTTAAAATAAATACATGATATTTATGCAAAAGCAGCTCATACTAAAACAAAAGCTGCACTTTTCTTACTTTAATCAAAGCATGTGTCAGAACGCTGTGTTCAAATGGGGTGATTTTCTCCACAAGTGCTTTTTTGGGAATTTTTTACACAATCCCGAATATATTTCGGGATTGTGCATGTGAGGATTTTCAGACATCGTGTTTGCTTCCAGAAATGTTTGAGTTTTTCAGACATCATATTGTTCTGAGGAACATTTCTTCACATTGATCTAGACTACAGGTGTGTGATTTCTGATATGAAATTCCTGCATGATGTGTTTGAGTCACATGATCACTGCACACACACATTCAACACAAACTCCAACAATGAAAATCATCAGAATGTAGAAAAGCATCAGTAGTAGTCACGATGTTGTCAATTAAAACTACCCATTAAACTTGGAAAAAATTATTTAATTCAATAATAAAAACAATTCTTGTATACAAATGTGAAATTTGGGGATCAGTACTACATTTAAAAAATTGGGATAAAATTAAAAACTAGAAAAACTACAATTAGAAATAGCCAAAAGCGTTTCAGGGGTTGACAAGCCCGTCCAGCGACGCCTGCAGGGCTGAATTAGGCTTCACTAAAAACACATAAAAAATAAACTTTGTTATATTTATACAGATTATTTATACCAAATACAGATTAAGTGACATGATCTAGAAATAGAGAGAGGAAGAGAAATAAACATGGACAGATAATGTGATCTACAGCAAATAGAGGATGAGAAACTCTTTCTACTCATCTATACTAAATATCACGGCGTAAGAGAAACATTTCTCCCAGATCTGAAACATTGATTCCATCATTCATTGAGAAAATTGATGACAGCACAGCTGCAAAATATGTGGTCACACTTTAGATTAGGGTCCGATTCTCACTATTAACTACGACTTTACTGCTTATTAATAGTTAGTAAGGTAGTTGTTAAGTTTAGGTATTGTAAGATTAAGGGATGTAGAATATGGTCATCCAGAATAATGCATTAATATGTTCTTTATAAGTACTAATACACAGCCAATATCCTAGTAATATGCATGATAATAAGCAACTAGTTTTATAGTGAGAATTGGACCCTAAACTAAAGTGTTACCAAATATGTGTTAGCCATTTACAATGTTAGAGAGACCCACTTCATTTATTCAGATGGGTTTATTTATGCTACATATGACATGATCTATACACATATATATACACACACATTATATATATATATATACATACATACATACATACATACATACATACATACATGTGTGTGTGTTTTTTATTATTAATATATGTTAATGCTTTAGCAACATTGTGCTAGAGTCATGCTAATAAAGCTCATTTTTGAGAGAGAGAGTGAGAGAGAGAGAGAACCTAAAAATTGTGAGTGTGTGTGTAAGAGAGAGAGAGAGAGAGAGAGAACCTAAAAATTGTGAGTGTGTGTGTAAGAGAGAGAGAGAGAGAGAGAGAGAGAGAGAGAGAGAACCTAAAAATTGTGAGTGTGTGTGTAAGAGAGAGCGAGAGAGCGAGAGAGAGAGAGAGAGAACCTAAAAATTGTGAGTGTGTGTAAGAAAGAGCGAGAGAGCGAGAGACAGTGAGAGAGAGAGAGAACCTAAAAATTGTGAGTGTGTGTGTAAGAGAGAGCGAGAGAGAGAGCGAGAACCTAAAAATTGTGAGTGTGTGTAAGAGAGAGCGAGAGAGCGAGAGAGAGAGAGAGAACCTAAAAATTGTGAGTGTGTGTGTAAGAGAGAGCGAGAGAGCGAGAGACAGAGAGAGAGAACCTAAAAATTGTGAGTGTGTGTGTAAGAGAGAGAGAGAGAGATAACCTAAAAATTGTGAGTGTGTGTAAGAGAGAGCGAGAGAGAGAGAACCTAAAAATTGTGAGTGTGTGTAAGAGAGAGCGAGAGAGAGAGAGAACCTAAAAATTGTGAGTGTGTGTGTAAGAGAGAGCGAGAGAGAGAGAGCGAGAGAGAACCTAAAAATTGTGAGTGTGTGTAAGAGAGAGAGAGAGAGCGATTTTCTGCTTACGTTCTCATAGAGGGCCTGTAATGTCTCCAGATCAACCACAGTATTATCCAGATTCAGGATCGCTGGAGACAGAAAAACAGACAGAAATCATCATCATCATCATCCATGTAAAAACCAAACATTCAACAGCATATAAATCAAACTTTACTGAATGTTACAGAATGAAACGATCTGCATCTGCGGTTTGATCATCGAATCCCACCCATCTTTGACAAAAACATGATTTTCTCAGCTTTTTGTTTAAAATGTTGCTTTTTTATTAAACTTACACACTTTAAATGTTTTATTCTAGCTTCATGCATTCTTTTTTAATATCAACATTTTGTAGTTTAAAAGCACACGGTCTGTCCTCCTTTCTGTCCTCGTTCCATTTCACATGCTATACTCTTAAGCTGACTGCAATCTGTAGGAATTACTGGTATGTCTTTAAGCCGTTTCGTTCCCATCTCACGGACCGCATTCACTCAATCAAAACCCACCTATGCTGTCACTGGTGTTCCCCAGGGTTCTGTTTTGGGACCTCTGTTGTTTATTATTTATCTTTTACCAATTGGCATCATCTTTAGGAAATATGATATTCATTTTCATTATGCTGACGACACCCAACTTTATCTGTCTTCCGAACCTTCAAAGTTTCCCTCTTCTGCTCTTGGTGAGTGTTTAAGTGAATGAAAAAATTGGTTAAGTAATTTTCTCAAATTGAATAGTAGTAAAACCGAAATTCTTCTTGTTGGTTAAAAAATACAATATCTAAGTCAAATATTTCTTCTGTGGTAATAGATCTAATCAGGTTAAAGGTTTAGCTGTCATTTTGAAGCTCATATTAACAGCGTTACCCGTTCTGCATTTTTTCATGTTAGGAATATAAATCGTCTGCGTCGTGTCCTGTCACTCAAGAGTTCTGCTACGCTCGTAACATCATGCTTTGTTTTATGGGCTTCCTTCCAAACCGCTTCATAAATTACAGTTGGTACAAAATACCACAGCTCGAGTCATTACCAAAACTTCCATTTCTGAACATATTTCTCCTGTTTTACAGGATTTGCATTGCCTCCCAGTTAAATTCTGTGTAAATTTTAACTTAACTTTACTTTTAACTTACAAAGCACTTAACTTGGCTCCTTCATATCTTCTAGATCTGCATTTTAAGATCGGCTTCTGCACTTACACTTGTTCTTCCACGCTCTCGGGCGACTTCTATGGGGTCACAAGCTTTTGGATATGCGGCTCCATATTTATGGAACTCACTTCCTGTAGAAGTTCGCAACAGTTCTAGTCTTTAAATCTTGTCTTAAAACTGATCTGTTTAGGCAGCCTTTTATGTGATTTAATGTTTGTTGCTGTACTGTTTTTATTGTTTAATGTCATTGCTGTTATGGATTTTCTAAGTTGTCCTTGAGTGCCATGAAAGGCGCCTTTAATAAAATGTATAATAATAATAAAAAATAATTAACAATTAGTGATAATAATTCCAATCACGTCACTAACGCTAGTTAAAGTTGAGTGTGTGTGTCGTCCTGCCGCATGAATGACTGAATAAAAACAGAGTTATTTCAGCGCTGGAGTTTGTTCAGGAGGTTCACGTTCAGGGTCCATCTGATATGTTATGGACCTGCAGGCTATCAGGAGATCAGGAAACACTCGCTGCCACACAGAGAATGCCTTCGAGACTCACACACGTCAATGCCCAGACGAGCATTCAAATGAAGGAGCCAGAAGAACACACACATGACGTCCAGCTTTACGTTCACCTCGACCCACTGGTGACCGCAAGCAATCCGCCCGACTCAAACCTGACCAGAAGTCATGTGACCACCAGTCCAACAGTGCGCAGAAGTCATGTGACCACCAGTGCGCAGAAGTCATGTGACCACCAGTCCAACAGTGTGCAGAAGTCATGTGACCACCTGTCCAACAGCAGAAGTCATGTGACCACCTGTCCAACAGTGCACAGAAGTCATGTGACCACCAGTCCAACAGTGTGCAGAAGTCATGTGACCACCTGTCCAACAGTGCGCAGAAGTCATGTGACCACCTGTCCAACAGTGCGCAGAAGTCATGTGACCACCAGTCCAACAGTGCGCAGAAGTCATGTGACCACCAGTCCAACAGTGTACAGAAGTCATGTGACCACCTGTCCAACAGTGCACAGAAGCCCTACATGTGACTGCCCGTCCAACAGAAGAACTTCGGGGCGGTTCGACGTCAGATTTACCGGTGATGCACAACTGGATCCCAGATTCTCAACGCCAAAAGTATGAAAAGGCAGAGAGCAGAGGATCATAAGTATAATAACGGCTGAAGATCTGCTCACCGTGCTGAATGTCCTTCATGTCGAGATGTAAACTGGACATCAGAATCCCCACCGCCTGCGAGCGCTTGGTGTTCAGCAGCTTCACCACCTGAAACACACACACACACACACACACTGACTGCATTTACTGCAAAATAATGCATGGAAAATATTGCTTTACATCCTCAAGTGCCTTACCGCTTTTGAAAAACCTTTTGCACATAATATAATCATCCAAATTAAGCACTTGTGCTTGAAGAGTTTCCCAGACGGATAAAGACATGATAGATGCACAGATATTTTCAGTCAGAAATTCCTAGTAACTTTAACAAATAATTACAATGTAGATGATGCAACATAGCTATACACAATATAACATGAGCTCAAGTGCCTTACTGCTTTTACTTTCTTTTTTTTTTCACATAAGATATAAATTAGGCACTTCAAGCAGGTGTTTCTCAAACCAGAGGGCATCATGACCAAAATCTCCAGGCGTTTGAGCCGCAGGGTGAGTTTTAAATATACTTTAACTGATGAATTATAAATATCTATATGTTTAAGCAGGAATGATCGAAGTATTTCCATGTCTCAACAGCTACAGATTAAGCCACAATCATAGTGAACTTGTCAATCATCTTGATGGATGACGCAGAGGAAACTGACCAATAAGAGGACAGTTGTACTCACATGTGACTTGCATAAACTCATTTTGGTACAGCTTTGAAATGTCTTGCGAACCAAACCAAGAAGAAAATGCAACATTGTAACAAATTAAGTCCCTTTTTTTGCAAATGATCGAAGTTTGAAAACTTCAGTCCTTAATTGCTTCCAAATAACTAAATATTTAATGAAACAAACATTATGTAACGTCAGTCAATCGTCAGATCCCGAAAGAAGAACATCGACTCAGCGTCTGTATGCCTGTAATTGCATCTATTTGGTCATTATGTGCTTATTTTAAAAGAAAAGTGGTTTCGGCTCGACTTCAACAAAACCCAATTCATTCAGCACTGATCTTTATCAGTCGTGAGGACAATGAAGGTCCGTCTGCGCATGCAAACATGATCACGTGATCATAAACCCGTCCGACAGGAACATGCCGCTCGCTGTGTGTGTGTGTGTGTGTGTGAGATCGATCACGGGCTTGACGTCAGAGAGGAACCAGAACACAATACACCTCACACAAACTGATCTGGACCCGAAACAACAATTGAATGTGAAGAACACACAGCTTCAGCATCTCAACGGGAAGTTTCTGTAGATGAGAAAGATTCCTGTGAACAAACAAGCCGAGACTACATGAGAAACGCTTTATTTACTTTGAGTGAACCGTGGACACGGAGAGATCAGAGGCAGCCTTTAATACCATATTATTAATAGCCTTATTATCATTATTGTTATCACTACTACTAATACTTGTCATCTTCTAACCTCCCCCTCATTCCTGATGAAATGAGTTTATTATTATTGTTGTTATTATTGCTAATATTACCAACACATCCCCAAAATCACCACAACACATTCTTGACATACAAGACAATTTAAGTTAAATAATAGTATGAGCACTTTATTTAATAATGGGCAATATGGCCTTTGATTGCAATATGAACTTAACTATTAACTGTATACGTTGGAAAGTCTAAAAATTTCGTTGTATGTAAAATTGTACAATGACAATAAAGAAATCTCTCTCTATCTATCCATCTATTATTATTATATAATACTATATTTTTATATCATCTTCCTCATCCTCATTTTTACTATTATCATCATTATTATCGTCATCAATATGCGTTTTTTACCATTATGTTTGTTATACATCTCTAGATGTTCCTTTGTTTATATGCTGCCGCTCACACACCCAGTTACACTTACACACTCTCACTTACTACACACACACGGCTGTTATGTATGTTTTGATGCCTTTTTTGTATGTGTCACCTGTAAATAGTATCTTTGTTTGTATAATAATAAAAAAAAAACATTAAAAAAAGAAAACTCAAAGTTGCAAAGAAATGAGCTTTAAAAAACGCTTTGGCTTTTTTTCGGTTGTTGATTTCGCTCTTAAAACACATTAAACACAAACTAGACAGAAGCAGAAGCATGCGATCGTGCACACACACTCTCTCCATGCGTCTAATCAACCTTCAAACCTTTCCTGCAGCAAAAACACAAGCAATCGGCGAAGAAAAAAAGGTCACGACTGCATTACAGGGCAAAACGCCACAATTATCAACTCCAGGCAATTACACCAAACAAAACACGTTACTTTATCAAAAGAAATTGTTGCCGGGCAACTTTTGACAGATACGGAAACGAGTCTCCAATTATTTCGCTCTGAGATCATGTTTAAATCATGAGAGTGAAGAAAAAGGCCAGTTCTTCTGCATTAAACAGGAGACGCGGATGTTTTTCAGGTCAAACGGCCCTTCGGCGAGACAAATTACCTCCAGACCCGTCAAACACCACGAGCACATCAGCGCAGGACTCGCTCTGCAGGATTACCATATCAAACGCAGAACCGCAGCCGGTTCACTGTCAGCGGGACGCTTCGTGCACTTTATTGCCATCACATATTTTAGCAATCATCATAAATTAGGAATCATTTGAAAGGTTAAACTGAAAAATCATCCTGTGAAAATAGTTTTGAGATTAGGCACCGTTACTTCATGGGAAACGCATCTTAAAGTCGCCCTGTGGTGAAAGAAAATAAAGCTTTTAAATATTGTTTATATGTCTATGCGGTGTTTTTAATATGCTTTAAGACAAACCATGTGTAAATTCATAAGTCGACAGCATTGCTGAGTATTTTCTCCTTAAAACTGCAGTGAACCAAAGACAGTCTCAAAAACACGGTTTGAAATCGCTGGTGTTTCTGACGTCACAAACTACCTTGTAACCAATCAGATCAACGTGTGATCGTCAACGAGTGGATCTCTGAGTGAGTGAGTGAGTGGAAGCGGGGCTCATTTGCATATTCATAGAACCATAAAATTTACTACAAGGGGACTTTAAAATATTTTAGTGGACACCTCCCCTAGTGGGCGGAGTCATTTTTCAAATGACAAAATTTACTGCACTGCAACAGGCAGAATGCTGGATCTAACAAGGTCTAGGCAAATATTGCGCTGCAAAACATTAATAACAGCTTTAAATTGGCAAAATACTATTGTATAAGTGAGATAATCCACGGCTAGCTGTGCATTAAACCATTTGAATGAACTCAGCCGGTTCTTTGCCTCCACGTCGTGTATTAAAATAGTTTAATGCACAGCTAGCCGTGGATTATCATTAATTTAGCAGGCTCCTCCCACTCGTGTGCAGAGTCATGCTTCAAACTGTGACAGAAATGTATTCATCTGTGACGGAGGACGCATTAAATGAGTGTGTCGCCTGGTGGCTGTTTTTGATAAAGCACCTAAACAAAAATCTCACAGGAACGTCAATTTTTGTGATATAAACTTTAAAATTGCGTAAAAATTATTATTTTGTATAAACAAAGATGTTTAGTACAGTACATTTGCTTCACAGTAAATGTAAACTAACTTTTTTAAGTGATTCATTTATTAATAAACTACAGCCATCTAAGTTCAGATAGTGTATTTTCACATCTACGTTCAAAAAGGGGGAAACAATTAACAGGTTAATAAGCTAAAAAAAAAAATTGAGGCAAAAAAAACCAACAACATTCCTTCAGGATTAAAAGATCCCAAATTTTCCCATTTCTTATTACACTTGTGGTGCTTTGAGTGAAAAGCATGAGCGAGTCTGTGAATAAATGACACGGCGACAGTCGTATAATCCGTCAGCGTTCAGACAAAGTGTTTCCGGTTCCTCGAAACACAGAAAGCCACAGACGCCAAACACCTCAAACATTCTGTCCCAGAAACCCCCTAAACAGACACACCGATGCCACATTCGTTCAGGCCTGGAACGCTGATGGACAGATGGGAATCGATAGGCTTTGTGTAAACGGACCTGCTCCAAAAAAAAAAAAAGAAATCATGTTATGTTAATGGATGAGTTGTAAACATGCAAACATTGAGCAGGACGAGCATTAGTGTGGTTAACCTCAGGTCTGTTTACAGGCGAGTGTGGTTGGAATGTCATGTGGTTTAAGACAGATGTGTGTGTGTGTGTGTGTGTGTGTGTGGGGGGGGGGGGGGTCACATATGAAGAACATGTTTAAAGATCAACAGAACACAAAGTGAATCTGGAGAATAACGCCCCGTGTGCAGATCATAAGTATATTTCAGTAAGCGAATTAATGAGCTGCATTGATTTTATGCATTGTGGCAGTTTTAATGACAATTAAACATTTCTAACAATGCAAAAAAAAAAAAAAAAAAAAGAAAACGGTTAAAAAAAAAATTCAAAGACTTCAAATTCATTGTTGAATTTATATTTTAAAATGCATAACAGAAATAAACTATACAATAAAATACAATTACATATTAACGTATTTAAATAAAATGCATGTAAAATAAATAAAATAGAATTATGCATGATTAAATATTTATATTTATGAATGTAAATAAAAATACATAATATTTATGTACTTTAAATTTAAATAAATGCATTAATAAATATATTTATTATTTACATAAAATATATAATTAAATATTTATATGTATTTAAATATTACAACAATAAATAAATAAAATACAAAATTTATTTGAAATCTATATAAATAAAATAATGACTCCAACTATTCATCTTAAACACGTTGTATGCATTATTATTTTTTTTTATCTAGATCCAGATATACAGCACTGTTTTGATTTCAAAGTCTTGTCTTTGGGACAGTGAATCGAGTGAAAAGCGAACTGAATTGAGCTGAATAATGTAATGAATTGATCTCATGAAGTTTGCATTTCAGTTTATTGCTGTAAAGCTGCTTTGAAACGATCTGTACTGTATAAAGTGCTATATGACAAAAAAAAAGTTGAAGTATGTTGATGCGTTCAAACAGAAATCCATACAGGTGCAGAAAATATAAAAAAACAACCACATATGAGCCGTTACAGAAATTTGAGTGTGAAAAGCACACAGATCCGATTAAACAACAGAGATATTTATGAATTGCAACACGCTTTTTACGGGATCTTTCGCTCATTTTTCCAATCAGCAAATTTCCTCCCAAGAACTGGGATCAGGAATTCTCTGCTGGTGCCAAGAGCTCGACATTCACTCACAGCTGTCGGCAGAGGAGCCGGGATCCGTACACACACACACACGTCACAACTGAGTAATGGAAACAGTTTTCCCTGGACTTAAGCTGGATCCCGAGCCGCAGACATAACACCGGACCTCCGCTCACCTGCTTGGTCTTCGACCTGCTGATCGTGTCCGAGAGGGGTTTCTTCTTCTCCTTGACTGCCGTTTTGGAGAAAAGTTCGACAAACTCCTCAAAATCCACGGATGGCTCCTCGATTGTCTCCCATACGAGAGAATTCAAGTCCCTGCGGAGGAAAACAGACATTTTTTACAGATTTATACAAGCACTCTTGCAGATCACCATGAATTAAAACAAATCCCTCGATCGAACATGCATCTAACTATAACTACGTTTAATCTAGTTATATCTCGTTTCACAACTCTTTCTGATCACAGAATCAAATAATTTACACTCTAATCAACATTGACTGTATGACATGCAGTTGTGGGGGGTTAACAGGGTGTTGCTAGAGCATTGCATCCTGGTTGCTAGGGAGTTGCTAGTGTTTTTCTGGTCTCTAGATGTAGCACAAGTTTCTCTTTCAATGTGTCTGTGTGTTTTATGGTTCAGTAGGTGAAAATCATGTCTGATTACTTAAAATAAAATGTTTTTAGTGAAAAGTTTTTCTATAGTAAAAAGTCACCTTAGTCACCCTGGTGTTGTTCTAATGCCGTGCACCTTACTTTCTTTTTCGGACCACAAAAGGAGAATATTAGGGTGAACTGTCCCTTTAAGACTGGAATACACGACACAGCTTTTATAAATTGATGGAGACTGGAATCAGTCTGAAGCTAAAATCAGAGCCTGTGGCATCTCACACATGATTTTCTGTAAAATCCATCAATGCCGACAGACCAAAATCAACAGGCAAATTCGATTCGTCTGTGCAAAAGTCGCATAGTGCAATCCAGCCTTAAGTGAAGTAAATTAACTCAAATCACTAACTATGAGTGCTAGTGAGAAATGGTGATAATTGCCTCATTAAATGCCACTATAAAATTATCTGCATGTCTGCTCTTCTCCAGCTTGCCTCCTAATATTATTGCCTTAATATGTGGCATTGTATATTACAAAAATGGTTTGCTCTTTGACAAATTGCTTTTGTAAGTCGCTTTGGATAAAAGGGTCTGCTAAATGCATAAACAGTTGCAATCGAAATTATTCAACCACTTTCAGCTGTTTGCAATGAACAAATCAAAAGTAATTGAACTAGTAACAACAAAAAATGTTTCAAGTGGTTTCCCCAAATTTAACTTAAAATGCAACTTAATGACTTCTGCATTCTCAAAATTATTCACCCCCCTGAATAGAATCCCTCACAACAGCGCAAAACAGGAGTTGTCTCACTAATCAAGGGCTTCATTAGCTGCACCAGGTGTGCTTGAGCTAGAACACATGAAATATCTGAACTGGTGAGGTTTGTTGAGTGTCACGTTTGACTGCATGTTAGAAATAAGTCAAAAGAATGTTCCAAAAAGTTAAGATGATATCATCGCCCTTCACAATCAAGGAACAGGATACAAAGACACTAAATGTTCCTAGAGACACAGTTGTAAGCATAGTTCGCAAGTCCAGAGTTACAGGAACAGTGTTTACACTACCAGAAAAAGGAAGCGATCAACAGTTCAGAAAAACCCGAGTGACTGCAGAAGACCTGCAGCAAGACTTGGTGGCCACAGACACTGAGGTTTCAGCTCGTACAGAACTCCAGGACTGCACCACTACTGACACAAAAGCAGCTCAAAATCATGTGCTCAAGTGCTCAAAATCATGTCAATAAGCCACAGAAGTTTTGAGATTCTGTTCTGTGGAGCGATGAAACAAAACGGCTCTATGGATCAGCGGCGCGTCTGAGGAGGAAGAATAAAGCATAAGCTGTGATGAACACGGTCTACAGTTCAGCATGTGGAGCTCCTGATGCTCTGCGGCTGATCTATATCCTTCGGCTCTGGAAACCTGCAGCGTGTGGAAGGAGAGATGATTCACTGAAGTATCAGGAAAGGAGAAACGTCATGCCGTCAGTGAGGAAGCTGAAGCTTGACCTTCAACAGGACAACGATCCCCAGCATTCCTCAGATTACAGCCAGGCTTGTTTGCAGAAGAACTCCTGGGAGATACAGTGGCATCACAGTCTCCTGATTCGAAACCCATAGACAATCTCTGGTGGGATCTGAAGGCCAAGAATATTCCTGAACTGGAGGCCATTGCTCATGAGCAACGGCTCAGAAGCTGCTGTCTGGTTATACATCTCGTTTGCAGAAGCTCATAACAGCAAAAGGGTGTTCTACTAAGTGCTAAAGACGCTTGCCATGAAGGAGGTGAATAATTTGAAACTGCAGAAGTCATTAAAAGTTGCATTTTCAGTTAAATTTGGGGAAACCACTTGAAACATTTGTTGTGTTGAGCTATTTCAAGTACTTGCTTGATTTGTTCAGTGCAAAACAGTCTGTAAATGTCGCCAATTAACCTGATTTGCAATTGGGGTTGGATAATTTCGATTGCAACTGTATAAACTACAGTGACTATAGTATTTTGGCTATTAGCATGGTGATTTTTGTAAGCAGAACAGATCAAATTGAGGAAATAGTTGTAAAGCATAAGTACTTTTTGGTGTTCAGCT
>JAPDVR010000017.1:43752606-43825106 GCA_026230005.1 Gila orcuttii
CCGCTGATGTCACTGCTAGCCGTTTTGTCTGCTGTCTGTTAGCGTCACGTCACCTCAGCTAATCCGCCTCGCTGCACATTGTCGTTTATCAGGGAGTGACGCGCGGCCAAGATGGCGACGGCTGGCTCCGCCCACTTTGGGCTTCAAAAACACTACGCGTGACGTCACAGACACTATAAACCATAGACTGTAAAAAAAAAATATGGGTGTAGAGTGTGTATTCCTACCGTCCTCTGTGTATTTGGGCTCGGGCCCCTCGTCTCCAGGCCGGGGTGTGTGTGTCGGGCCCCACAGGCTCCTCAGGTGTCCAGGCAAACGCTCCAGTGATGGAGGAGGCTGGCTCACTGCCGCCCATGTGTACAGCTGATCATGCTAGAGAGTGATGGAGAGAGAGAGAGAGAGAGAGAGAGAGAGAGAGTGAGAGTGAGAGTGAGAGTGAGAGTGAGAGTGAGAGTGAGAGTGAGAGTGAGAGTGAGAGTGAGAGTGAGAGAGAGAGAGAGAGAGAGTGAGAGTGAGAGAGAGAGAGAGAGAGAGTGAGTGAGAGTGAGAGAGAGTCTGTCTTAGTACACGATGTAACTACAGAAGAGTCCAGGTTTAAATAGGAGAAATGTTGAAACTCTTTGGTAATTTTTTTCAGAGATGCTAACGATCTAATCAATGCTCTATGCTAAGCTATGCTAAAAGTGCTACCGCCAGACCCGGAGATCGGCTGAATGGATTTGAAACTGGTAAAACTCCACTGTTTAACTCTAGGGGAGTTGGAAAATGAGCCTATTTCCATAAAAAGTGGAGTGTTCCTTTAATAATTAAATTGGTCTTTTTTTGTCTCCCTCAGAAAGCAAAGTTGGGTATGAAGATCTGAGACGTCTGACGATCTTTACTTCGCTCTCGCACACACAGCTTCAGTGTTACTTCTGCCGTACGCACACAGGAAGTGATCGGCCCTCAGAATGTGAGGTCATATCCTGTGATATTCTGAGGAAATTAAACAGTCCTTCCAGTTTTTTTTGTGATTGTTGTGGGCAAAAATCCTTGATTATGCGGCACGTTTTCTTAAAAAATGCGATGGAATATGCAGCATACTTATGCGATGAAACCGGCCCCCGACTTTGCCTAATTATGCATTGAATTATGCGATCGCGTTTTTCTGGAGGGACTGATTAAAGTGTTTTTGCCGCATGTAAACAGGAGCCTTTAAAACAGCGTGACGGGCACTGTAATGCAGTGAAGTCTCACAGGACTCACGTCAAACTTGGGCACGATGTGTGCGCTGCTGCCGCACGGCTCCCTGAAGCAGTCGCTGAAGGGTAACAGGAGACCCAGAGCCAGGATCCTGGAGCAGATCCTCTCCACCTCCTCCGGCTCGCTGCGATCCTGCTGACGGAAGAACCTCTCCAGCAGCGTCCGCCCTGCACACACACACACACACACACATCAGGCGGTTTACGCTGCGCAAACACACAAAAATCACACTAATGTTATCATATTCTGTTCAGAATTACACGCTACCATGCATACGGTTAAATATTCGAAGGATGCTTGGTTGCACTACGGAATAAAATATACTTTTTGCATTTTTATGCATTAAAAAGAAAAAGCAGCAAGAGCCAATGAATATTAGTCAGGCTGAAAACCGGCCTGCAAGACACACACACAACCATTGACAAAATACGCTTTACAAACATGTTGTCAAACAGATAAAAATCACACTAATGTTAGCATATTCTGTTCAGAATTACACGCTACTCAGTATTTCTGTGTTGCATACGGTTTAATATGAAGGATGCTTGTTTGCACTGCAGAATAAAATATACTGCATTATGCATTAAGAAAAAGCAGCAAAAGCCAATGTAATATTAATCAGGCTGAAAACTGGCTCCAATTCAACCAGATGCATTTCTTCAAGTCTTCCTGTAGTCAATCATTGTATCCCTTAAAACTCATCTCTGATCACCAAAAATGTTTTTACCTTGTAAAAATTTCTTTATGCCTTATACTATCTTGAATGTAACTCGACACCCTTGCCTCATTTAGCATACGCGGTTCTATGAATATGCAAATGAGCCCCGCCTCCACTCACTCACTCACTCAGAGATCCACTCGTTGACGATCACACGTTGATCTGATTGGTTACAAGGTAGTTTGTGACGTCAGAAACACCAGCGATTTCAAACCGTGTTTTTGAGACTGTCTTTGGTTCACTGCAGTTTTAAGCAGAAAATACTCAGCAATGCTGTCGACTTATGAATTTACACATGGTTTGACTTAAAGCATATTAAAAACACTAAATTAAAAGCTGGATTTTCAGCACTTTAAGGGAAATTCTAATGTTTTATTCCAAACATAGGGTGCATTTCAAAACCTAAACAACATATTCAGCTTTGAAACAGCCAGCAGTTTTAGTTCATTAGTTACTGAGGAACATGGAGTGTGTTGGCGCTGTCATTTCTGCAGTGCACACACAGATTGTTGTGAATGAGTCACTGCTGCAGTGCTTCAGCTCTCAGTCTCTCTCACACACACACACACACAGAAGCACAAACGGAGTCACATGATCACTGCGCGCTCCCGCATCAAACCACAACAAAACACAATCAGATCTGAACCTTCCGGCTCACTGTAATCCAGTCCTGACGGGCCAGAGCTGGTCTCAGAACAGTTTCTTTAGTCATATAGACAAACTGTCTATTATGGAGCTTGTTTCCACACGAAACAAGAAAAAAAAAAAAAAAAAAAAAGGCAACTGCGACTTCAATTATTTTTATTTATAAACTCAAAACGGCAAGAAAAAAAAAACTATACATCTAATATATTTCACAATTCTGAGAAAAAAAGTCATAAGAAATAAACTGATAATTGCAAGAAATAGGCCTAAAGTCCAAATTGTGTGATATAGGGAAATAAAGTCAGAATCATGAGAGGAAAAAAAAAAATCTATATTTAATATATTTCACAATACTTAAAAAGTCAGAATTGCAAGATATAAACATGGAACTGCAATAAAATTAGAATTACAGTAAAATAAAGTCACAATTGTTAGATATAAATTTGAAAAGTCATAATTGCGGGAGAAAAAAACCCTATATATTTCACAATTCTTAGGCAGAATTGTCAGATATAAACTCAATTGTAATAATATCAATTGCAAGACAGTCAGAACTGCAATAAAGCAATTCTTTAACATTAGTTTATGCGCATGTTTTCTTTTTGGATAAAAAAAATTATCTGCCACAATTGAGCACAGAATTTTTGATTTTTTTTTGCACATCTTGGCGATTCCATTTAGCAGTTATTTTATGCAATATCCCAAAAAATGCATATAAAAATAGGTCGATCCAAACATGGCTAAAGTCAGAATTGCAATAAATACATTCATAATTGCACACAATTACTTTTTTGATTTTTATTCCATGGCAGAAACAAGCTTCCAGAGTCTGTGACTGTTTTCAGAGAGACTCTGTAACTGCGTCTTGAGTTTACAGCTCATTAACTTCATTAGCATGTCAATAAGAACAAAGAACACTGTCAGAGAGCCAAGGTGCATCATGGGAGATGTAGTTCTGCCTACTGAAGACATCACTCAACACACATTCTCCTGTCTCTAGGGATGAATGATATCAGTGAGCATATCAATATTTGAATTGATCAGCATTGATCCTGATTATGCAGATATTGGAGTTCAGTGTGAGAAAAGACAGAAACATTAGCCTGGAGCCACAGAAAGCAGACACACACTCACACGGGCGACTGGCACGCGTTTAGAGAGATCTGACATGTTTAACCCGATGGAGCATGAGAAGAGAACACACGAGAAGCAAGAGCGAGTCTAAAACCAGCAAAATAACCCAAACACTGGAGGAAAATTATCTGAATTATCTGAAGCTACAGCAAAAGAAACATCGCTTTCACCGCACACAAAGAGAGATTTCTTCCTCATTTATAAAGGAAAACAAGTCAGAAAAAACATCTAAACATTTTTAAATCAAGATGCATTTACTTGAGAAGCAAAATTACTGAAAAATGCATCAAAATAAAGGGACTATGCTTTAAAAAAGGGGGGAAAAACCTCCAGTGGGGTCAGAAAAATAGACTTGATTTAAAAGAAAAACAATAATTGTCTCCTACACAAAATTGTCACTTTACTTTGATATATTGCTCAAAAAAGCAAACTTAATATCTTCAGTCATGTTGCTTCTCCAGTAAATGCGTGTTGATTTAAGGATGTTTAGATGTTTGTGCTGGAGGACAGAAACACTGAGGAAGAACTTCAGATTCGGTGTGTTGATCTTTCAAACTGGTTCTCTGGAGTCAATCAGGAAGTCTGCTAATGTAGAATAAATGTCAGATATTAAAGTGATTAGCTTCACTCTTAGATATAAATGTACTTTATTGGCATCGATGGTTCCATGAAGAATAACATCCACAGAACCATTAAAGATGCTTTACAGTGGAAAAGGTTCTTTAGATTATTAAAGTCACATAGAATGACAATAGCAGAGTCACATGACTGTCTCTAACGTTTATCCGGTTCCCATCGATCCGCATCTCATCGCTCAATAGAGTCTAACATGTGCTTTGAGCTTCAGCATCTCGCGATCTGATTGGCTGAGAGCGAGCGAGTGATGTCACTAATGGACAAGAGTCCTCAGGGTCTGATCAGCACGGTGCCATCTGCTCGTGTGTGTGTGTGTGTGCTGGACAAAAGAAAGGATCCTGCTCCATCACTGAATTGAATCACAGAACTGAATCAACATTGAACTGAATTGACACGGTCTTTTTAGAGCTTGAATCTCAATTCGTCTCATATTTGCATCATTGATTCTGTTATTTTCCTGTTTGTTACAGAGAAGCTGCTTTGAAACGCTCTGTACTGTATAAAGCGCTGTAGAAATAAAGCTCATTTAGTCATGCACATCTTGATGAACACAAACCACAAGACTAATACTAGAGCTCAGTGTTCAAGATCTGATGAAATCTCCAGCACGAAGTGTTAAAGTTGTGTTTAAGAGTTGTTTATGATTGCCACACTGATCTAGAATAAAAACGACGTCACACGTGTGTATCATTAGGAATGTTTACATGCACTAATTTGTCAATCCGAATGAATTCAGTGATTTCAGATTCAGAAAGTTCTGTTTATATGAAGCCTAAACTCACTTATTTGTTTACATGTGCATTACATTTATTCTGAAGAAATTGGTCAAAATGAAGTTTATATTTAAACAAGAAAAAAAATATGTCAGTTAAGTCAGAAAAATCAACTTGATTCAAATATTTTTCTGGCAATGTTCTTGTTTTAAGCACAAACTCACTTCATCGAGATAATTATTTCAGCTTTGCTTCTCCAGTAAATGCATTGAATGATTTCAAAAATACAAAAGGAAGAACATCTTTTTTTGCACAATAATGAGTCTCATCCATTCACTAACACAAAGAGCTCTGCATTAGACAACATCTCCACTGCCATCCCATAATGCCTCGCTTCAGGACAGAGACTTTGAGCATGTACGTTCTGTATAGTATGAATAAAATTTGGATGTACAGTACAACATCCGCCATGTTGTTATTGTCATGTGACCTACGGTGTCACTTCACCTCCATTCATGTATCGCGGGTCAGGACCCGCCCTATCTGAGGGTTGTCCCCCCTAAAATATCACTAAAATATGTGTGTTGTAAATAAAATAATGATATATTCTTAAAATAATTGTTTAAGAAATAAAATAATACAAATGCAAACGGGGCAACAACAAAAAAACGTTTTAAACATTTTGAGTCCCCCCTCCCTTGCCTCACAGTGCTTTGGTCCACTGCCTCCGCCCCTTTTACCTCACCACCGACACACACACATTCCGGTGGCGGGAGAGATGAACTAAGTTTTTGAGTAGTTGTGGAACTCCAGTAAGTCAATGTTTTATTCACTTTAAACATCAGATGAAGTGATTATTTTCTCTTTAATATAGATGATGCTGAGTCATTAATAAATCATGTAAAAAAACAAATATATGATTGTGTACAGTGTAACGTTACCAATGCACTTTTGATGTAGTCTGCTATGTTAGCGATTATAACGTTTAATGTTAACTCACCCTTGTTTAATACAGTCTGCGTTTACCTAGCTTGTTTAATACAGTATATCCACCCACACCCATAGAGTTTACGCACTACGTGATGTAACGTCAGTCTTGTAGATTAGACTAGTCCGGGTGCGCATTTAGATTTTAACGCTTTCACTGTGATTTAGTCGGTTTATATAATTTAATATGATAGTTGATAATATGATATGTTAATCTAAAATAATATCACACGAAGAGAGTGCAGTTTTTCTCCAGATATCAGCATGATAACAAATGTGATTTTGATTTATACAAGTTTAATAAACAAGAAGTTAATATTAAGTGATGTACATTTTAGACACCATATTACCAACGAAAATAGTTGAAAACTAAGCCACAGCACTGAAGAAACACACCGAGGTGTTTCCTTACTGAATGAATCAGCTTTTTGAACAATCAGTTGAATGAATCTCAATGACTCACTCATTAACAGTGACTTACTGCCTCCTACTGGCGGTTTTAATTTCACATTTAAAGTATCTTTTCATGTTTTAAATCATTTCAAATATAAATATTTAACATTTTATTTTTAAAATGTCATAATATTATTTGTCTGTGTAAAAACATCTAAATGCTACTTTAACCCTCATTTATCTTTGGGGTCTATGACCCCAATCGACTTTTCCGTAGTAAATAAAACATGGTTCCCGTCATCTCAGTTGCATCAAATTGTGTCACTTTTTCAACATCATCTATACACAATATACACTATAGCCTACACTGGGCTTGATTCGGTTGTTCTAAAGGTACGTAAAAAAAATCCATTGTATTTTGGTGGCTTGATGAATGAAAAAGCTAACTAAATTGACCAAAAAATTCTTCAAAACCATACATTTTTTGTAAATAAGTTGTTTACACAAAACAACTTATTTACAAAAAAATTTATGGTTTTGAAGAATTTTTTTGGTAAATTTAGTCAGCTTTTTCATTAAACCAGAAAGAAACTTTGAGAAGAAGGATAATGGAACGGTCTCCATGCTACACTAATAATAGTAGTACGTTAAGGCTTTCCTCGGTGTACACGTATCCTTGCAAGTACAATTTTGCCTGTATTATTGGTGTCCCCTTCAAAAATTGCTCTTGCGAATTGTTATGTTTATTGCCCCCCCCAACATTTTGATGAAATTTTCGCCCCTGGATTAATCACATCCAAAATAAAAGTTTGTGTTTACATAATATATGTGTGTACTTTGTATAATTATTTTGAATATATGAATCCACACACATGCATGTATATATTTAAGAAAAATGTGTTATTTATATATAATTTATGTATAAATGTAAATACAGTAAATACATGCAAATATTTCATAAATATATACATGCATGTGTCTATTTATATATTCAAAATAATTATACACAGTACACACACATATAATATGTAGACAAACTTTTATTTTGGATGTGATTAATCATTGCCCAGCACTAAAATAAATGCATTGCTCATGCTCATTATTAGTTCATGCATTAGCTAATGTAAACCTGCGCAACCTTACGATAAACTATTCCGGGTATCCCGAGCCTCACCTGTGAAAACCTCCTGAAAGCCGCATGCCGAAGCCTGAGACGCAGACGGTGTCCGCGTGCGGCCCGTCCTCAGCGCTCCCTCCGAGCCACCGTACTCCAGATAGTCAGCTGACCCGACGGCTTTAGGGGCCCGGATGTCCTCGGTCCAGTCCGCGGACCGGCTGATGGGTCCGGTGATGCTGTGCGAGCGCTGGCGTCTGACCCGTCTCCTGTCGGGCCGAGGGACCCGTGGACTGTGTGTGGGGGACGGGGCCGGGGAACACGAGGGAGAGCTCAGCTGACGCGTCGTGGTCTTGATGTAGGACGTGCTGATTGGTGGATACGGTTTCACCGAGGACTTCAGGAGCCGCGTGGCTAAAGGGCTTTCAGTGTGCGCCGGGAACGTGACGCTAGTCTTACGCCGTCGCTCGTCGGCGCTCACACACTCCACCGATCCCGTCGAGAGTGTGTCCGTGCTCGGAGCCGAGTCCTCCTCGGCCTCAACCGCGCTCTCGAAGGAAGCGCTGAGGTCCGGGAAGCTGGTCGTCATGGCAACGGTGGGATCGGGAACGGGGGGGTCGGGATCTTTTGTGACGCCGGCACAAAGGCCCGCATCCGAGTCTCCATTCACTCCATTCACAGCCGGGATCTGCGATTCGCTAACCAAAGAAAGAACAGACACAGTGTGACCAACATGGGGAACAATACATACACTATGTATATGCTTTTCTTACTCAGTGTTTTTGTCTCATTTCCAGTCCAAATATCTAAAGTTTCTTAAATTGACAAGCATTTACTAGATGAGTAAAATGGTATTAGAAATTATGCCTTGTTTCTGGGGGGGGGGAATCAAAATGAAGTTTTGCAAAATCATCTGCCAATGGAGTCAGAAACATAATGTTAATTCAAACAGAAACAAGATTATTTTTCTGACCCCATTGCCAGATCATTTTACTTGTTTTAATCAACAAATTACTTTATTTTGATTTCCCCCCCAGAAAACAAGACATAATATCGTATGGCATTTTACTCGTAATGTTAAATGCATCTTGATTGAAGAATTTTTAGATTTTTGGACTGAAAACAAGACAAAAATACTGAATAAGAAAATCTTTTTTTGCAGTGTGTGATAGACATATTTGATACAGTCAACATGGGAAAATCTGGACGTTGTGAAAAAAATGATACACGGTGTTTTTACCAGATGAGAAGTTTATCTATGCATCATCTTTTTACTCTTTTAATTCATTTTATAACTGTATCATATATGAGACCCTGGTCACATGGGTCAATTTTTTGAAGTTGAGATTTATACCTCACACCTAAAAAATGTATAAAATATCTTCATGGAACATGATCTTTACTTAATATCCTAATGACTCATGCCATAAAAGAAAAATCGATAATTTTGACCCATACAATGTATTGTTGGCTATTGCCACAGATATACCCGTGTGACTTGTTCTAATTTTCCTTGCTTTTATTGTGTTATTATTCTAACGCCTTTCTATATATATAAAATATATCTATAATATATAAAGCATTTATTTCTGTGAGTGAATGCAGCACAATCGCAAACAAATGCACAACTTTAAAGACGATTTTTTCAATGTTTAGATTTTTTTTGCACCCTCAGATTCCAGATTTTCAATAGTTGTATCTCGGCCAAATATTGTCATATCCTAACAAACCATACATCAATGGAAATCTTATTTATCAATAAAAAAAAAATAAAAAAAATTTACCCATGGTCCAAGGTCACATATCTCTTAATTCCTTTTAAGAAAAAATGGGAGTTGTGAAAAATATGATACAGACATACAAGTGTTTTGCCAGATGAGAAGTTTATCTTTTTTACTCTTAATTCATTTTATAACTGTATCATATCTCAATATGCCTTGCTTTTATTGTGTGACTATTTTAACTCGTTTCTGCATAAAGCACTTTGAATAGCCACAGTGTGTGTGAAATGCAACATAAATAAACTTGCCTTGCCTTGCCTAGCCTAGCGTGCTCGTGTTTGGGAAAGGCTTCCAGCACTGTGAACGGCTCGGGAGAATCAGGAGTCGGGGTGTTTTCTTTACAGTCCCGTTCCCACGGGATCTGGATGTCGCTGAGCATCACTCCCTGTTGTATCCGGATGGCTTGCTGGATGTCAGCCAGTAAATCCTCCTGCTCGGCGGCCGAGTGGAAACTGTACATATCCGTGTCGGATCCCGAGCTCCGGATCTTCTCCTCTTCCTCGGGCCCGTCGGGAAGAAGAAACACACGAGGCCTTTCGGTCTCGGCATCGGAGTGTCCGAGCTCATCATCCCCGGAGAGATCCGGTGTTTTATTATTGCACTGAGACGGAGCGCTATCCAGCTCATCTAACGCATCCTCTTTGGATGCGCTCAGGAATCCCTTGGCTTTCAGATTCTTGCGCTTGCGGATGTGAGGGAAAACTGAGGATCTGTCCGATTTGCTTTTCTTCTTCCCTCCCTCCCCCGCTTTCCCGTGTGATTTCTTCCCTTTCTTCACACCCTCGTGAGCCCCGTTCTCATCCGCCACTCCTGCTTCCCGCTTTAGCTTCCCGTCCTGGTTTCCCATGATCAGCGGCTCTCTCACGCCATGGCCGTGTCTCGTGCGTTCGCTCTCGGATGAGGATGACGAGGAGAGGCGTGAGGAAGACGAGGCTGTGACGAAGGAGAGATACAGAAGCTCGCTCTCGCTCTCATCCCGATCGGAGCCGGGAAGGGAGGGGCGTTGATCCCGAGGGACATGCGCGCGTGCTCGTGTGTGTGTGAGCGGATCCTCAGTGTGTGTGCGGGGGAAGATGAGCCGCTGTCGACGGCCCAGACTCAAGGCCTCCAGCAGCTTGTGTCCGATCCCGGGAACCTCCAGCTTCTGCATCGTCTCAAACACACACACACACACACACACACACACACCAGCTGCAGGGACAAGGATCAACGCGTTAATGAACAGCTTCACTTTACACTCAGAAATATAAACTAGGCCTAGCTGTTAGAAAATCTGTGGTTTTTTTCCACTTAAACGTAAATCACTTATTTTATCTATATATTTGTTTTAAGACGAGCATCAACGCGTTAATGAACAACTTCACTTTACACTCAGAAATATAAATTAGCTGTTAGAAAATCAGCTTTTCATGTGGAGTTTTTTCTTTTTCCCCTCATTCAAGTTTAAAACACTGTTATTCCTGCAAACATTTAAACTCATTTCAGCTTATCATTAAAAATAGTTAAAAATAATTGTTTAGATTGACAGCAGTTTCAGATGAGACTGAAAATAATGGTGGGATATTAAACTGATTTACACTGAAAAATAAAGCAGCTGCTGAGACTGTTAATTAACCTCATTATTTTATATTATTTATACATTTGCCTTAATTATAACAAGCATACATACATGTATATAAAAATCATTTATGTATTTTATACCATGTATATATTTGTTTTAATTATAATATATATATATATTAAATACTTTTATTATCTTACTCTCCACATACATACATAGATTTTTTTTTATTATGCTCTACTGGTAACTATTCATTCATTTAATAAAACCATTATTTATATTTTTTATTGACATATATTTAAATATTTCATTTCAGAAAATGTTTAGAAAATAAATGAGTGGGTTTTTTTCACTTAAGGTATAAAAAACACGTCCTCTTACTTGCAAACATTACAACTAATGTCAACTCAGTCATTTAGTGAAAGGAGAAGAAAATGTTTTATAGGATTTTAGCATATTTAAAAAGTAGGATGTGAACTGATTTACAAGCACAATTTATCATGTGGACGGTGGCTGAGCTTTTACCCCGCTTAACCTTAAAAAATAGCTAATAAATAAAAATAAATCCATTTTTAAAATAATTTGCGTGGGGGGGGGGGGGGGTCACTTAAGCTTTAAAAATTCACACTGCTAAATTAAACATCTGCAAACATTTAAACTCACTTCACCTCAGTCATTTAGTGAGAAGAGATTACAAAATAAATGTTTTTATAGGATTAGAAGCCGTTTTAAACATTATTCATTAATTATTCATACAGTAATTAGAATTTACAATTTCTCAAGTTTTTTCCAGTTAAGCTTAAAGAAGTAAAACTAGACAGCAGTCATTTAACTGACACTATTGTCTTTAATACTATTTTGTCAGATTTTAATCATATTATTTAGTAAGTTTTGCATCATTGATTGTTATTTTCATGTTTGTTACTGTGAAGCTGCTTTGAAAGGGTCTCTACTGTATAAAGCACTGTATAAATAAATGTGACAAATACTTTAATGTTGTAATACTGACTTTATCAATTATTCCGCTAAATTAAACACGCTGCAGTTGTGAGAAACATTTAAACTCGTTTCAGCGCAGTCATTTAGAGAAAAGAGATGAAAAATAAATGTTTTTATAGGATTGGCAGCAGAATCAAACATTAAGAAATGAAACTGAAAATAATTTGTGAACTGAAAACAGTGATATTTTACAGTGATATATAAACAAGTGTTTAAACTATGTTGTTGTTGTTGTTCAGAGATGCATTTTATCCCCCAACTTCTGCTTAAACTCGTATATTAAAGATACAAAAACAATTCATTTACAAGCATTTATCATAAGTATGTTCAGATAACAACATTGTAGTACTTCAGGTATTAATTTTCAGTTCTACTGCAATCAGACACTCTTACATTAACTATGTAAAAAGAATCTTTGCTTATTTGACGCATTTACAGTAGTTTCAGCTGAGTCTACAAGTGCACGCGCGCAATGGCGTCATTGGCTACAGTGAACGCGCATGGTGACGTCTCGGTCAGCCGTTTGCAGTGATTAATTTATAAGTCTTAATTTGGTTGTTAAAATAATTTCTTACCCTCATGTGCTTGTTCCTCCAATCTTATTTCGTTTTTTTCTGTCGTTAGCAAATTGTTAACTCAAAAAGATAGGTGATTGTTGTAACGCGAAATCAAGGACTTTAATGACTGACAGTAACTTAACGTTAACTCGAACCTAATCAAAGAACACCTGTGAACTCATGTGAATATGAAATCAACCTGGACATTAAGATATCTTCAGTTAAAAGATACTAACGGCTATATAAGTCGGATTCTGAATTCTAAAACCAATCGACAAAAAACAATTTATGCTGTAACCTTAAATCTCTAGTCGAACTTGATGAAAACGCGCTTGAACGGAGAGAAACTGCCTGTAACTCTGAACTTCTGTTTAAAACAGCGTGTTGGTGGGTTTGTCTCGTGTCATACTCACTCATGAATCAGTGCAGCTCGTTTAAACACACCGTGTGTGTTCACCTTTCCCGCCGGCTGGTGTAATGCGCGTCCTTGCGCCGCGCGCGCGCATCTGATTCCTGCTGCGACAGCGACACCCAGCGGCCAGTGGCAGTCATTACACGCAGAACTGGCTGAGGCTCAGCGAGGTTTGATCATCAGTGCGGTTTAATAAACCAGTGAAATCAAAATTTTACACAGCGAAAGAAAAGTCAAACTTGATCTGAATCAGGGAAAAATATGTGATAAATAACATTAAACGAGTTTACATCTTCCTTCCACAGATTATGTGCTGAACAGGTTACCAGAATCAGCGACTTTCATAATACTAATGTGAAAAACAGTTCAAAGAAAACATATTAAGTACCTCATACAAAATATAACCACAAAAGAAACAGTTGGTTTTATTGATCAAACATCTCAGTATAGACAAAACTCATCAAATTTTTTACAGAAGTTTATAAATGATCACTCCCGGTGCTACAGTAATCAATATAAAGATTAACAATCATCCTGGATAAAGATACAGTGAACCAAAGTGAATTAAAATGTATATTCTGCTTTTCCCGAGTGTGTTTGTATTCCGCCCACTAGAGGGGAGTGTCGCTCTACATGTGATGTTTGAGGTCTTGTATTAAAAATACTGCATCTCTCGACATTAATAGCTACACAGACTGTATACAACATTATTAGTGATTAAGGGATCTTAATCCCCAAACATGCTGAAAAACAGGGCAGATGTTCCAATCACTGTGAGAAATCCACTTTTAGAGGAAATCCCGTCATAGTTTATTTTCAGAGACATTTACATATTCACGAGGGCATATTGTTTTCTAACCAACCATATAAAAAACACCATCTATTTATTTGTAATCAAACACGGCTCCATGTTGGCTAAACTACATAATCTGACAGATACAGGCACTAAACTCTTTCATCTGACATTCATAACCAGACATATGCATAGAGACAATAATGAAATGTCACATTTCACAATTAAAAAGAGGAATTCGTAACAGGATCATTTTACATGTCTAGAGTGTTTTGCAGCAGATCCTTCCCCTGCCTGAAGTTGTTTTTGCACTCATTTTAAGAGGAAGAGGTTAAAAAAACTGCTGAACCTTACAGTTCAACACTCAAAGTTGTTTAAATGTATATATATATATATATTATAAATATGAAGTTGTTTTAAAGGGGCTTTATGTAGAATTGAGAAACCCGTGTTATTAGCGACACCGCTGGCCGTTAATGGAACTGCAGCAGCACTTCCTGCTCGTGCTCGTGAACACGTGACTCGATTCAATGACCTGACATACTTACTGAACTTACTCGTTCTTCACTTAGAAGTAAAAAGAAGTTAGAAATACCTTTGAGAGTTCTCAATAACCAAATAAACACATGACAAAAATGTCAGAAAACAGCATTCAGAAAGCATCTGATCACAGAGATGTGGATGTTTTAGCAGATCTGAGATATAGATCTGGCTATGTGAGATTATAGTTTGACAGGGGTGGTTTCTTCATTAGGGCAATAAGTGAAGGGATAAAGGGACTTTATCAATATATTTGCATTGCAGATATATAGTCCAATCAGCATCAAGTCTCGTTCTGTGGAGTACCGCCCCTTTTGGGCATTTCACTGTTCCCATGGACTTCCATACAAATTTCCATTTATTTATTTATTTAAAACTGCAGGCACTGCAATGCATTCGGTTCCGGGAGGGCTAGCGCTAACGTGCTTCCGTCATCATACCAAGAGATTATTGTAAATCACTTCAGTTTAAATATTAGTAATAGAGGTATTAGGTTTGGTTTCCACCAATCGCTGCGCAAGATAAGGTTACGTGTGATGACGAAAGCACGTCGGAAAGCACTCCCGGAACACATCGAGAATTTTTAATTTTTTTAATTTGTAGAATTCATTCTAGAGTGTGCATGAACTTTTTTTATTTATTTTATTTTTATTGAATTTTCAAAATTACAGAATTCAATATCAAGTTCTTTACGCATTTCTTTTAGACATTTTCACATTTGGTAAGCATAACTTGAAACAACAATAATTTAAATAAAATAAATAAAAACTTAAAAATAAAGGGCATCAGAAACATATGAGAGAGATACAGAGAATGCACTGCAGTTCCTAGCCGTTTCTCAATGTCAAGGATACTTCCTTGGCAGGATTGATCCTTCCAAGTCATTTCCTTCAGAGGCTAGGCGAGGCTCCTCTTTAGCATTCGGAGAACACGTAAATGGAACAGGCTAGCAAGTGCACGTCATTGCGTCATTACGTCAGTGAAACGGTCCGCTTTTGGCGCTGCAAAAATTCAAAAAGACCAAACAGCTGTGATGTACACTACCGTTCAAAAGTTTGGGTTCAGTACGATTTTAAATACTTTTAAAAGAATTCTCTTCTGCTAACCATGTTAAATTACTTTGTACAACTTAACTAGCTACTTATAAAAGAAATGCCGGTGACGGCAACCAAGCAATTGTTAAATGACAGGTCCGGTTCAGTTAGCCATCAATAACGTAATTTGTATATATTTGTATAATTTGTAATATCAATACGGTAGTAATTTGTACTGGCATTTAAACGTTAAACTTTACTTATATGTACTACGGTTATAACAAATGTATGGTAACGTAAATATACTTACATTTAAAAGCATATTGCCCCCTTATTGCTCCGACTCCGCTAATGTCATTGTTATTTTTTTAACAAGATAGCAAAGCTGGCGCATAGGATTGTGGGTGATTTGAGAGCGCGAAGGCTACACATATGCATCCTTTCCTGTGTGTGGGATATTTTTCGAACGAAGGACTCAGTCCTTGGTTGAAATTCTGAGGATCCTCGACATTGGAACAGTCCTTCGACGGATGTCGATGACGTAGCATCCTCGAAATAACGGCTTCCGAGGATCCTTCCTTGACATTGAGAAACACCTCCTGTGTGGTGAAGTGATGAGTCCCAGTTTAGGACCCAAGCAATCCGATTGGTTCAAAGCACGTTTTATGGGTAATCGCTTCAGTGCCTGGTTATAAATCAGATATCACTTTATTATACAAGTCGTTTGAACTACGTTATAACGACCATTAATGTCTTTTAACTTATATGTTTCATATACTAGTATACCGTATAACCGAAGCTATAGATTGTGAAATTAATAATTTCTCGTTCTTAGTGTTTTTTTAGTTGGCTTTAGCCTGATAGTACCTATAGCTATACGAAATGATTAGAGATTACGTTTTTTTTCACCATCTACGATATTTTGTTCGATAAAAACTTCGATAACAAATATGATACAAGCTTAAATCTGTTTAAGAATTAATTATGACATGACATGCTTGTAATTAAAAAAAACATATATTATGCCTTATTGCTTAATAACAATTAACAATGTCGCAAAACATACCTAAAAATGCAATTTCTTTCACTTTAACTATATAAATAATCAGGATACAAATAAAAGATTATTACATTAATTAAAGTTTGATTGATTACAATAAGAATCGCGAGAACAGCTTAAGATCAGGCATATTACTGGGGTCCTCATCACTTCCTTCATTCGGTCCTGCATTAATAATTCAGATTGTTTTTAGCACCAGCCGCCACTGAGTTTGAATTAATCCTTTTCCTTTGCATGATAATTGACATTACACTACAGAATCGCTTATTATCCTGAACATTGTTTAGAGAGGTGGTTCTCGGGAGCGCGCGCTGCGTAACCGTCATATACTTTTGATTTTGGCGGCAAAAATCATGAAACATAAAAATCATTGTATCGGCTTTCATAGACAACCTGGGAAGTCGAAACAGGCCTCGATCTTTAAGTTTCTCTACAAGCGGTTGACAATAAAAACACATTGGCGATAAAAAAAAGAAGCTATTAATAAATGAAAATTCCTAAATACAGCCCCTTTATGTGACAACTTTGATATTAAGTTAAATCCAGGAAAGTTAGTCTAGGTTGCGATAGCTAATTTCAACAATATTAATATTTTTCTACAATGAAGTACTACAATACAGAGGGACATTTAAACACGTTTTGTGTGGTGTCGGTTCGCTGAAAACACGGTCATTCTCCCGACTGAAGCTGCGATCCAGCATTAGCTCTAAATCATACGTTATTCTTTTTAACATGCAAGAAGGTTTTAACACTGATTTGGAAACTCTAAAAATAAAGGCTCCAAAAGGTTTTGTTTTTTTTTTGCATTGAATGCCATAGAAGAACCATTCTCGGTTCCACGCAAACCTTTCAGAGATCAATTCTTAAGAACCATTTTTAATAAACTAAAGTTAAAAACCTTATGCGGAATGGAAAGATTAAAGGTTCTTCATGGAACTACTGATGCCAGTAAAGAACCTTTATTTTTAAGAGTGTAGAAAAGAAAAACTGGTAAAGTTGAGGATGCGACGGCGCCTGAGGATCCGTGGGCAGCAGGTTTTTTTGGCTCCATCTTCCCACAGCGCTTTTATTGGCTCATTGCTGCTCTCAGGGGTGAAAATACACAGAGGAATTGTAAGTTAGTGTGGAGAACCGTCTCAAAGTTTTACAACAGTATCTAGCCAAAGATGTACTTGGAATAAAAAAAGATTCCACATTTAACAGTAAATGTTCTCGCTTTAGAAATTAGTTTTCTGTTGCAGTCTCTCAAACTCAAAACAAAGTGCTTCAGTTTTGCAGTGTGCACTTGACTTAAATGCATTCAGCATTATTGGAAACGCATTTAAAAACAGTCATGACATCAGACCCAGTAAGTCATTTTAGCAGTAAAACAATTCAAGAGCTGAAAGTAGAAAATCACACAACATGGAGCATCACACCACAACCAACCACCATAAAAACACATATGACGGAGATTATTAATACCTTCATTAAGTCCAAATGAAAATGCATTTACCCAACCCTACATTCATTTCTCACATGTTTTGCTCATAATGGTGAGAAAGTCAAACTTGTGAAGTTTTAAAGCTTTCCTGTAGATCTTGCAACACCAAGATCATGGGTTCGATTCCCAGGGAAAGCAAGAACTGATCGAATGTAAATGCGTATAGCTTGAATGCAATGGATAAAAGCGTCTGTCAAATGCATGTAAATGTACATATAAAAAAGGATGAGCCCTTAAATACTGTATGTACCAACCATTAGTTTCAGTAGGAAATGCATCAACACAGGAAAAAAAACTTTTCATTTCATAAGGTTTATAATTATGTACAGGGTGCAGAAAATATTTCTTTAAGTCACACAACCCGTGTTTGATGGCTTCACTGCAAAAAAAATATATCTTTTTTCAGTTTAAATATGTAAATATTCTTAAAGTCCCCCGTAGTCAATATTTTCATCCTTTAAAACTCATCTTTGATCACCAAAATGACATATTTAAAAGTTTTTCCTTGAAATAATGTCTTCATGCCTTATAATATCTTGAATGTAACTCGACACCCTTGCCTCATTTAGTATGCGCGTCTCTATGGATATGCAAATGAGCCCGCCTCCACTCACTCACTCAGAGATCCACTCGTTGACGATCACACGTTGATCTGATTGGTTACAAGGTAGTTTGTGACGTCAGAAACACCAGCGATTTCAAACCGTGTTTTTGAGACTGACTTTTGTTCACTGCAGTTTTAAGGAGAAAATACTCAGCAATGCTGTCGACTTATGAATTTACACATGGTTTGTCTTAAAGCAGATTAAAAACACCACATAGACATATAAACAACATTAAACGCTGGATTTTCACCACAGGGGGACTGTAAATCAAGATGCAAAATGATATAATATAAGAAGTCTTGTTTTCTGAAAAGTGAATTGAAGATTAAAGCAAGAACAAATATCTGTCAGAGGGGTCAGAAAAATGTAGAATAAAACATTTTAAAAGATTGTGACTTTTTATCTCATAATTGCGAGTTTAAATATAAATAAAGTCAAAATTGCAATAAGAATTGCGTGTTACAGTATAAAGTCAGAATTGTGAGATATAAAGTCCAATTCTAAGGAAAAAAAGACTGACTTTTTTCCTCAGAATTGCATTTTTATATCTCACAATTCTGACTTTGTAACACACAATTGCAACTTAATAACATGCAATTGCCACTTTAAATCATGCAATTCTGACTTTATATCTTGCAATTCTGATAAAGAAAGTCAGAATTGCGAGATAAAAAGTCGCAATTACCTTTTTTATTTTATATTCTTTATTCTGTGGCGGAAACAAGCTTCCATAGAAAAATACTTAATTCATTCAAAGGGAAAATTAATTTTCTGACCACATTGGCAGATATTGTTTTATGCGTTAACTCATTTAATACTGATATACTTATCAGACATAATATCATAAATAATTTTGCTTCTTCTCCAGTATATGCATCTTAATTTAAGAATGTTTAGATGTGTGCTTTAGCAAGCAAAATGATTTGCCAATGGGGTCAGAAAATTAATCTAGTTTCCGTTTGAATAAGATAATTTTTCTTACTCCATTAGCAGATAATTTTGCTTCTTTAAGCAACAACTCTCTTAATTTTTTTTAAAGACATAATATCTTATGGCATTTTACTCCTGTAGTAAACGCATTTTGATATTTGGACTGGAAACAAGACAAAAATACTGAGTAAGAAAAGCATATTTGCAGTGTATAAACATTAATACTGTACAGCCCTTCAGAAATCAACGCACAATGTCAACCGTCAGTCCGGACTTTGTATTTTTGTTTTCTGACTTCAAAACTCACTATTGCGACTTTATATCACGCAATTCTGAGATAAAATGTCACATTTGGCAGATTATTGTTTTATGCGTAAACTCACTTAATTCTGATGCACTTATCAGATATAATATCATAAATCATTTTTATGAGCATTTTTGCAGTGTTTAACTGAGGCACCTATAAACATTAATACTGTACAGCCCTTCAGAAAACAACACACATTGTCGAGCTTCACTCCGGGCTTTCCAGTTCAAATATCTAAAAATTCTTAAATCAAGATGCATTTACTAGATGAGTAAAATACCATTAGATATTATGTCTTGTTTTCTGGGGGAAAAACATCCAAAATGAAGGAAATCCTGAAAATCTGACTTTTTCTGTGTTTAAGTGCTATAATCAGGTCCCCGGTGCATCTACCAACACAGAAAACATGAAAAGTTACGGCAACTCATTTGCATTTAAAGGGACACACACAAAAACAGTGTTTTTGCTCACACCAAAAATGGGCAAATTTGACAAGCTATAATAAATGATCTGGGAAGAATTTTGAGCTGAAATTTCACAGACAAATTCTGAGATTTATATTACATCTTGTGTAAAGGGGCGTAATATGTCACATTTAAAGGACAATTCCAGCCAAAAATGAACCTGGGCTGAATAACACATGGGTACCGAGTCGAGCGTTCTCTGAGATGTGTTTTCATGATAATCGAATGTACCCAGTTTTAATGTTATTTTTAGTTTAACCACAGTTTAGCTTATAACGCTAGTGTATGGGGCATCGAATAAGTAAAAATAAAAATCGCTAGTTAATACCACTAACAAGGCTCAAAACGCCGTGCTACGTGAGCTGAACTGTGACTATCGACCAGCACGTAGCGCGGCGTTCGTGGTTCGACTGGTCGAGACTGTTTTCCAAAGATGGCTCCTGCTTGTATACGTGAAGTGAACTGTCTTTATAAAGTATCTTCTTATTAAACTGTCTGTACACTTACACAGTTCTCAATGCTTCGGTTTGCAGGTAGAGACCCTCATTATGCTAGCGTGTTAGTGAGGGGCTATTTTGAGCCTTGTTAGTGGTATTAACTAGCGATTTTTATTTTTACTTATTCGATGCCCCATACACTAGTGTTATAAACTAATCTGTGGTTAAACTAAAATTAACGTTAAAACTGGGTACATTCGTTTATCATGAAAACGCATTCCAGAGAACGGTCGACTCGGTACCCATGTGTTATTTAGCCCTAGGTACATTTATGGCCGGAATTGTCCTTTAAGAATTTTTAGTTATTTGGACTGGAAACAAGAGAAAAATACTAAGTAACGAAAGCATTTTTCAGTGTATAAACATGACTACGGTCTCCCTTCACTCGCGGCTGTGTCTGCGCTGGGTCTTGACCGGTCTCTGTTGAACTGGTTTGTTGTGTTTCCACTGACACATCAGGATGGACTTGAAGGTGGTGCGGAAGGTTTTGTTGCAGAGCGCGTAACACATGGGATTAACCGTACTGTTGACGTAGCACAGCCAGTAACCCAGAGCCCACAGCGTCGCAGGAATACACTCGTCGCAGAACGCGTTCAGAAGGACCATGATGTTATACGGCGTCCAGGTGATGATGAACGCTAGCAGAATCGCGCTCAGCGTCTGCGCCGCCTTCTTCTCCTTCACCAGAGACACTTTTTTGCGCGTTTTAGCCTTGCAGGGGAAGCGCTTGCCATCTTTGTTGGTGTTAGTGTTGGGTTGGTCTTTCGGCAGAGTCTCGTTTCTGGACGGTTTGGCGTCGGAGTCCGTCGGTCGGAGGCTTTCGAGCGCGATTGAATAAACGTGACGTGCGTCTTCAACGTCTTCGTCTTCGTCATCATCCGATTGGTCGATGGATACGGCAGTCTCGTTGTTATTCCAGCTGTCGCTGCGATTCGTGTCGGTGCTACCGTGTTTACGCCGAAACCAGAGCCACAAACGACGTTTCGTTTTCCTGGATCGTTTCCGGCTTGACGGATTCGGATCGTAGCTTCGATTCTCCGCTTCTTCCCCTTGGTTTCCCGAAGCCTTTAATCCTGCTAGCTCTTTGGACCGGTTCTCCGTCTCCCGGTAGATTCGCCAGTAAAGGACGGTTATGATGGTGACGGGAAGGTAAAACGCGGCAATAGCCGTGCAGAACGTCGTGATCGGCTCCGAGAGAAACTGAATGTAGCATTCGCCCGCCGCGACTGTTCGCTCGCCCACGAAATACTGCCAGAAGAGGATCGCCGGCGCCCATAGGATAAACGAAATGGACCAGGCGAGTCCGATCATAGTCATGGCTCGTTTAGTGGTCCGCTTAGCTCGGTAGGTTAGCGGCCGCGTCACTGAAAAGTACCTATCGAAGCTAATAACCAGCAGGTTCATTACGGATGCGTTACTGGCTACGTAATCGACGGCTAGCCACAGGTCACATGCCCAGTTCCCGAGAGCCCATTGGTTCATGATGATGTACGTGGTGTAGAGGTTCATGGAAAGCACGCCGATTATGAGGTCGGCGAACGCCAGGCTTAGCAAGTAATAGTTATTCACCGTTTTCAACTGCTTGTTGACTTTAAACGACACCAGGACTAGGATGTTCCCGATGATTGTGATTAAGGAAAGCGAGCCGCACAAGAACACGATCATCACGACCTGCCAGACGGTGTGGCCGCCGAGAGGGTCATAGGTCACGCTGACGTTGTGGCTGTCGGTTAAATTCGCCAGGAGCGAATCGCTGGCGTTCTGGAGGTCATGTGGTACGAACGCTGTGACGGGATAGGCTCGCATCCCCGGGGAGCCGTTGGTCAGGAATATCCCAGGATTAGCGCTCAGCGTCAGGTTCATGGTGGCATATTCTGTGGGAGAAGCTGACAGACAAGAGGATTAGCATGAGCGAACCACACAAACAACGAGTTAAACACATTTGATCTCACACACAACTCTTAATGATGTGTTATATGCTTAACATAACCCTTAAAGGTAAAAATAACTAATGTTCTTAAATGTTATCCAATCTATATGCTTTACAAAGTCTTGTAAAGATGAGATTCCCGGCTTTTCTGTGGACATTCAGAGGCTAGTGAACATGATAGTGTAATCAAGTTGTAATTAGCATTGATTAGTCAAAGAAACCCATATATATATATATATATATATACACACACAGTATATAGTACATGTATATATACTGTATACTTGTATAGCACTTTACTTTAGTGATTTATTATTATATAACAATGTTTTTATTTACTTCCTGTATTTTTGGGGGGATAAAAAAACACCAGTTTTTCACTGAAAGGCGCCTACAATAATGTTGCAATAAATGTCAATAACTTGCTTAGGGATTGTTACATGTAGACAAAATTTTCTGCTGTTTTTCTTAAATCTGGTAAATTCCTAGACAAAATAAATGTAAAATTGGGAATTTAAATGAGCTAGATTGAAACTTTAAAGTGATTTATGGCACTTGATGCTGACTGCTATAATGGGTTAAGATAAGAGCAGGCGAGTCAGGTGCCCCAAAAATATTCAGGTCTTTAAAGGTTATTATTATTACACGGCTCTGTGGAATACTTGATTCTGATTGGTCAATCACTCCATCAAGTGGTGTCGCTGTGAGGGACACCGATGATCTGAGTGTGTGTGTGTGTGTGTGTGTTGCTGTGAAGGACACCGATGATGTGAGTGTGTGTCGCTGTGAAGGACACCGATGATCTGAGTGTGTGTGTGTGTGTGTGTGTGTGTGTGTCGCTGTGAAGGACACCGATGATGTGAGTGTGTGTCGCTGTGAAGAACACCGATGATCTGAGTGTGTGTGTGTGTGTGTGTGTGTGTGTCGCTGTGAAGGACACCGATGATCTGAGTGTGTGTGTGTGTGTGTGTGTGTGTGTGTGTGTCGCTGTGAAGGACACCGATGATGTGAGTGTGTGTCGCTGTGAAGAACACCGATGATCTGAATGTGTGTGTGTGTGTGTGTGTGTGTGTGTGTGTCGCTGTGAAGGACACCGATGATCTGAATGTGTGTGTGTGTGTCGCTGTGAAGGACACCGATGATGTGAGTGTGTGTCGCTGTGAAGGACACAGATGATCTGAGTGTGTGTGTGTGTGTGTGTGTCGCTGTGAAGGACACCGATGATGTGAGTTTGTGTCGCTGTGAAGAACACCGATGATCTGAGTGTGAGTGTGTGTCGCTGTGAAGAACACCGATGATCTGAGTGTGTGTGTGTCGCTGTGAAGGACACCGATGATCTGAGTGTGTGAGTGTGTGTGTCGCTGTGAAGAACACCGATGATCTGAGTGTGTGAGTGTGTGTGTGTCTCTGTGAAGGACACAGATGATCTGAGTGTGTGTGTGTGTGTCGCTGTGAAGAACACCGATGATCTGAGTGTGTGAGTGTGTGTGTGTCTCTGTGAAGGACACCGATGATCTGAGTGTGTGAGTGTGTGTGTCGCTGTGAAGAACACCGATGATCTGAGTGAGTGTGTGTGTGTGTCGCTGTGAAGAACACCGATGATCTGAGTGAGTGTGTGTGTGTGTCGCTGTGAAGAACACCGATGATCTGAGTGTGTGAGTGTGTGTGTGTCGCTGTGAAGGACACAGATGATCTGAGTGTGTGAGTGTGTGTGTGTCGCTGTGAAGGACACCGATGATCTGAGTGTGTGAGTGTGTGTGTCGCTGTGAAGGACACCGATGATCTGAGTGTGTGAGTGTGTGTGTCGCTGTGAAGAACACCGATGATCTGAGTGTGTGTGTGTCGCTGTGAAGGACACCGATGATCTGAGTGTGTGAGTGTGTGTGTCGCTGTGAAGAACACCGATGATCTGAGTGTGTGAGTGTGTGTGTGTCGCTGTGAAGGACACAGATGATCTGAGTGTGTGAGTGTGTGTGTGTCGCTGTGAAGAACACCGATGATCTGAGTGAGTGTGTGTGTGTGTCGCTGTGAAGAACACCGATGATCTGAGTGTGTGAGTGTGTGTGTGTCGCTGTGAAGGACACCGATGATCTGAGTGTGTGAGTCGCTGTGAAGAACACCGATGATCTGAGTGTGTGAGTGTGTGTGTGTCGCTGTGAAGAACACCGATGATCTGAGTGTGTGAGTGTGTGTGTGTCGCTGTGAAGAACACCGATGATCTGAGTGTGTGAGTGTGTGTGTGTGTCGCTGTGAGGGACACCGATGATCTGAGTGTGTGAGTGTGTGTGTGTGTCGCTGTGAGGGACACCGATGATCTGAGTGTGTGAGTGTGTGTGTGTCGCTGTGAGGGACACCGATGATCTGAGTGTGTGTCGCTGTGAAGAACACAGATGATCTGAGTGTGTGTGTGTGTGTGTGTGTGTGTGTGTGTGTGTGTGTGTGTGTCGCTGTGAAGGACACAGATGATCTGAGTGTGTGTGTGTGTGTGTCGCTGTGAAGAACACCGATGATGTGAGTGTGTGTCGCTGTGAAGAACACGATGATCTGAGTGTGTGTGTGTGTGTGTGTCGCTGTGAAGAACACCGATGATGTGAGTGTGTGTCGCTGTGAAGGACACCGATGATCTGAGTGTGTGTGTGTGTGTGTGTCGCTGTGAGGGACACCGATGATCTGAGTGTGTGTCGCTGTGAAGAACACAGATGATCTGAGTGTGTGTGTGTGTGTGTGTGTGTGTGTGTGTGTCGCTGTGAAGGACACCAATGATGTGAGTGTGTGTCGCTGTGAAGGACACAGATGATCTGAGTGTGTGTGTGTGTGTCGCTGTGAAGAACACCAATGATCTGAGTGTGTGTGTGTGTGTGTCGCTGTGAAGAACACAGATGATGTGAGTGTGTGTGTGTGTGTGTGTCGCTGTGAAGAACACCGATGATGTGAGTGTGTGTCGCTGTGAAGAACACCGATGATCTGAGTGTGTGTGTGTGTGTGTGTCGCTGTGAAGAACACCGATGATGTGAGTGTGTGTCGCTGTGAAGAACACAGATGATCTGAGTGTGTGTGAGTGTGTGTCGCTGTGAAGAACACCGATGATCTGAGTGTGTGTGTGTGTGTGTGTCGCTGTGAAGAACACCGATGATGTGAGTGTGTGTCGCTGTGAAGAACACCGATGATCTGAGTGTGTGTGTGTGTCGCTGTGAAGAACACAGATGATCTGAGTGTGTGTGTGTGTGTGTGTGTGTCGCTGTGAAGGACACCAATGATGTGAGTGTGTGTCGCTGTGAAGGACACAGATGATCTGAGTGTGTGTGTGTGTGTCGCTGTGAAGAACACCAATGATCTGAGTGTGTGTGTGTGTGTCGCTGTGAAGAACACCGATGATGTGAGTGTGTGTCGCTGTGAAGAACACCGATGATCTGAGTGTGTGTGTGTGTCGCTGTGAAGAACACCGATGATGTGAGTTTGTGTCGCTGTGAAGAACACCGATGATCTGAGTGTGTGTGTGTGTGTGTGTCGCTGTGAAGAACACCGATGATCTGAGTGTGTGTGTGTGTGTGTGTCGCTGTGAAGAACACCGATGATCTGAGTGTGTGTCGCTGTGAAGGACACCGATGATCTGAGTGTGTGAGTGTGTGTGTGTCGCTGTGAGGGACACCGATGATCTGAGTGTGTGTGTGTGTGTGTGTCGCTGTGAAGAACACCAATGATCTGAGTGTGTGTGTGTGTCGCTGTGAAGAACACCGATGATGTGAGTTTGTGTCGCTGTGAAGAACACCGATGATCTGAGTGTGTGTGTGTGTCGCTGTGAAGAACACCGATGATGTGAGTTTGTGTCGCTGTGAAGAACACCGATGATCTGAGTGTGTGTGTGTGTGTGTGTCGCTGTGAAGAACACCGATGATCTGAGTGTGTGTGTGTGTGTGTGTGTCGCTGTGAAGAACACCGATGATGTGAGTGTGTGTCGCTGTGAAGGACACCGATGATCTGAGTGTGTGAGTGTCGCTGTGAAGAACACCGATGATCTGAGTGTGTGTGTGTGTGTGTGTGTGTGTGTGTGTGTGTGTGTGTGTGTGTGTGTGTGTGTCGCTGTGAAGAACACAGATGATCTGAGTGTGTGTGTGTGTGTGTGTGTGTGTGTGTCGCTGTGAAGGACACCAATGATGTGAGTGTGTGTCGCTGTGAAGAACACGATGATCTGAGTGTGTGTGTGTGTGTGTGTCGCTGTGAAGAACACCGATGATCTGAGTGTGTGTGTGTGTCGCTGTGAAGAACACCAATGATCTGAGTGTGTGTCGCTGTGAAGAACACCAATGATGTGAGTGTGTGTCGCTGTGAAGGACACAGATGATCTGAGTGTGTGTGTGTGTGTGTGTCGCTGTGAAGAACACCAATGATGTGAGTGTGTGTCGCTGTGAAGGACACAGATGATCTGAGTGTGTGTGTGTGTCGCTGTGAAGAACACCAATGATCTGAGTGTGTGTGTGTGTGTGTGTCGCTGTGAAGAACACTGATGATGTGAGTGTGTGTCGCTGTGAAGAACACCGATGATCTGAGTGTGTGAGTGTGTGTGTGTCGCTGTGAAGAACACCGATGATCTGAGTGTGTGAGTGTGTGTGTGTCGCTGTGAAGAACACCGATGATGTGAGTGTGTGTGTGTGTGTGTGTGTGTCGCTGTGAAGGACACCGATGATCTGAGTGTGTGAGTGTGTGTGTGTCGCTGTGAAGAACACCGATGATGTGAGTTTGTGTCGCTGTGAAGAACACCGATGATCTGAGTGTGTGTGTGTGTGTGTGTGTGTCGCTGTGAAGGACACCAATGATGTGAGTGTGTGTCGCTGTGAAGAACACGATGATCTGAGTGTGTGTGTGTGTGTGTGTCGCTGTGAAGAACACCGATGATCTGAGTGTGTGTGTGTGTCGCTGTGAAGAACACCAATGATCTGAGTGTGTGTGTGTGTGTGTGTCGCTGTGAAGAACACTGATGATGTGAGTGTGTGTCGCTGTGAAGAACACCGATGATCTGAGTGTGTGTGTGTGTGTGTGTGTGTCGCTGTGAAGAACACCGATGATCTGAGTGTGTGTCGCTGTGAAGAACACCAATGATGTGAGTGTGTGTCGCTGTGAAGGACACAGATGATCTGAGTGTGTGTGTGTGTCGCTGTGAAGAACACCAATGATCTGAGTGTGTGTGTGTGTGTGTGTCGCTGTGAAGAACACCGATGATGTGAGTTTGTGTCGCTGTGAAGAACACTGATGATCTGAGTGTGTGTGTGTGTGTGTGTGTGTCGCTGTGAAGAAAACCGATGATCTGAGTGTGTGTCGCTGTGAAGGACACCGATGATCTGAGTGTGTGTCGCTGTGAAGAACACTGATGATCGGAGTGTGTGTGTGTGTGTGTGTGTCGCTGTGAAGAACACCGATGATGTGTGTGTGTGTCGCTGTGAAGAACACTGATGATCTGAGTGTGTGTGTGTGTGTGTGTCGCTGTGAAGAACACCGATGATCTGAGTGTGTGTGTGTCGCTGTGAAGAACACCGATGATCTGAGTGTGTGAGTGTGTGTGTGTCGCTGTGAAGAACACCGATGATGTGAGTGTGTGTCGCTGTGAAGGACACCGATGATCTGAGTGTGTGAGTGTGTGTGTGTGTCGCTGTGAGGGACACCGATGATCTGAGTGTGTGTGTGTGTGTGTGTCGCTGTGAAGAACACCGATGATCTGAGTGTGTGTGTGTCGCTGTGAAGAACACCGATGATCTGAGTGTGTGAGTGTGTGTGTGTCGCTGTGAAGAACACCGATGATGTGAGTGTGTGTCGCTGTGAAGGACACCGATGATCTGAGTGTGTGAGTGTGTGTGTGTGTCGCTGTGAGGGACACCGATGATCTGAGTGTGTGAGTGTGTGTGTGTCGCTGTGAAGGACACCGATGATCTGAGTGTGTGAGTGTGTGTGTGTGTCGCTGTGAGGGACACCGATGATCTGAGTGTGTGAGTGTGTGTGTGTCGCTGTGAAGAACACCGATGATCTGAGTGTGTGTGTGTGTGTGTGTCGCTGTGAAGAACACCGATGATCTGAGTGTGTGTGTGTCGCTGTGAAGAACACCGATGATCTGAGTGTGTGTGTGTCGCTGTGAAGAACACCGATGATGTGAGTGTGTGTCGCTGTGAAGGACACCGATGATCTGAGTGTGTGAGTGTGTGTGTGTGTCGCTGTGAAGAACACTGATGATCTGAGTGTGTGTGTGTGTGTGTGTCGCTGTGAAGAACACCGATGATCTGAGTGTGTGTGTGTCGCTGTGAAGAACACCGATGATCTGAGTGTGTGAGTGTGTGTGTGTCGCTGTGAAGAACACCGATGATGTGAGTGTGTGTCGCTGTGAAGGACACCGATGATCTGAGTGTGTGAGTGTGTGTGTGTGTCGCTGTGAGGGACACCGATGATCTGAGTGTGTGAGTGTGTGTGTGTCGCTGTGAAGGACACCGATGATCTGAGTGTGTGAGTGTGTGTGTGTGTCGCTGTGAGGGACACCGATGATCTGAGTGTGTGAGTGTGTGTGTGTCGCTGTGAAGAACACTGATGATCTGAGTGTGTGTCGCTGTGAAGAACACCGATGATGTGAGTGTGTGAGTGTGTGTGTGTGTCGCTGTGAGGGACACCAATGATCTGAGTGTGTGAGTGTGTGTGTGTGTCGCTGTGAGGGACACCGATGATCTGAGTGTGTGAGTGTGTGTGTGTCGCTGTGAAGAACACCGATGATGTGAGTGTGTGTCGCTGTGAAGAACACCGATGATCTGAGTGTGTGAGTGTGTGTGTGTGTCGCTGTGAGGGACACCGATGATCTGAGTGTGTGAGTGTGTGTCGCTGTGAAGAACACCGATGATCTGAGTGTGTGTGTTTGTGTCGCTGTGAAGAACACCGATGATGTGAGTGTGTGTGTTTGTGTCGCTGTGAAGGACACCGATGATCTGAGTGTGTGTGTGTGTGTGTGTGTGTGTGTGTGTGTCGCTGTGAAGGACACCGATGATGTGAGTGTGTGTGTGTGTGTGTGTGTGTGTGTGTGTGTGTGTGTGTGTCGCTGTGAAGGACACCGATGATGTGAGTGTGTGTCGCTGTGAAGGACACCAATGATCTGAGTGTGTGAGTGTGTGTGTGTCGCTGTGAAGAACACAGATGATCTGAGTGTGTGTGTGTGTGTGTGTGTGTGTGTGTGTGTGTGTGTCGCTGTGAAGGACACCGATGATGTGAGTGTGTGTCGCTGTGAAGGACACCAATGATCTGAGTGTGTGAGTGTGTGTGTGTCGCTGTGAGGGACACCGATGATCTGAGTGTGTGAGTGTGTGTGTGTCGCTGTGAAGGACACCGATGATCTGAGTGTGTGAGTGTGTGTGTGTCGCTGTGAGGGACACCGATGATCTGAGTGTGTGAGTGTGTGTGTGTCGCTGTGAAGGACACCGATGATCTGAGTGTGTGAGTGTGTGTGTGTGTCGCTGTGAGGGACACCGATGATCTGAGTGTGTGTGTTTGTGTCGCTGTGAAGAACACCGATGATGTGAGTGTGTGTCGCTGTGAAGGACACCGATGATCTGAGTGTGTGAGTGTGTGTGTGTCGCTGTGAGGGACACCGATGATCTGAGTGTGTGAGTGTGTGTGTGTCGCTGTGAAGAACACCGATGATCTGAGTGTGTGAGTGTGTGTGTGTCGCTGTGAAGGACACCGATGATCTGAGTGTGTGAGTGTGTGTGTGTGTCGCTGTGAGGGACACCGATGATCTGAGTGTGTGTGTGTGTGTGTCGCTGTGAAGAACACCGATGATCTGAGTGTGTGTGTTTGTGTCGCTGTGAAGAACACCGATGATCTGAGTGTGTGAGTGTGTGTGTGTGTCGCTGTGAAGAACACAGATGATCTGAGTGTGTGAGTGTGTGTGTGTCGCTGTGAGGGACACCGATGATCTGAGTGTGTGAGTGTGTGTGTGTCGCTGTGAAGAACACCGATGATGTGAGTGTGTGTCGCTGTGAAGAACACAGATGATCTGAGTGTGTGTGTGTGTGTCGCTGTGAAGGACACCAATGATCTGAGTGTGTGTGTGTGTGTGTGTCGCTGTGAAGAACACCGATGATGTGAGTGTGTGTGTGTCGCTGTGAAGAACACCAATGATCTGAGTGTGTGTGTGTGTGTGTGTGTCGCTGTGAAGAACACCAATGATCTGAGTGTGTGTGTGTGTGTGTGTCGCTGTGAAGAACACCGATGATGTGAGTGTGTGTGTGTCGCTGTGAAGAACACCAATGATCTGAGTGTGTGTGTGTGTGTGTGTGTCGCTGTGAAGGACACCAATGATCTGAGTGTGTGTGTGTGTGTGTGTGTGTCGCTGTGAAGAACACCAATGATCTGAGTGTGTGTGTGTGTGTGTCGCTGTGAAGAACACCAATGATCTGAGTGTGTGTGTGTGTGTGTGTGTCGCTGTGAAGGACACCAATGATCTGAGTGTGTGTGTGTGAGTGTGTGTCGCTGTGAAGAACACCAATGATCTGAGTGTGTGTGTGTGAGTGTGTGTCGCTGTGAAGAACACCAATGATCTGAGTGTGTGTGTGTGTGTGTCGCTGTGAAGAACACCGATGATGTGAGTGTGTGTGTGTGTGTGTGTGTCGCTGTGATGAACACCAATGATCTGAGTGTGTGTGTGTGTGTGTCGCTGTGAAGAACACCGATGATGTGAGTGTGTGTGTCGCTGTGAAGAACACCAATGATCTGAGTGTGTGTGTGTGTGTGTGTGTCGCTGTGAAGAACACCGATGATGTGAGTGTGTGTCGCTGTGAAGAACACCGATGATCTGAGTGTGTGTGTGTGTGTGTCGCTGTGAAGAACACCAATGATCTGAGTGTGTGTGTGTGTCGCTGTGAAGAACACAGATGATCTGAGTGTGTGTGTGTGTGTCGCTGTGAAGAACACCGATGATGTGAGTGTGTGTCGCTGTGAAGAACACCGATGATCTGAGTGTGTGTGTGTGTCGCTGTGAAGAACACAGATGATCTGAGTGTGTGTGTGTGTGTCGCTGTGAAGAACACCGATGATGTGAGTGTGTGTCGCTGTGAAGAACACCGATGATCTGAGTGTGTGTGTGTGTGTGTGTCGCTGTGAAGAACACCAATGATCTGAGTGTGTGTGTGTGTCGCTGTGAAGAACACCAATGATCTGAGTGTGTGTGTGTGTGTCGCTGTGAAGAACACCAATGATCTGAGTGTGTGTGTGTGTGTCGCTGTGAAGGACACCGATGATCTGAGTGTGTGTGTGTGTCGCTGTGAAGAACACCAATGATCTGAGTGTGTGTGTGTGTGTCGCTGTGAAGAACACCGATGATGTGAGTGTGTGTCGCTGTGAAGAACACCGATGATCTGAGTGTGTGTGTGTGTGTGTCGCTGTGAAGAACACCGATGATCTGAGTGTGTGTGTGTGTGTGTGTCGCTGTGAAGAACACCAATGATCTGAGTGTGTGTGTGTGTCGCTGTGAAGAACACCAATGATCTGAGTGTGTGTGTGTGTGTCGCTGTGAAGAACACCAATGATCTGAGTGTGTGTGTGTGTGTCGCTGTGAAGGACACCGATGATCTGAGTGTGTGTGTGTGTCGCTGTGAAGAACACCGATGATCTGAGTGTGTGTGTGTGTCGCTGTGAAGAACACTGATGATCTGAGTGTGTGTGTGTGTGTCGCTGTGAAGAACACCAATGATCTGAGTGTGTGTCGCTGTGAAGAACACCGATGATCTGAGTGTGTGTGTGTGTGTGTGTGTCGCTGTGAAGAACACCAATGATCTGAGTGTGTGTGTGTGTCGCTGTGAAGAACACCGATGATCTGAGTGTGTGTGTGTGTGTCGCTGTGAAGAACACCAATGATCTGAGTGTGTGTGTGTGTGTCGCTGTGAAGAACACCGATGATCTGAGTGTGTGAGTGTGTGTCGCTGTGAAGAACACCGATGATGTGAGTGTGTGTCGCTGTGAAGGACACCGATGATCTGAGTGTGTGAGTGTGTGTGTTTGTCGCTGTGAAGAACACCGATGATCTGAGTGTGTGAGTGTGTGTGTGTGTCGCTGTGAGGGACACCGATGATCTGAGTGTGTGAGTGTGTGTGTGTCGCTGTGAAGAACACCGATGATGTGAGTGTGTGTCGCTGTGAAGGACACCGATGATCTGAGTGTGTGTGTGTGTGTGTGTGTTGCTGTGAAGGACACCGATGATGTGAGTGTGTGTCGCTGTGAAGGACACCGATGATCTGAGTGTGTGTGTGTGTGTGTGTGTGTGTGTGTCGCTGTGAAGGACACCGATGATGTGAGTGTGTGTCGCTGTGAAGAACACCGATGATCTGAGTGTGTGTGTGTGTGTGTGTGTGTGTGTCGCTGTGAAGGACACCGATGATCTGAGTGTGTGTGTGTGTGTGTGTGTGTGTGTGTGTGTCGCTGTGAAGGACACCGATGATGTGAGTGTGTGTCGCTGTGAAGAACACCGATGATCTGAATGTGTGTGTGTGTGTGTGTGTGTGTGTGTGTGTCGCTGTGAAGGACACCGATGATCTGAATGTGTGTGTGTGTGTCGCTGTGAAGGACACCGATGATGTGAGTGTGTGTCGCTGTGAAGGACACAGATGATCTGAGTGTGTGTGTGTGTGTGTGTGTCGCTGTGAAGGACACCGATGATGTGAGTTTGTGTCGCTGTGAAGAACACCGATGATCTGAGTGTGAGTGTGTGTCGCTGTGAAGAACACCGATGATCTGAGTGTGTGTGTGTCGCTGTGAAGGACACCGATGATCTGAGTGTGTGAGTGTGTGTGTCGCTGTGAAGAACACCGATGATCTGAGTGTGTGAGTGTGTGTGTGTCTCTGTGAAGGACACAGATGATCTGAGTGTGTGTGTGTGTGTCGCTGTGAAGAACACCGATGATCTGAGTGTGTGAGTGTGTGTGTGTCTCTGTGAAGGACACCGATGATCTGAGTGTGTGAGTGTGTGTGTCGCTGTGAAGAACACCGATGATCTGAGTGAGTGTGTGTGTGTGTCGCTGTGAAGAACACCGATGATCTGAGTGAGTGTGTGTGTGTGTCGCTGTGAAGAACACCGATGATCTGAGTGTGTGAGTGTGTGTGTGTCGCTGTGAAGGACACAGATGATCTGAGTGTGTGAGTGTGTGTGTGTCGCTGTGAAGGACACCGATGATCTGAGTGTGTGAGTGTGTGTGTCGCTGTGAAGGACACCGATGATCTGAGTGTGTGAGTGTGTGTGTCGCTGTGAAGAACACCGATGATCTGAGTGTGTGTGTGTCGCTGTGAAGGACACCGATGATCTGAGTGTGTGAGTGTGTGTGTCGCTGTGAAGAACACCGATGATCTGAGTGTGTGAGTGTGTGTGTGTCGCTGTGAAGGACACAGATGATCTGAGTGTGTGAGTGTGTGTGTGTCGCTGTGAAGAACACCGATGATCTGAGTGAGTGTGTGTGTGTGTCGCTGTGAAGAACACCGATGATCTGAGTGTGTGAGTGTGTGTGTGTCGCTGTGAAGGACACCGATGATCTGAGTGTGTGAGTCGCTGTGAAGAACACCGATGATCTGAGTGTGTGAGTGTGTGTGTGTCGCTGTGAAGAACACCGATGATCTGAGTGTGTGAGTGTGTGTGTGTGTCGCTGTGAGGGACACCGATGATCTGAGTGTGTGAGTGTGTGTGTGTGTCGCTGTGAGGGACACCGATGATCTGAGTGTGTGAGTGTGTGTGTGTCGCTGTGAGGGACACCGATGATCTGAGTGTGTGTCGCTGTGAAGAACACAGATGATCTGAGTGTGTGTGTGTGTGTGTGTGTGTGTGTGTGTGTGTGTGTGTGTGTCGCTGTGAAGGACACAGATGATCTGAGTGTGTGTGTGTGTGTGTCGCTGTGAAGAACACCGATGATGTGAGTGTGTGTCGCTGTGAAGAACACGATGATCTGAGTGTGTGTGTGTGTGTGTGTCGCTGTGAAGAACACCGATGATGTGAGTGTGTGTCGCTGTGAAGGACACCGATGATCTGAGTGTGTGTGTGTGTGTGTGTCGCTGTGAGGGACACCGATGATCTGAGTGTGTGTCGCTGTGAAGAACACAGATGATCTGAGTGTGTGTGTGTGTGTGTGTGTGTGTGTGTGTGTCGCTGTGAAGGACACCAATGATGTGAGTGTGTGTCGCTGTGAAGGACACAGATGATCTGAGTGTGTGTGTGTGTGTCGCTGTGAAGAACACCAATGATCTGAGTGTGTGTGTGTGTGTGTCGCTGTGAAGAACACAGATGATGTGAGTGTGTGTGTGTGTGTGTGTCGCTGTGAAGAACACCGATGATGTGAGTGTGTGTCGCTGTGAAGAACACCGATGATCTGAGTGTGTGTGTGTGTGTGTGTCGCTGTGAAGAACACCGATGATGTGAGTGTGTGTCGCTGTGAAGAACACAGATGATCTGAGTGTGTGTGAGTGTGTGTCGCTGTGAAGAACACCGATGATCTGAGTGTGTGTGTGTGTGTGTGTCGCTGTGAAGAACACCGATGATGTGAGTGTGTGTCGCTGTGAAGAACACCGATGATCTGAGTGTGTGTGTGTGTCGCTGTGAAGAACACAGATGATCTGAGTGTGTGTGTGTGTGTGTGTGTGTCGCTGTGAAGGACACCAATGATGTGAGTGTGTGTCGCTGTGAAGGACACAGATGATCTGAGTGTGTGTGTGTGTGTCGCTGTGAAGAACACCAATGATCTGAGTGTGTGTGTGTGTGTCGCTGTGAAGAACACCGATGATGTGAGTGTGTGTCGCTGTGAAGAACACCGATGATCTGAGTGTGTGTGTGTGTCGCTGTGAAGAACACCGATGATGTGAGTTTGTGTCGCTGTGAAGAACACCGATGATCTGAGTGTGTGTGTGTGTGTGTGTCGCTGTGAAGAACACCGATGATCTGAGTGTGTGTGTGTGTGTGTGTCGCTGTGAAGAACACCGATGATCTGAGTGTGTGTCGCTGTGAAGGACACCGATGATCTGAGTGTGTGAGTGTGTGTGTGTCGCTGTGAGGGACACCGATGATCTGAGTGTGTGTGTGTGTGTGTGTCGCTGTGAAGAACACCAATGATCTGAGTGTGTGTGTGTGTCGCTGTGAAGAACACCGATGATGTGAGTTTGTGTCGCTGTGAAGAACACCGATGATCTGAGTGTGTGTGTGTGTCGCTGTGAAGAACACCGATGATGTGAGTTTGTGTCGCTGTGAAGAACACCGATGATCTGAGTGTGTGTGTGTGTGTGTGTCGCTGTGAAGAACACCGATGATCTGAGTGTGTGTGTGTGTGTGTGTGTCGCTGTGAAGAACACCGATGATGTGAGTGTGTGTCGCTGTGAAGGACACCGATGATCTGAGTGTGTGAGTGTCGCTGTGAAGAACACCGATGATCTGAGTGTGTGTGTGTGTGTGTGTGTGTGTGTGTGTGTGTGTGTGTGTGTGTGTGTGTGTGTGTCGCTGTGAAGAACACAGATGATCTGAGTGTGTGTGTGTGTGTGTGTGTGTGTGTGTCGCTGTGAAGGACACCAATGATGTGAGTGTGTGTCGCTGTGAAGAACACGATGATCTGAGTGTGTGTGTGTGTGTGTGTCGCTGTGAAGAACACCGATGATCTGAGTGTGTGTGTGTGTCGCTGTGAAGAACACCAATGATCTGAGTGTGTGTCGCTGTGAAGAACACCAATGATGTGAGTGTGTGTCGCTGTGAAGGACACAGATGATCTGAGTGTGTGTGTGTGTGTGTGTCGCTGTGAAGAACACCAATGATGTGAGTGTGTGTCGCTGTGAAGGACACAGATGATCTGAGTGTGTGTGTGTGTCGCTGTGAAGAACACCAATGATCTGAGTGTGTGTGTGTGTGTGTGTCGCTGTGAAGAACACTGATGATGTGAGTGTGTGTCGCTGTGAAGAACACCGATGATCTGAGTGTGTGAGTGTGTGTGTGTCGCTGTGAAGAACACCGATGATCTGAGTGTGTGAGTGTGTGTGTGTCGCTGTGAAGAACACCGATGATGTGAGTGTGTGTGTGTGTGTGTGTGTGTCGCTGTGAAGGACACCGATGATCTGAGTGTGTGAGTGTGTGTGTGTCGCTGTGAAGAACACCGATGATGTGAGTTTGTGTCGCTGTGAAGAACACCGATGATCTGAGTGTGTGTGTGTGTGTGTGTGTGTCGCTGTGAAGGACACCAATGATGTGAGTGTGTGTCGCTGTGAAGAACACGATGATCTGAGTGTGTGTGTGTGTGTGTGTCGCTGTGAAGAACACCGATGATCTGAGTGTGTGTGTGTGTCGCTGTGAAGAACACCAATGATCTGAGTGTGTGTGTGTGTGTGTGTCGCTGTGAAGAACACTGATGATGTGAGTGTGTGTCGCTGTGAAGAACACCGATGATCTGAGTGTGTGTGTGTGTGTGTGTGTGTCGCTGTGAAGAACACCGATGATCTGAGTGTGTGTCGCTGTGAAGAACACCAATGATGTGAGTGTGTGTCGCTGTGAAGAACACGATGATCTGAGTGTGTGTGTGTGTGTGTGTCGCTGTGAAGGACACAGATGATCTGAGTGTGTGTGTGTGTCGCTGTGAAGAACACCAATGATCTGAGTGTGTGTGTGTGTGTGTGTCGCTGTGAAGAACACCGATGATGTGAGTTTGTGTCGCTGTGAAGAACACTGATGATCTGAGTGTGTGTGTGTGTGTGTGTGTGTCGCTGTGAAGAAAACCGATGATCTGAGTGTGTGTCGCTGTGAAGGACACCGATGATCTGAGTGTGTGTCGCTGTGAAGAACACTGATGATCGGAGTGTGTGTGTGTGTGTGTGTGTCGCTGTGAAGAACACCGATGATGTGTGTGTGTGTCGCTGTGAAGAACACTGATGATCTGAGTGTGTGTGTGTGTGTGTGTCGCTGTGAAGAACACCGATGATCTGAGTGTGTGTGTGTCGCTGTGAAGAACACCGATGATCTGAGTGTGTGAGTGTGTGTGTGTCGCTGTGAAGAACACCGATGATGTGAGTGTGTGTCGCTGTGAAGGACACCGATGATCTGAGTGTGTGAGTGTGTGTGTGTGTCGCTGTGAGGGACACCGATGATCTGAGTGTGTGTGTGTGTGTGTGTCGCTGTGAAGAACACCGATGATCTGAGTGTGTGTGTGTCGCTGTGAAGAACACCGATGATCTGAGTGTGTGAGTGTGTGTGTGTCGCTGTGAAGAACACCGATGATGTGAGTGTGTGTCGCTGTGAAGGACACCGATGATCTGAGTGTGTGAGTGTGTGTGTGTGTCGCTGTGAGGGACACCGATGATCTGAGTGTGTGAGTGTGTGTGTGTCGCTGTGAAGGACACCGATGATCTGAGTGTGTGAGTGTGTGTGTGTGTCGCTGTGAGGGACACCGATGATCTGAGTGTGTGAGTGTGTGTGTGTCGCTGTGAAGAACACCGATGATCTGAGTGTGTGTGTGTGTGTGTGTCGCTGTGAAGAACACCGATGATCTGAGTGTGTGTGTGTCGCTGTGAAGAACACCGATGATCTGAGTGTGTGTGTGTCGCTGTGAAGAACACCGATGATGTGAGTGTGTGTCGCTGTGAAGGACACCGATGATCTGAGTGTGTGAGTGTGTGTGTGTGTCGCTGTGAAGAACACTGATGATCTGAGTGTGTGTGTGTGTGTGTGTCGCTGTGAAGAACACCGATGATCTGAGTGTGTGTGTGTCGCTGTGAAGAACACCGATGATCTGAGTGTGTGAGTGTGTGTGTGTCGCTGTGAAGAACACCGATGATGTGAGTGTGTGTCGCTGTGAAGGACACCGATGATCTGAGTGTGTGAGTGTGTGTGTGTGTCGCTGTGAGGGACACCGATGATCTGAGTGTGTGAGTGTGTGTGTGTCGCTGTGAAGGACACCGATGATCTGAGTGTGTGAGTGTGTGTGTGTGTCGCTGTGAGGGACACCGATGATCTGAGTGTGTGAGTGTGTGTGTGTCGCTGTGAAGAACACTGATGATCTGAGTGTGTGTCGCTGTGAAGAACACCGATGATGTGAGTGTGTGAGTGTGTGTGTGTGTCGCTGTGAGGGACACCAATGATCTGAGTGTGTGAGTGTGTGTGTGTGTCGCTGTGAGGGACACCGATGATCTGAGTGTGTGAGTGTGTGTGTGTCGCTGTGAAGAACACCGATGATGTGAGTGTGTGTCGCTGTGAAGAACACCGATGATCTGAGTGTGTGAGTGTGTGTGTGTGTCGCTGTGAGGGACACCGATGATCTGAGTGTGTGAGTGTGTGTCGCTGTGAAGAACACCGATGATCTGAGTGTGTGTGTTTGTGTCGCTGTGAAGAACACCGATGATGTGAGTGTGTGTGTTTGTGTCGCTGTGAAGGACACCGATGATCTGAGTGTGTGTGTGTGTGTGTGTGTGTGTGTGTGTGTCGCTGTGAAGGACACCGATGATGTGAGTGTGTGTGTGTGTGTGTGTGTGTGTGTGTGTGTGTGTGTGTGTCGCTGTGAAGGACACCGATGATGTGAGTGTGTGTCGCTGTGAAGGACACCAATGATCTGAGTGTGTGAGTGTGTGTGTGTCGCTGTGAAGAACACAGATGATCTGAGTGTGTGTGTGTGTGTGTGTGTGTGTGTGTGTGTGTGTGTGTGTCGCTGTGAAGGACACCGATGATGTGAGTGTGTGTCGCTGTGAAGGACACCAATGATCTGAGTGTGTGAGTGTGTGTGTGTCGCTGTGAGGGACACCGATGATCTGAGTGTGTGAGTGTGTGTGTGTCGCTGTGAAGGACACCGATGATCTGAGTGTGTGAGTGTGTGTGTGTCGCTGTGAGGGACACCGATGATCTGAGTGTGTGAGTGTGTGTGTGTCGCTGTGAAGGACACCGATGATCTGAGTGTGTGAGTGTGTGTGTGTGTCGCTGTGAGGGACACCGATGATCTGAGTGTGTGTGTTTGTGTCGCTGTGAAGAACACCGATGATGTGAGTGTGTGTCGCTGTGAAGGACACCGATGATCTGAGTGTGTGAGTGTGTGTGTGTCGCTGTGAGGGACACCGATGATCTGAGTGTGTGAGTGTGTGTGTGTCGCTGTGAAGAACACCGATGATCTGAGTGTGTGAGTGTGTGTGTGTCGCTGTGAAGGACACCGATGATCTGAGTGTGTGAGTGTGTGTGTGTGTCGCTGTGAGGGACACCGATGATCTGAGTGTGTGTGTGTGTGTGTCGCTGTGAAGAACACCGATGATCTGAGTGTGTGTGTTTGTGTCGCTGTGAAGAACACCGATGATCTGAGTGTGTGAGTGTGTGTGTGTGTCGCTGTGAAGAACACAGATGATCTGAGTGTGTGAGTGTGTGTGTGTCGCTGTGAGGGACACCGATGATCTGAGTGTGTGAGTGTGTGTGTGTCGCTGTGAAGAACACCGATGATGTGAGTGTGTGTCGCTGTGAAGAACACAGATGATCTGAGTGTGTGTGTGTGTGTCGCTGTGAAGGACACCAATGATCTGAGTGTGTGTGTGTGTGTGTGTCGCTGTGAAGAACACCGATGATGTGAGTGTGTGTGTGTCGCTGTGAAGAACACCAATGATCTGAGTGTGTGTGTGTGTGTGTGTGTCGCTGTGAAGAACACCAATGATCTGAGTGTGTGTGTGTGTGTGTGTCGCTGTGAAGAACACCGATGATGTGAGTGTGTGTGTGTCGCTGTGAAGAACACCAATGATCTGAGTGTGTGTGTGTGTGTGTGTGTCGCTGTGAAGGACACCAATGATCTGAGTGTGTGTGTGTGTGTGTGTGTGTCGCTGTGAAGAACACCAATGATCTGAGTGTGTGTGTGTGTGTGTCGCTGTGAAGAACACCAATGATCTGAGTGTGTGTGTGTGTGTGTGTGTCGCTGTGAAGGACACCAATGATCTGAGTGTGTGTGTGTGAGTGTGTGTCGCTGTGAAGAACACCAATGATCTGAGTGTGTGTGTGTGAGTGTGTGTCGCTGTGAAGAACACCAATGATCTGAGTGTGTGTGTGTGTGTGTCGCTGTGAAGAACACCGATGATGTGAGTGTGTGTGTGTGTGTGTGTGTCGCTGTGATGAACACCAATGATCTGAGTGTGTGTGTGTGTGTGTCGCTGTGAAGAACACCGATGATGTGAGTGTGTGTGTCGCTGTGAAGAACACCAATGATCTGAGTGTGTGTGTGTGTGTGTGTGTCGCTGTGAAGAACACCGATGATGTGAGTGTGTGTCGCTGTGAAGAACACCGATGATCTGAGTGTGTGTGTGTGTGTGTCGCTGTGAAGAACACCAATGATCTGAGTGTGTGTGTGTGTCGCTGTGAAGAACACAGATGATCTGAGTGTGTGTGTGTGTGTCGCTGTGAAGAACACCGATGATGTGAGTGTGTGTCGCTGTGAAGAACACCGATGATCTGAGTGTGTGTGTGTGTCGCTGTGAAGAACACAGATGATCTGAGTGTGTGTGTGTGTGTCGCTGTGAAGAACACCGATGATGTGAGTGTGTGTCGCTGTGAAGAACACCGATGATCTGAGTGTGTGTGTGTGTGTGTGTCGCTGTGAAGAACACCAATGATCTGAGTGTGTGTGTGTGTCGCTGTGAAGAACACCAATGATCTGAGTGTGTGTGTGTGTGTCGCTGTGAAGAACACCAATGATCTGAGTGTGTGTGTGTGTGTCGCTGTGAAGGACACCGATGATCTGAGTGTGTGTGTGTGTCGCTGTGAAGAACACCAATGATCTGAGTGTGTGTGTGTGTGTCGCTGTGAAGAACACCGATGATGTGAGTGTGTGTCGCTGTGAAGAACACCGATGATCTGAGTGTGTGTGTGTGTGTGTCGCTGTGAAGAACACCGATGATCTGAGTGTGTGTGTGTGTGTGTGTCGCTGTGAAGAACACCAATGATCTGAGTGTGTGTGTGTGTCGCTGTGAAGAACACCAATGATCTGAGTGTGTGTGTGTGTGTCGCTGTGAAGAACACCAATGATCTGAGTGTGTGTGTGTGTGTCGCTGTGAAGGACACCGATGATCTGAGTGTGTGTGTGTGTCGCTGTGAAGAACACCGATGATCTGAGTGTGTGTGTGTGTCGCTGTGAAGAACACTGATGATCTGAGTGTGTGTGTGTGTGTCGCTGTGAAGAACACCAATGATCTGAGTGTGTGTCGCTGTGAAGAACACCGATGATCTGAGTGTGTGTGTGTGTGTGTGTGTCGCTGTGAAGAACACCAATGATCTGAGTGTGTGTGTGTGTCGCTGTGAAGAACACCGATGATCTGAGTGTGTGTGTGTGTGTCGCTGTGAAGAACACCAATGATCTGAGTGTGTGTGTGTGTGTCGCTGTGAAGAACACCGATGATCTGAGTGTGTGAGTGTGTGTCGCTGTGAAGAACACCGATGATGTGAGTGTGTGTCGCTGTGAAGGACACCGATGATCTGAGTGTGTGAGTGTGTGTGTTTGTCGCTGTGAAGAACACCGATGATCTGAGTGTGTGAGTGTGTGTGTGTGTCGCTGTGAGGGACACCGATGATCTGAGTGTGTGAGTGTGTGTGTGTCGCTGTGAAGAACACCGATGATGTGAGTGTGTGTCGCTGTGAAGGACACCGATGATCTGAGTGTGTGAGTGTGTGTGTGTGTCGCTGTGAGGGACACCAATGATCTGAGTGTGTGAGTGTGTGTGTGTGTCGCTGTGAAGGACACCGATGATCTGAGTGTGTGTGTGTGTGTGTGTGTCGCTGTGAAGAACACCGATGATGTGAGTGTGTGTCGCTGTGAAGGACACCGATGATCTGAGTGTCTGTGTGTGTGTGTGTGTGTCGCTGTGAAGAACACCGATGATCTGAGTGTGTGTGTGTGTGTGTGTCGCTGTGAGGGACACCGATGATCTGAGTGTGTGAGTGTGTGTGTGTCGCTGTGAAGAACACCGATGATGTGAGTGTGTGTCGCTGTGAAGGACACCGATGATCTGAGTGTGTGAGTGTGTGTGTGTGTCGCTGTGAGGGACACCAATGATCTGAGTGTGTGAGTGTGTGTGTGTGTCGCTGTGAGGGACACCGATGATCTGAGTGTGTGTGTGTGTGTGTCGCTGTGAAGAACACCGATGATGTGAGTGTGTGTCGCTGTGAAGGACACCGATGATCTGAGTGTGTGTGTGTGTGTGTGTCGCTGTGAAGAACACCGATGATGTGAGTGTGTGTCGCTGTGAAGGACACCGATGATCTGAGTGTGTGTGTGTGTGTGTGTCGCTGTGAAGAACACCGATGATCTGAGTGTGTGTGTGTGTGTGTGTCGCTGTGAGGGACACCGATGATCTGAGTGTGTGAGTGTGTGTCGCTGTGAAGAACACCGATGATCTGAGTGTGTGTCGCTGTGAAGGACACCGATGATCTGAGTGTGTGAGTGTGTGTGTGTCGCTGTGAGGGACACCGATGATCTGAGTGTGTGAGTGTGTGTGTGTCGCTGTGAAGAACACCGATGATGTGAGTGTGTGTCGCTGTGAAGAACACAGATGATCTGAGTGTGTGTGTGTGTGTGTGTGTGTGTGTGTCGCTGTGAAGGACACCGATGATGTGAGTGTGTGTCGCTGTGAAGGACACCAATGATCTGAGTGTGTGTGTGTGTGTGTGTGTCGCTGTGAAGAACACCGATGATGTGAGTGTGTGTCGCTGTGAAAAACACCGATGATCTGAGTGTGTGTGTGTGTGTGTGTCGCTGTGAAGAACACCAATGATCTGAGTGTGTGTGTCGCTGTGAAGAACACCGATGATCTGAGTGTGTGTGTGTGTGTCGCTGTGAAGAACACCAATGATCTGAGTGTGTGTGTGTGTGTCGCTGTGAAGAACACTGATGATCTGAGTGTGTGTGTGTGTGTCGCTGTGAAGAACACTGATGATCTGAGTGTGTGTGTCGCTGTGAAGAACACCGATGATCTGAGTGTGTGTGTCGCTGTGAAGAACACTGATGATCTGAGTGTGTGTGTCGCTGTGAAGAACACTGATGATCTGAGTGTGTGAGTGTGTGTGTCGCTGTGAAGGACACCGATGATCTGAGTGTGTGTGTGTGTGTCGCTGTGAAGAACACCAATGATCTGAGTGTGTGTGTGTGTGTCGCTGTGAAGAACACCAATGATCTGAGTGTGTGTGTGTGTCGCTGTGAAGAACACCAATGATCTGAGTGTGTGTCGCTGTGAAGAACACCGATGATCTGAGTGTGTGTGTGTGTGTCGCTGTGAAGAACACCAATGATCTGAGTGTGTGTCGCTGTGAAGAACACCAATGATCTGAGTGTGTGTCGCTGTGAAGAACACCAATGATCTGAGTGTGTGTGTGTGTCGCTGTGAAGAACACAGATGATCTGAGTGTGTGTGTGTCGCTGTGAAGAACACCGATGATCTGAGTGTGTGAGTGTGTGTGTGTCGCTGTGAAGGACACCGATGATCTGAGTGTGTGTGTGTGTCGCTGTGAAAAACACCAATGATCTGAGTGTGTGTGTGTGTGTGTCGCTGTGAAGAACACCGATGATCTGAGTGTGTGTGTGTGTGTGTGTCGCTGTGAAGAACACCGATGATCTGAGTGTGTGAGTGTGTGTGTGTCGCTGTGAAGAACACCGATGATCTGAGTGTGTGAGTGTGTGTGTGTCGCTGTGAAGAACATCGATGATCTGAGTGTGTGTGTGTGTGTCGCTGTGAAGAACACCGATGATCTGAGTGTGTGTCGCTGTGAAGGACACAGATGATCTGAGTGTGTGTGTGTGTCGCTGTGAAGAACACCGATGATCTGAGTGTGTGTCGCTGTGAAGGACACAGATGATCTGAGTGTGTGTGTGTGTCGCTGTGAAGGACACCGATGATCTGAGTGTGTGTCGCTGTGAAGAACACTGATGATCTGAGTGTGTGAGTGTGTGTGTGTCGCTGTGAAGAACACCGATGATCTGAGTGTGTGAGTGTGTGTGTGTCGCTGTGAAGAACACCGATGATCTGAGTGTGTGAGTGTGTGTCGCTGTGAAGAACACCGATGATCTGAGTGTGTGTCGCTGTGAAGAACACGATGATCTGAGTGTGTGTGTGTGTGTGTGTCGCTGTGAAGAACACCGATGATCTGAGTGTGTGAGTGTGTGTGTGTCGCTGTGAAGAACACCGATGATCTGAGTGTGTGAGTGTCGCTGTGAAGGACACCGATGATCTGAGTGTGTGTGTGTGTGTGTGTCGCTGTGAAGAACACCGATGATCTGAGTGTGTGTGTGTGTGTCGCTGTGAAGAACACCGATGATCTGAGTGTGTGTGTGTGTGTGTGTGTCGCTGTGAAGAACACCGATGATCTGAGTGTGTGAGTGTGTGTGTGTCGCTGTGAAGAACACCGATGATCTGAGTGTGTGAGTGTGTGTGTGTGTCGCTGTGAAGAACACCGATGATCTGAGTGTGTGAGTGTGTGTGTGTGTGTCGCTGTGAAGAACACCGATGATCTGAGTGTGTGAGTGTGTGTGTGTCGCTGTGAAGAACACCGATGATCTGAGTGTGTGTGTGTGTGTCGCTGTGAAGAACACCGATGATCTGAGTGTGTGTCGCTGTGAAGGACACAGATGATCTGAGTGTGTGTGTGTGTCGCTGTGAAGAACACCGATGATCTGAGTGTGTGTCGCTGTGAAGGACACCGATGATCTGAGTGTGTGTCGCTGTGAAGGACACTGATGATCTGAGTGTGTGAGTGTGTGTGTGTCGCTGTGAAGAACACCGATGATCTGAGTGTGTGAGTGTGTGTGTGTCGCTGTGAAGAACACCGATGATCTGAGTGTGTGTGTGTGTGTCGCTGTGAAGAACACCGATGATCTGAGTGTGTGTGTGTGTGTCGCTGTGAAGAACACCAATGATCTGAGTGTGTGTCGCTGTGAAGAACACGATGATCTGAGTGTGAGTGTGTGTCGCTGTGAAGAACACCAATGATCTGAGTGTGTGTCGCTGTGAAGAACACGATGATCTGAGTGTGAGTGTGTGTCGCTGTGAAGAACACGATGATCTGAGTGTGAGTGTGTGTCGCTGTGAAGAACACAGATGATCTGAGTGTGTGTCGCTGTGAAGAACACGATGATCTGAGTGTGTGTGTGTGTGTCGCTGTGAAGAACACCGATGATCTGAGTGTGTGTCGCTGTGAAGGACACAGATGATCTGAGTGTGTGTGTGTGTCGCTGTGAAGAACACCGATGATCTGAGTGTGTGTCGCTGTGAAGAACACTGATGATCTGAGTGTGTGAGTGTGTGTGTGTCGCTGTGAAGAACACCGATGATCTGAGTGTGTGAGTGTGTGTGTGTCGCTGTGAAGAACACCGATGATCTGAGTGTGTGTGTGTGTGTCGCTGTGAAGAACACCGATGATCTGAGTGTGTGTGTGTGTGTCGCTGTGAAGAACACCAATGATCTGAGTGTGTGTGTGTGTCGCTGTGAAGAACACCAATGATCTGAGTGTGTGTCGCTGTGAAGAACACGATGATCTGAGTGTGAGTGTGTGTCGCTGTGAAGAACACCGATGATCTGAGTGTGTGTCGCTGTGAAGAACACGATGATCTGAGTGTGTGTGTGTGTGTGTGTGTGTGTGTCGCTGTGAAGAACACCGATGATCTGAGTGTGTGAGTGTGTGTGTGTCGCTGTGAAGAACACCGATGATCTGAGTGTGTGAGTGTGTGTGTGTCGCTGTGAAGGACACCGATGATCTGAGTGTGTGTGTGTGTGTGTGTCGCTGTGAAGAACACCGATGATCTGAGTGTGTGAGTGTGTGTGTGTCGCTGTGAAGGACACCGATGATCTGAGTGTGTGAGTGTGTGTGTGTGTCGCTGTGAGGGACACCGATGATCTGAGTGTGTGTGTGTGTGTGTCGCTGTGAAGAACACCGATGATCTGAGTGTGTGTGTTTGTGTCGCTGTGAAGAACACCGATGATCTGAGTGTGTGAGTGTGTGTGTGTGTCGCTGTGAAGAACACAGATGATCTGAGTGTGTGAGTGTGTGTGTGTCGCTGTGAGGGACACCGATGATCTGAGTGTGTGAGTGTGTGTGTGTCGCTGTGAAGAACACCGATGATGTGAGTGTGTGTCGCTGTGAAGAACACAGATGATCTGAGTGTGTGTGTGTGTGTCGCTGTGAAGGACACCAATGATCTGAGTGTGTGTGTGTGTGTGTGTCGCTGTGAAGAACACCGATGATGTGAGTGTGTGTGTGTCGCTGTGAAGAACACCAATGATCTGAGTGTGTGTGTGTGTGTGTGTGTCGCTGTGAAGAACACCAATGATCTGAGTGTGTGTGTGTGTGTGTGTCGCTGTGAAGAACACCGATGATGTGAGTGTGTGTGTGTCGCTGTGAAGAACACCAATGATCTGAGTGTGTGTGTGTGTGTGTGTGTGTGTGTCGCTGTGAAGGACACCAATGATCTGAGTGTGTGTGTGTGTGTGTGTGTCGCTGTGAAGAACACCAATGATCTGAGTGTGTGTGTGTGTGTGTCGCTGTGAAGAACACCAATGATCTGAGTGTGTGTGTGTGTGTGTGTGTCGCTGTGAAGGACACCAATGATCTGAGTGTGTGTGTGTGAGTGTGTGTCGCTGTGAAGAACACCAATGATCTGAGTGTGTGTGTGTGAGTGTGTGTCGCTGTGAAGAACACCAATGATCTGAGTGTGTGTGTGTGTGTGTCGCTGTGAAGAACACCGATGATGTGAGTGTGTGTGTGTGTGTGTGTGTCGCTGTGATGAAGACCAATGATCTGAGTGTGTGTGTGTGTGTGTCGCTGTGAAGAACACCGATGATGTGAGTGTGTGTGTCGCTGTGAAGAACACCAATGATCTGAGTGTGTGTGTGTGTGTGTGTGTCGCTGTGAAGAACACCGATGATGTGAGTGTGTGTCGCTGTGAAGAACACCGATGATCTGAGTGTGTGTGTGTGTGTGTCGCTGTGAAGAACACCAATGATCTGAGTGTGTGTGTGTGTGTGTCGCTGTGAAGAACACAGATGATCTGAGTGTGTGTGTGTGTGTCGCTGTGAAGAACACCGATGATGTGAGTGTGTGTCGCTGTGAAGAACACCGATGATCTGAGTGTGTGTGTGTGTGTGTGTCGCTGTGAAGAACACCAATGATCTGAGTGTGTGTGTGTGTCGCTGTGAAGAACACCAATGATCTGAGTGTGTGTGTGTGTGTCGCTGTGAAGAACACCAATGATCTGAGTGTGTGTGTGTGTGTCGCTGTGAAGGACACCGATGATCTGAGTGTGTGTGTGTGTCGCTGTGAAGAACACCAATGATCTGAGTGTGTGTGTGTGTGTCGCTGTGAAGAACACCGATGATGTGAGTGTGTGTCGCTGTGAAGAACACCGATGATCTGAGTGTGTGTGTGTGTGTGTCGCTGTGAAGAACACCGATGATCTGAGTGTGTGTGTGTGTGTGTGTCGCTGTGAAGAACACCAATGATCTGAGTGTGTGTGTGTGTCGCTGTGAAGAACACCAATGATCTGAGTGTGTGTGTGTGTGTCGCTGTGAAGAACACCAATGATCTGAGTGTGTGTGTGTGTGTCGCTGTGAAGGACACCGATGATCTGAGTGTGTGTGTGTGTCGCTGTGAAGAACACCGATGATCTGAGTGTGTGTGTGTGTCGCTGTGAAGAACACTGATGATCTGAGTGTGTGTGTGTGTGTCGCTGTGAAGAACACCAATGATCTGAGTGTGTGTCGCTGTGAAGAACACCGATGATCTGAGTGTGTGTGTGTGTGTGTGTGTCGCTGTGAAGAACACCGATGATCTGAGTGTGTGTGTGTCGCTGTGAAGAACACCGATGATCTGAGTGTGTGTGTGTCGCTGTGAAGAACACCGATGATGTGAGTGTGTGTCGCTGTGAAGGACACCGATGATCTGAGTGTGTGAGTGTGTGTGTGTGTCGCTGTGAAGAACACTGATGATCTGAGTGTGTGTGTGTGTGTGTGTCGCTGTGAAGAACACCGATGATCTGAGTGTGTGTGTGTCGCTGTGAAGAACACCGATGATCTGAGTGTGTGAGTGTGTGTGTGTCGCTGTGAAGAACACCGATGATGTGAGTGTGTGTCGCTGTGAAGGACACCGATGATCTGAGTGTGTGAGTGTGTGTGTGTGTCGCTGTGAGGGACACCGATGATCTGAGTGTGTGAGTGTGTGTGTGTCGCTGTGAAGGACACCGATGATCTGAGTGTGTGAGTGTGTGTGTGTGTCGCTGTGAGGGACACCGATGATCTGAGTGTGTGAGTGTGTGTGTGTCGCTGTGAAGAACACTGATGATCTGAGTGTGTGTCGCTGTGAAGAACACCGATGATGTGAGTGTGTGAGTGTGTGTGTGTGTCGCTGTGAGGGACACCAATGATCTGAGTGTGTGAGTGTGTGTGTGTGTCGCTGTGAGGGACACCGATGATCTGAGTGTGTGAGTGTGTGTGTGTCGCTGTGAAGAACACCGATGATGTGAGTGTGTGTCGCTGTGAAGAACACCGATGATCTGAGTGTGTGAGTGTGTGTGTGTGTCGCTGTGAGGGACACCGATGATCTGAGTGTGTGAGTGTGTGTCGCTGTGAAGAACACCGATGATCTGAGTGTGTGTGTTTGTGTCGCTGTGAAGAACACCGATGATGTGAGTGTGTGTGTGTGTGTGTGTGTGTGTGTGTGTGTCGCTGTGAAGGACACCGATGATGTGAGTGTGTGTGTGTGTGTGTGTGTGTGTGTGTGTGTGTGTGTGTGTGTCGCTGTGAAGGACACCGATGATGTGAGTGTGTGTCGCTGTGAAGGACACCAATGATCTGAGTGTGTGAGTGTGTGTGTGTCGCTGTGAAGAACACAGATGATCTGAGTGTGTGTGTGTGTGTGTGTGTGTGTGTGTGTGTGTGTGTCGCTGTGAAGGACACCGATGATGTGAGTGTGTGTCGCTGTGAAGGACACCAATGATCTGAGTGTGTGAGTGTGTGTGTGTCGCTGTGAGGGACACCGATGATCTGAGTGTGTGAGTGTGTGTGTGTCGCTGTGAAGGACACCGATGATCTGAGTGTGTGAGTGTGTGTGTGTCGCTGTGAGGGACACCGATGATCTGAGTGTGTGAGTGTGTGTGTGTCGCTGTGAAGGACACCGATGATCTGAGTGTGTGAGTGTGTGTGTGTGTCGCTGTGAGGGACACCGATGATCTGAGTGTGTGTGTTTGTGTCGCTGTGAAGAACACCGATGATGTGAGTGTGTGTCGCTGTGAAGGACACCGATGATCTGAGTGTGTGAGTGTGTGTGTGTCGCTGTGAGGGACACCGATGATCTGAGTGTGTGAGTGTGTGTGTGTCGCTGTGAAGAACACCGATGATCTGAGTGTGTGAGTGTGTGTGTGTCGCTGTGAAGGACACCGATGATCTGAGTGTGTGTGAGTGTGTGTCGCTGTGAAGAACACCGATGATCTGAGTGTGTGTGTGTGTGTGTGTCGCTGTGAAGAACACCGATGATGTGAGTGTGTGTCGCTGTGAAGAACACCGATGATCTGAGTGTGTGTGTGTGTCGCTGTGAAGAACACAGATGATCTGAGTGTGTGTGTGTGTGTGTGTGTGTCGCTGTGAAGGACACCAATGATGTGAGTGTGTGTCGCTGTGAAGGACACAGATGATCTGAGTGTGTGTGTGTGTGTCGCTGTGAAGAACACCAATGATCTGAGTGTGTGTGTGTGTGTCGCTGTGAAGAACACCGATGATGTGAGTGTGTGTCGCTGTGAAGAACACCGATGATCTGAGTGTGTGTGTGTGTCGCTGTGAAGAACACCGATGATGTGAGTTTGTGTCGCTGTGAAGAACACCGATGATCTGAGTGTGTGTGTGTGTGTGTGTCGCTGTGAAGAACACCGATGATCTGAGTGTGTGTGTGTGTGTGTGTCGCTGTGAAGAACACCGATGATCTGAGTGTGTGTCGCTGTGAAGGACACCGATGATCTGAGTGTGTGAGTGTGTGTGTGTCGCTGTGAGGGACACCGATGATCTGAGTGTGTGTGTGTGTGTGTGTCGCTGTGAAGAACACCAATGATCTGAGTGTGTGTGTGTGTCGCTGTGAAGAACACCGATGATGTGAGTTTGTGTCGCTGTGAAGAACACCGATGATCTGAGTGTGTGTGTGTGTCGCTGTGAAGAACACCGATGATGTGAGTTTGTGTCGCTGTGAAGAACACCGATGATCTGAGTGTGTGTGTGTGTGTGTGTCGCTGTGAAGAACACCGATGATCTGAGTGTGTGTGTGTGTGTGTGTGTCGCTGTGAAGAACACCGATGATGTGAGTGTGTGTCGCTGTGAAGGACACCGATGATCTGAGTGTGTGAGTGTCGCTGTGAAGAACACCGATGATCTGAGTGTGTGTGTGTGTGTGTGTGTGTGTGTGTGTGTGTGTGTGTGTGTGTGTCGCTGTGAAGAACACAGATGATCTGAGTGTGTGTGTGTGTGTGTGTGTGTGTGTGTGTCGCTGTGAAGGACACCAATGATGTGAGTGTGTGTCGCTGTGAAGAACACGATGATCTGAGTGTGTGTGTGTGTGTGTGTCGCTGTGAAGAACACCGATGATCTGAGTGTGTGTGTGTGTCGCTGTGAAGAACACCAATGATCTGAGTGTGTGTCGCTGTGAAGAACACCAATGATGTGAGTGTGTGTCGCTGTGAAGGACACAGATGATCTGAGTGTGTGTGTGTGTGTGTGTCGCTGTGAAGAACACCAATGATGTGAGTGTGTGTCGCTGTGAAGGACACAGATGATCTGAGTGTGTGTGTGTGTCGCTGTGAAGAACACCAATGATCTGAGTGTGTGTGTGTGTGTGTGTCGCTGTGAAGAACACTGATGATGTGAGTGTGTGTCGCTGTGAAGAACACCGATGATCTGAGTGTGTGAGTGTGTGTGTGTCGCTGTGAAGAACACCGATGATCTGAGTGTGTGAGTGTGTGTGTGTCGCTGTGAAGAACACCGATGATGTGAGTGTGTGTGTGTGTGTGTGTGTGTCGCTGTGAAGGACACCGATGATCTGAGTGTGTGAGTGTGTGTGTGTCGCTGTGAAGAACACCGATGATGTGAGTTTGTGTCGCTGTGAAGAACACCGATGATCTGAGTGTGTGTGTGTGTGTGTGTGTGTCGCTGTGAAGGACACCAATGATGTGAGTGTGTGTCGCTGTGAAGAACACGATGATCTGAGTGTGTGTGTGTGTGTGTGTCGCTGTGAAGAACACCGATGATCTGAGTGTGTGTGTGTGTCGCTGTGAAGAACACCAATGATCTGAGTGTGTGTGTGTGTGTGTGTCGCTGTGAAGAACACTGATGATGTGAGTGTGTGTCGCTGTGAAGAACACCGATGATCTGAGTGTGTGTGTGTGTGTGTGTGTCGCTGTGAAGAACACCGATGATCTGAGTGTGTGTCGCTGTGAAGAACACCAATGATGTGAGTGTGTGTCGCTGTGAAGGACACAGATGATCTGAGTGTGTGTGTGTGTCGCTGTGAAGAACACCAATGATCTGAGTGTGTGTGTGTGTGTGTGTCGCTGTGAAGAACACCGATGATGTGAGTTTGTGTCGCTGTGAAGAACACTGATGATCTGAGTGTGTGTGTGTGTGTGTGTGTGTCGCTGTGAAGAAAACCGATGATCTGAGTGTGTGTCGCTGTGAAGGACACCGATGATCTGAGTGTGTGTCGCTGTGAAGAACACTGATGATCGGAGTGTGTGTGTGTGTGTGTGTGTCGCTGTGAAGAACACCGATGATGTGTGTGTGTGTCGCTGTGAAGAACACTGATGATCTGAGTGTGTGTGTGTGTGTGTGTCGCTGTGAAGAACACCGATGATCTGAGTGTGTGTGTGTCGCTGTGAAGAACACCGATGATCTGAGTGTGTGAGTGTGTGTGTGTCGCTGTGAAGAACACCGATGATGTGAGTGTGTGTCGCTGTGAAGGACACCGATGATCTGAGTGTGTGAGTGTGTGTGTGTGTCGCTGTGAGGGACACCGATGATCTGAGTGTGTGTGTGTGTGTGTGTCGCTGTGAAGAACACCGATGATCTGAGTGTGTGTGTGTCGCTGTGAAGAACACCGATGATCTGAGTGTGTGAGTGTGTGTGTGTCGCTGTGAAGAACACCGATGATGTGAGTGTGTGTCGCTGTGAAGGACACCGATGATCTGAGTGTGTGAGTGTGTGTGTGTGTCGCTGTGAGGGACACCGATGATCTGAGTGTGTGAGTGTGTGTGTGTCGCTGTGAAGGACACCGATGATCTGAGTGTGTGAGTGTGTGTGTGTGTCGCTGTGAGGGACACCGATGATCTGAGTGTGTGAGTGTGTGTGTGTCGCTGTGAAGAACACCGATGATCTGAGTGTGTGTGTGTGTGTGTGTCGCTGTGAAGAACACCGATGATCTGAGTGTGTGTGTGTCGCTGTGAAGAACACCGATGATCTGAGTGTGTGTGTGTCGCTGTGAAGAACACCGATGATGTGAGTGTGTGTCGCTGTGAAGGACACCGATGATCTGAGTGTGTGAGTGTGTGTGTGTGTCGCTGTGAAGAACACTGATGATCTGAGTGTGTGTGTGTGTGTGTGTCGCTGTGAAGAACACCGATGATCTGAGTGTGTGTGTGTCGCTGTGAAGAACACCGATGATCTGAGTGTGTGAGTGTGTGTGTGTCGCTGTGAAGAACACCGATGATGTGAGTGTGTGTCGCTGTGAAGGACACCGATGATCTGAGTGTGTGAGTGTGTGTGTGTGTCGCTGTGAGGGACACCGATGATCTGAGTGTGTGAGTGTGTGTGTGTCGCTGTGAAGGACACCGATGATCTGAGTGTGTGAGTGTGTGTGTGTGTCGCTGTGAGGGACACCGATGATCTGAGTGTGTGAGTGTGTGTGTGTCGCTGTGAAGAACACTGATGATCTGAGTGTGTGTCGCTGTGAAGAACACCGATGATGTGAGTGTGTGAGTGTGTGTGTGTGTCGCTGTGAGGGACACCAATGATCTGAGTGTGTGAGTGTGTGTGTGTGTATCGCTGTGAGGGACACCGATGATCTGAGTGTGTGAGTGTGTGTGTGTCGCTGTGAAGAACACCGATGATGTGAGTGTGTGTCGCTGTGAAGAACACCGATGATCTGAGTGTGTGAGTGTGTGTGTGTGTCGCTGTGAGGGACACCGATGATCTGAGTGTGTGAGTGTGTGTCGCTGTGAAGAACACCGATGATCTGAGTGTGTGTGTTTGTGTCGCTGTGAAGAACACCGATGATGTGAGTGTGTGTGTTTGTGTCGCTGTGAAGGACACCGATGATCTGAGTGTGTGTGTGTGTGTGTGTGTGTGTGTGTGTGTCGCTGTGAAGGACACCGATGATGTGAGTGTGTGTGTGTGTGTGTGTGTGTGTGTGTGTGTGTGTGTGTGTCGCTGTGAAGGACACCGATGATGTGAGTGTGTGTCGCTGTGAAGGACACCAATGATCTGAGTGTGTGAGTGTGTGTGTGTCGCTGTGAAGAACACAGATGATCTGAGTGTGTGTGTGTGTGTGTGTGTGTGTGTGTGTGTGTGTGTCGCTGTGAAGGACACCGATGATGTGAGTGTGTGTCGCTGTGAAGGACACCAATGATCTGAGTGTGTGAGTGTGTGTGTGTCGCTGTGAGGGACACCGATGATCTGAGTGTGTGAGTGTGTGTGTGTCGCTGTGAAGGACACCGATGATCTGAGTGTGTGAGTGTGTGTGTGTCGCTGTGAGGGACACCGATGATCTGAGTGTGTGAGTGTGTGTGTGTCGCTGTGAAGGACACCGATGATCTGAGTGTGTGAGTGTGTGTGTGTGTCGCTGTGAGGGACACCGATGATCTGAGTGTGTGTGTTTGTGTCGCTGTGAAGAACACCGATGATGTGAGTGTGTGTCGCTGTGAAGGACACCGATGATCTGAGTGTGTGAGTGTGTGTGTGTCGCTGTGAGGGACACCGATGATCTGAGTGTGTGAGTGTGTGTGTGTCGCTGTGAAGAACACCGATGATCTGAGTGTGTGAGTGTGTGTGTGTCGCTGTGAAGGACACCGATGATCTGAGTGTGTGAGTGTGTGTGTGTGTCGCTGTGAGGGACACCGATGATCTGAGTGTGTGTGTGTGTGTGTCGCTGTGAAGAACACCGATGATCTGAGTGTGTGTGTTTGTGTCGCTGTGAAGAACACCGATGATCTGAGTGTGTGAGTGTGTGTGTGTGTCGCTGTGAAGAACACAGATGATCTGAGTGTGTGAGTGTGTGTGTGTCGCTGTGAGGGACACCGATGATCTGAGTGTGTGAGTGTGTGTGTGTCGCTGTGAAGAACACCGATGATGTGAGTGTGTGTCGCTGTGAAGAACACAGATGATCTGAGTGTGTGTGTGTGTGTCGCTGTGAAGGACACCAATGATCTGAGTGTGTGTGTGTGTGTGTGTCGCTGTGAAGAACACCGATGATGTGAGTGTGTGTGTGTCGCTGTGAAGAACACCAATGATCTGAGTGTGTGTGTGTGTGTGTGTGTCGCTGTGAAGAACACCAATGATCTGAGTGTGTGTGTGTGTGTGTGTCGCTGTGAAGAACACCGATGATGTGAGTGTGTGTGTGTCGCTGTGAAGAACACCAATGATCTGAGTGTGTGTGTGTGTGTGTGTGTCGCTGTGAAGGACACCAATGATCTGAGTGTGTGTGTGTGTGTGTGTGTGTCGCTGTGAAGAACACCAATGATCTGAGTGTGTGTGTGTGTGTGTCGCTGTGAAGAACACCAATGATCTGAGTGTGTGTGTGTGTGTGTGTGTGTCGCTGTGAAGGACACCAATGATCTGAGTGTGTGTGTGTGAGTGTGTGTCGCTGTGAAGAACACCAATGATCTGAGTGTGTGTGTGTGAGTGTGTGTCGCTGTGAAGAACACCAATGATCTGAGTGTGTGTGTGTGTGTGTCGCTGTGAAGAACACCGATGATGTGAGTGTGTGTGTGTGTGTGTGTGTCGCTGTGATGAACACCAATGATCTGAGTGTGTGTGTGTGTGTGTCGCTGTGAAGAACACCGATGATGTGAGTGTGTGTGTCGCTGTGAAGAACACCAATGATCTGAGTGTGTGTGTGTGTGTGTGTGTCGCTGTGAAGAACACCGATGATGTGAGTGTGTGTCGCTGTGAAGAACACCGATGATCTGAGTGTGTGTGTGTGTGTGTCGCTGTGAAGAACACCAATGATCTGAGTGTGTGTGTGTGTCGCTGTGAAGAACACAGATGATCTGAGTGTGTGTGTGTGTGTCGCTGTGAAGAACACCGATGATGTGAGTGTGTGTCGCTGTGAAGAACACCGATGATCTGAGTGTGTGTGTGTGTCGCTGTGAAGAACACAGATGATCTGAGTGTGTGTGTGTGTGTCGCTGTGAAGAACACCGATGATGTGAGTGTGTGTCGCTGTGAAGAACACCGATGATCTGAGTGTGTGTGTGTGTGTGTGTCGCTGTGAAGAACACCAATGATCTGAGTGTGTGTGTGTGTCGCTGTGAAGAACACCAATGATCTGAGTGTGTGTGTGTGTGTCGCTGTGAAGAACACCAATGATCTGAGTGTGTGTGTGTGTGTCGCTGTGAAGGACACCGATGATCTGAGTGTGTGTGTGTGTCGCTGTGAAGAACACCAATGATCTGAGTGTGTGTGTGTGTGTCGCTGTGAAGAACACCGATGATGTGAGTGTGTGTCGCTGTGAAGAACACCGATGATCTGAGTGTGTGTGTGTGTGTGTCGCTGTGAAGAACACCGATGATCTGAGTGTGTGTGTGTGTGTGTGTCGCTGTGAAGAACACCAATGATCTGAGTGTGTGTGTGTGTCGCTGTGAAGAACACCAATGATCTGAGTGTGTGTGTGTGTGTCGCTGTGAAGAACACCAATGATCTGAGTGTGTGTGTGTGTGTCGCTGTGAAGGACACCGATGATCTGAGTGTGTGTGTGTGTGTCGCTGTGAAGAACACCGATGATCTGAGTGTGTGTGTGTGTCGCTGTGAAGAACACTGATGATCTGAGTGTGTGTGTGTGTGTCGCTGTGAAGAACACCAATGATCTGAGTGTGTGTCGCTGTGAAGAACACCGATGATCTGAGTGTGTGTGTGTGTGTGTGTGTCGCTGTGAAGAACACCAATGATCTGAGTGTGTGTGTGTGTCGCTGTGAAGAACACCGATGATCTGAGTGTGTGTGTGTGTGTCGCTGTGAAGAACACCAATGATCTGAGTGTGTGTGTGTGTGTCGCTGTGAAGAACACCGATGATCTGAGTGTGTGAGTGTGTGTCGCTGTGAAGAACACCGATGATGTGAGTGTGTGTCGCTGTGAAGGACACCGATGATCTGAGTGTGTGAGTGTGTGTGTTTGTCGCTGTGAAGAACACCGATGATCTGAGTGTGTGAGTGTGTGTGTGTGTCGCTGTGAGGGACACCGATGATCTGAGTGTGTGAGTGTGTGTGTGTCGCTGTGAAGAACACCGATGATGTGAGTGTGTGTCGCTGTGAAGGACACCGATGATCTGAGTGTGTGAGTGTGTGTGTGTGTCGCTGTGAGGGACACCAATGATCTGAGTGTGTGAGTGTGTGTGTGTGTCGCTGTGAAGGACACCGATGATCTGAGTGTGTGTGTGTGTGTGTGTGTCGCTGTGAAGAACACCGATGATGTGAGTGTGTGTCGCTGTGAAGGACACCGATGATCTGAGTGTCTGTGTGTGTGTGTGTGTGTCGCTGTGAAGAACACCGATGATCTGAGTGTGTGTGTGTGTGTGTGTCGCTGTGAGGGACACCGATGATCTGAGTGTGTGAGTGTGTGTGTGTCGCTGTGAAGAACACCGATGATGTGAGTGTGTGTCGCTGTGAAGGACACCGATGATCTGAGTGTGTGAGTGTGTGTGTGTGTCGCTGTGAGGGACACCAATGATCTGAGTGTGTGAGTGTGTGTGTGTGTCGCTGTGAGGGACACCGATGATCTGAGTGTGTGTGTGTGTGTGTCGCTGTGAAGAACACCGATGATGTGAGTGTGTGTCGCTGTGAAGGACACCGATGATCTGAGTGTGTGTGTGTGTGTGTGTCGCTGTGAAGAACACCGATGATGTGAGTGTGTGTCGCTGTGAAGGACACCGATGATCTGAGTGTGTGTGTGTGTGTGTGTCGCTGTGAAGAACACCGATGATCTGAGTGTGTGTGTGTGTGTGTGTCGCTGTGAGGGACACCGATGATCTGAGTGTGTGAGTGTGTGTCGCTGTGAAGAACACCGATGATCTGAGTGTGTGTCGCTGTGAAGGACACCGATGATCTGAGTGTGTGAGTGTGTGTGTGTCGCTGTGAGGGACACCGATGATCTGAGTGTGTGAGTGTGTGTGTGTCGCTGTGAAGAACACCGATGATGTGAGTGTGTGTCGCTGTGAAGAACACAGATGATCTGAGTGTGTGTGTGTGTGTGTGTGTGTGTGTGTCGCTGTGAAGGACACCGATGATGTGAGTGTGTGTCGCTGTGAAGGACACCAATGATCTGAGTGTGTGTGTGTGTGTGTGTGTCGCTGTGAAGAACACCGATGATGTGAGTGTGTGTCGCTGTGAAAAACACCGATGATCTGAGTGTGTGTGTGTGTGTGTGTCGCTGTGAAGAACACCAATGATCTGAGTGTGTGTGTGTGTCGCTGTGAAGAACACCAATGATCTGAGTGTGTGTGTGTGTCGCTGTGAAGAACACCAATGATCTGAGTGTGTGTGTGTGTCGCTGTGAAGAACACCAATGATCTGAGTGTGTGTGTGTGTGTGTCGCTGTGAAGAACACCGATGATGTGAGTGTGTGTGTGTCGCTGTGAAGAACACCAATGATCTGAGTGTGTGTGTGTGTGTCGCTGTGAAGAACACCGATGATGTGAGTGTGTGTCGCTGTGAAGAACACCGATGATCTGAGTGTGTGTGTGTGTGTGTGTGTGTGTCGCTGTGAAAAACACCAATGATCTGAGTGTGTGTGTGTGTCGCTGTGAAGAACACCAATGATCTGAGTGTGTGTGTGTGTCGCTGTGAAGAACACCAATGATCTGAGTGTGTGTGTGTGTGTGTCGCTGTGAAGAACACAGATGATCTGAGTGTGTGTGTGTGTCGCTGTGAAGAACACCAATGATCTGAGTGTGTGTGTGTGTGTGTCGCTGTGAAGAACACCGATGATGTGAGTGTGTGTGTGTCGCTGTGAAGAACACCGATGATCTGAGTGTGTGTGTGTGTGTGTGTGTCGCTGTGAAGAACACCAATGATCTGAGTGTGTGTGTGTGTCGCTGTGAAGAACACCAATGATCTGAGTGTGTGTGTGTGTCGCTGTGAAGGACACCGATGATCTGAGTGTGTGTGTGTGTCGCTGTGAAGAACACCGATGATCTGAGTGTGTGTGTGTGTGTCGCTGTGAAGAACACCAATGATCTGAGTGTGTGTGTGTGTCGCTGTGAAGAACACCAATGATCTGAGTGTGTGTGTCGCTGTGAAGAACACCGATGATCTGAGTGTGTGTGTGTGTGTCGCTGTGAAGAACACCAATGATCTGAGTGTGTGTGTGTGTGTCGCTGTGAAGAACACTGATGATCTGAGTGTGTGTGTGTGTGTCGCTGTGAAGAACACTGATGATCTGAGTGTGTGTGTCGCTGTGAAGAACACCGATGATCTGAGTGTGTGTGTCGCTGTGAAGAACACTGATGATCTGAGTGTGTGTGTCGCTGTGAAGAACACTGATGATCTGAGTGTGTGAGTGTGTGTGTCGCTGTGAAGGACACCGATGATCTGAGTGTGTGTGTGTGTGTCGCTGTGAAGAACACCAATGATCTGAGTGTGTGTGTGTGTGTCGCTGTGAAGAACACCAATGATCTGAGTGTGTGTGTGTGTCGCTGTGAAGAACACCAATGATCTGAGTGTGTGTCGCTGTGAAGAACACCGATGATCTGAGTGTGTGTGTGTGTGTCGCTGTGAAGAACACCAATGATCTGAGTGTGTGTCGCTGTGAAGAACACCAATGATCTGAGTGTGTGTCGCTGTGAAGAACACCAATGATCTGAGTGTGTGTGTGTGTCGCTGTGAAGAACACAGATGATCTGAGTGTGTGAGTGTGTGTGTGTCGCTGTGAAGAACACCGATGATCTGAGTGTGTGAGTGTGTGTGTGTCGCTGTGAAGGACACCGATGATCTGAGTGTGTGTGTGTGTCGCTGTGAAAAACACCAATGATCTGAGTGTGTGTGTGTGTGTGTCGCTGTGAAGAACACCGATGATCTGAGTGTGTGTGTGTGTGTGTGTCGCTGTGAAGAACACCGATGATCTGAGTGTGTGAGTGTGTGTGTGTCGCTGTGAAGAACACCGATGATCTGAGTGTGTGAGTGTGTGTGTGTCGCTGTGAAGAACATCGATGATCTGAGTGTGTGTGTGTGTGTCGCTGTGAAGAACACCGATGATCTGAGTGTGTGTCGCTGTGAAGGACACAGATGATCTGAGTGTGTGTGTGTGTCGCTGTGAAGAACACCGATGATCTGAGTGTGTGTCGCTGTGAAGGACACAGATGATCTGAGTGTGTGTGTCGCTGTGAAGGACACCGATGATCTGAGTGTGTGTCGCTGTGAAGAACACTGATGATCTGAGTGTGTGAGTGTGTGTGTGTCGCTGTGAAGAACACCGATGATCTGAGTGTGTGAGTGTGTGTGTGTCGCTGTGAAGAACACCGATGATCTGAGTGTGTGAGTGTGTGTCGCTGTGAAGAACACCGATGATCTGAGTGTGTGTCGCTGTGAAGAACACGATGATCTGAGTGTGTGTGTGTGTGTGTGTCGCTGTGAAGAACACCGATGATCTGAGTGTGTGAGTGTGTGTGTGTCGCTGTGAAGAACACCGATGATCTGAGTGTGTGAGTGTCGCTGTGAAGGACACCGATGATCTGAGTGTGTGTGTGTGTGTGTGTCGCTGTGAAGAACACCGATGATCTGAGTGTGTGTGTGTGTGTCGCTGTGAAGAACACCGATGATCTGAGTGTGTGTGTGTGTGTGTGTCGCTGTGAAGAACACCGATGATCTGAGTGTGTGAGTGTGTGTGTGTCGCTGTGAAGAACACCGATGATCTGAGTGTGTGAGTGTGTGTGTGTGTCGCTGTGAAGAACACCGATGATCTGAGTGTGTGAGTGTGTGTGTGTGTGTCGCTGTGAAGAACACCGATGATCTGAGTGTGTGAGTGTGTGTGTGTCGCTGTGAAGAACACCGATGATCTGAGTGTGTGTGTGTGTGTCGCTGTGAAGAACACCGATGATCTGAGTGTGTGTCGCTGTGAAGGACACAGATGATCTGAGTGTGTGTGTGTGTCGCTGTGAAGAACACCGATGATCTGAGTGTGTGTCGCTGTGAAGGACACCGATGATCTGAGTGTGTGTCGCTGTGAAGGACACTGATGATCTGAGTGTGTGAGTGTGTGTGTGTCGCTGTGAAGAACACCGATGATCTGAGTGTGTGAGTGTGTGTGTGTCGCTGTGAAGAACACCGATGATCTGAGTGTGTGTGTGTGTGTCGCTGTGAAGAACACCGATGATCTGAGTGTGTGTGTGTGTGTCGCTGTGAAGAACACCAATGATCTGAGTGTGTGTCGCTGTGAAGAACACGATGATCTGAGTGTGAGTGTGTGTCGCTGTGAAGAACACCAATGATCTGAGTGTGTGTCGCTGTGAAGAACACGATGATCTGAGTGTGAGTGTGTGTCGCTGTGAAGAACACGATGATCTGAGTGTGAGTGTGTGTCGCTGTGAAGAACACAGATGATCTGAGTGTGTGTCGCTGTGAAGAACACGATGATCTGAGTGTGTGTGTGTGTGTCGCTGTGAAGAACACCGATGATCTGAGTGTGTGTCGCTGTGAAGGACACAGATGATCTGAGTGTGTGTGTGTGTCGCTGTGAAGAACACCGATGATCTGAGTGTGTGTCGCTGTGAAGAACACTGATGATCTGAGTGTGTGAGTGTGTGTGTGTCGCTGTGAAGAACACCGATGATCTGAGTGTGTGAGTGTGTGTGTGTCGCTGTGAAGAACACCGATGATCTGAGTGTGTGTGTGTGTGTCGCTGTGAAGAACACCGATGATCTGAGTGTGTGTGTGTGTGTCGCTGTGAAGAACACCAATGATCTGAGTGTGTGTGTGTGTCGCTGTGAAGAACACCAATGATCTGAGTGTGTGTCGCTGTGAAGAACACGATGATCTGAGTGTGAGTGTGTGTCGCTGTGAAGAACACCGATGATCTGAGTGTGTGTCGCTGTGAAGAACACGATGATCTGAGTGTGTGTGTGTGTGTGTGTGTGTGTGTCGCTGTGAAGAACACCGATGATCTGAGTGTGTGAGTGTGTGTGTGTCGCTGTGAAGAACACCGATGATCTGAGTGTGTGAGTGTGTGTGTGTCGCTGTGAAGGACACCGATGATCTGAGTGTGTGTGTGTGTGTGTGTCGCTGTGAAGAACACCGATGATCTGAGTGTGTGAGTGTGTGTGTGTCGCTGTGAAGGACACCGATGATCTGAGTGTGTGAGTGTGTGTGTGTGTCGCTGTGAGGGACACCGATGATCTGAGTGTGTGTGTGTGTGTGTCGCTGTGAAGAACACCGATGATCTGAGTGTGTGTGTTTGTGTCGCTGTGAAGAACACCGATGATCTGAGTGTGTGAGTGTGTGTGTGTGTCGCTGTGAAGAACACAGATGATCTGAGTGTGTGAGTGTGTGTGTGTCGCTGTGAGGGACACCGATGATCTGAGTGTGTGAGTGTGTGTGTGTCGCTGTGAAGAACACCGATGATGTGAGTGTGTGTCGCTGTGAAGAACACAGATGATCTGAGTGTGTGTGTGTGTGTCGCTGTGAAGGACACCAATGATCTGAGTGTGTGTGTGTGTGTGTGTCGCTGTGAAGAACACCGATGATGTGAGTGTGTGTGTGTCGCTGTGAAGAACACCAATGATCTGAGTGTGTGTGTGTGTGTGTGTGTCGCTGTGAAGAACACCAATGATCTGAGTGTGTGTGTGTGTGTGTGTCGCTGTGAAGAACACCGATGATGTGAGTGTGTGTGTGTCGCTGTGAAGAACACCAATGATCTGAGTGTGTGTGTGTGTGTGTGTGTGTGTGTCGCTGTGAAGGACACCAATGATCTGAGTGTGTGTGTGTGTGTGTGTGTCGCTGTGAAGAACACCAATGATCTGAGTGTGTGTGTGTGTGTGTCGCTGTGAAGAACACCAATGATCTGAGTGTGTGTGTGTGTGTGTGTGTCGCTGTGAAGGACACCAATGATCTGAGTGTGTGTGTGTGAGTGTGTGTCGCTGTGAAGAACACCAATGATCTGAGTGTGTGTGTGTGAGTGTGTGTCGCTGTGAAGAACACCAATGATCTGAGTGTGTGTGTGTGTGTGTCGCTGTGAAGAACACCGATGATGTGAGTGTGTGTGTGTGTGTGTGTGTCGCTGTGATGAAGACCAATGATCTGAGTGTGTGTGTGTGTGTGTCGCTGTGAAGAACACCGATGATGTGAGTGTGTGTGTCGCTGTGAAGAACACCAATGATCTGAGTGTGTGTGTGTGTGTGTGTGTCGCTGTGAAGAACACCGATGATGTGAGTGTGTGTCGCTGTGAAGAACACCGATGATCTGAGTGTGTGTGTGTGTGTGTCGCTGTGAAGAACACCAATGATCTGAGTGTGTGTGTGTGTGTGTCGCTGTGAAGAACACAGATGATCTGAGTGTGTGTGTGTGTGTCGCTGTGAAGAACACCGATGATGTGAGTGTGTGTCGCTGTGAAGAACACCGATGATCTGAGTGTGTGTGTGTGTGTGTGTCGCTGTGAAGAACACCAATGATCTGAGTGTGTGTGTGTGTCGCTGTGAAGAACACCAATGATCTGAGTGTGTGTGTGTGTGTCGCTGTGAAGAACACCAATGATCTGAGTGTGTGTGTGTGTGTCGCTGTGAAGGACACCGATGATCTGAGTGTGTGTGTGTGTCGCTGTGAAGAACACCAATGATCTGAGTGTGTGTGTGTGTGTCGCTGTGAAGAACACCGATGATGTGAGTGTGTGTCGCTGTGAAGAACACCGATGATCTGAGTGTGTGTGTGTGTGTGTCGCTGTGAAGAACACCGATGATCTGAGTGTGTGTGTGTGTGTGTGTCGCTGTGAAGAACACCAATGATCTGAGTGTGTGTGTGTGTCGCTGTGAAGAACACCAATGATCTGAGTGTGTGTGTGTGTGTCGCTGTGAAGAACACCAATGATCTGAGTGTGTGTGTGTGTGTCGCTGTGAAGGACACCGATGATCTGAGTGTGTGTGTGTGTCGCTGTGAAGAACACCGATGATCTGAGTGTGTGTGTGTGTCGCTGTGAAGAACACTGATGATCTGAGTGTGTGTGTGTGTGTCGCTGTGAAGAACACCAATGATCTGAGTGTGTGTCGCTGTGAAGAACACCGATGATCTGAGTGTGTGTGTGTGTGTGTGTGTCGCTGTGAAGAACACCGATGATCTGAGTGTGTGTGTGTCGCTGTGAAGAACACCGATGATCTGAGTGTGTGTGTGTCGCTGTGAAGAACACCGATGATGTGAGTGTGTGTCGCTGTGAAGGACACCGATGATCTGAGTGTGTGAGTGTGTGTGTGTGTCGCTGTGAAGAACACTGATGATCTGAGTGTGTGTGTGTGTGTGTGTCGCTGTGAAGAACACCGATGATCTGAGTGTGTGTGTGTCGCTGTGAAGAACACCGATGATCTGAGTGTGTGAGTGTGTGTGTGTCGCTGTGAAGAACACCGATGATGTGAGTGTGTGTCGCTGTGAAGGACACCGATGATCTGAGTGTGTGAGTGTGTGTGTGTGTCGCTGTGAGGGACACCGATGATCTGAGTGTGTGAGTGTGTGTGTGTCGCTGTGAAGGACACCGATGATCTGAGTGTGTGAGTGTGTGTGTGTGTCGCTGTGAGGGACACCGATGATCTGAGTGTGTGAGTGTGTGTGTGTCGCTGTGAAGAACACTGATGATCTGAGTGTGTGTCGCTGTGAAGAACACCGATGATGTGAGTGTGTGAGTGTGTGTGTGTGTCGCTGTGAGGGACACCAATGATCTGAGTGTGTGAGTGTGTGTGTGTGTCGCTGTGAGGGACACCGATGATCTGAGTGTGTGAGTGTGTGTGTGTCGCTGTGAAGAACACCGATGATGTGAGTGTGTGTCGCTGTGAAGAACACCGATGATCTGAGTGTGTGAGTGTGTGTGTGTGTCGCTGTGAGGGACACCGATGATCTGAGTGTGTGAGTGTGTGTCGCTGTGAAGAACACCGATGATCTGAGTGTGTGTGTTTGTGTCGCTGTGAAGAACACCGATGATGTGAGTGTGTGTGTTTGTGTCGCTGTGAAGGACACCGATGATCTGAGTGTGTGTGTGTGTGTGTGTGTGTGTGTGTGTGTCGCTGTGAAGGACACCGATGATGTGAGTGTGTGTGTGTGTGTGTGTGTGTGTGTGTGTGTGTGTCGCTGTGAAGGACACCGATGATGTGAGTGTGTGTCGCTGTGAAGGACACCAATGATCTGAGTGTGTGAGTGTGTGTGTGTCGCTGTGAAGAACACAGATGATCTGAGTGTGTGTGTGTGTGTGTGTGTGTGTGTGTGTGTGTGTGTCGCTGTGAAGGACACCGATGATGTGAGTGTGTGTCGCTGTGAAGGACACCAATGATCTGAGTGTGTGAGTGTGTGTGTGTCGCTGTGAGGGACACCGATGATCTGAGTGTGTGAGTGTGTGTGTGTCGCTGTGAAGGACACCGATGATCTGAGTGTGTGAGTGTGTGTGTGTCGCTGTGAGGGACACCGATGATCTGAGTGTGTGAGTGTGTGTGTGTCGCTGTGAAGGACACCGATGATCTGAGTGTGTGAGTGTGTGTGTGTGTCGCTGTGAGGGACACCGATGATCTGAGTGTGTGTGTTTGTGTCGCTGTGAAGAACACCGATGATGTGAGTGTGTGTCGCTGTGAAGGACACCGATGATCTGAGTGTGTGAGTGTGTGTGTGTCGCTGTGAGGGACACCGATGATCTGAGTGTGTGAGTGTGTGTGTGTCGCTGTGAAGAACACCGATGATCTGAGTGTGTGAGTGTGTGTGTGTCGCTGTGAAGGACACCGATGATCTGAGTGTGTGAGTGTGTGTGTGTGTCGCTGTGAGGGACACCGATGATCTGAGTGTGTGTGTGTGTGTGTCGCTGTGAAGAACACCGATGATCTGAGTGTGTGTGTTTGTGTCGCTGTGAAGAACACCGATGATCTGAGTGTGTGAGTGTGTGTGTGTGTGTCGCTGTGAAGAACACAGATGATCTGAGTGTGTGAGTGTGTGTGTGTCGCTGTGAGGGACACCGATGATCTGAGTGTGTGTGTGTCGCTGTGAAGAACACCGATGATGTGAGTGTGTGTCGCTGTGAAGAACACAGATGATCTGAGTGTGTGTGTGTGTGTCGCTGTGAAGGACACCAATGATCTGAGTGTGTGTGTGTGTGTGTGTCGCTGTGAAGAACACCGATGATGTGAGTGTGTGTGTGTCGCTGTGAAGAACACCAATGATCTGAGTGTGTGTGTGTGTGTGTGTGTCGCTGTGAAGAACACCAATGATCTGAGTGTGTGTGTGTGTGTGTGTCGCTGTGAAGAACACCGATGATGTGAGTGTGTGTGTGTCGCTGTGAAGAACACCAATGATCTGAGTGTGTGTGTGTGTGTGTGTGTCGCTGTGAAGGACACCAATGATCTGAGTGTGTGTGTGTGTGTGTGTGTGTCGCTGTGAAGAACACCAATGATCTGAGTGTGTGTGTGTGTGTGTCGCTGTGAAGAACACCAATGATCTGAGTGTGTGTGTGTGTGTGTGTGTGTCGCTGTGAAGGACACCAATGATCTGAGTGTGTGTGTGTGAGTGTGTGTCGCTGTGAAGAACACCAATGATCTGAGTGTGTGTGTGTGAGTGTGTGTCGCTGTGAAGAACACCAATGATCTGAGTGTGTGTGTGTGTGTGTCGCTGTGAAGAACACCGATGATGTGAGTGTGTGTGTGTGTGTGTGTGTCGCTGTGATGAACACCAATGATCTGAGTGTGTGTGTGTGTGTGTCGCTGTGAAGAACACCGATGATGTGAGTGTGTGTGTCGCTGTGAAGAACACCAATGATCTGAGTGTGTGTGTGTGTGTGTGTGTGTCGCTGTGAAGAACACCGATGATGTGAGTGTGTGTCGCTGTGAAGAACACCGATGATCTGAGTGTGTGTGTGTGTGTGTCGCTGTGAAGAACACCAATGATCTGAGTGTGTGTGTGTGTCGCTGTGAAGAACACAGATGATCTGAGTGTGTGTGTGTGTGTCGCTGTGAAGAACACCGATGATGTGAGTGTGTGTCGCTGTGAAGAACACCGATGATCTGAGTGTGTGTGTGTGTCGCTGTGAAGAACACAGATGATCTGAGTGTGTGTGTGTGTGTCGCTGTGAAGAACACCGATGATGTGAGTGTGTGTCGCTGTGAAGAACACCGATGATCTGAGTGTGTGTGTGTGTGTGTGTCGCTGTGAAGAACACCAATGATCTGAGTGTGTGTGTGTGTCGCTGTGAAGAACACCAATGATCTGAGTGTGTGTGTGTGTGTCGCTGTGAAGAACACCAATGATCTGAGTGTGTGTGTGTGTGTCGCTGTGAAGGACACCGATGATCTGAGTGTGTGTGTGTGTCGCTGTGAAGAACACCAATGATCTGAGTGTGTGTGTGTGTGTCGCTGTGAAGAACACCGATGATGTGAGTGTGTGTCGCTGTGAAGAACACCGATGATCTGAGTGTGTGTGTGTGTGTGTCGCTGTGAAGAACACCGATGATCTGAGTGTGTGTGTGTGTCGCTGTGAAGAACACCGATGATCTGAGTGTGTGTGTGTGTGTCGCTGTGAAGAACACCAATGATCTGAGTGTGTGTGTGTGTGTCGCTGTGAAGAACACCGATGATCTGAGTGTGTGAGTGTGTGTCGCTGTGAAGAACACCGATGATGTGAGTGTGTGTCGCTGTGAAGGACACCGATGATCTGAGTGTGTGAGTGTGTGTGTTTGTCGCTGTGAAGAACACCGATGATCTGAGTGTGTGAGTGTGTGTGTGTGTCGCTGTGAGGGACACCGATGATCTGAGTGTGTGAGTGTGTGTGTGTCGCTGTGAAGAACACCGATGATGTGAGTGTGTGTCGCTGTGAAGGACACCGATGATCTGAGTGTGTGAGTGTGTGTGTGTGTCGCTGTGAGGGACACCAATGATCTGAGTGTGTGAGTGTGTGTGTGTGTCGCTTTGAGGGACACCGATGATCTGAGTGTGTGAGTGTGTGTGTGTCGCTGTGAAGAACACCGATGATGTGAGTGTGTGTCGCTGTGAAGGACACCGATGATCTGAGTGTGTGTGTGTGTGTGTGTGTCGCTGTGAAGAACACCGATGATGTGAGTGTGTGTCGCTGTGAAGGACACCGATGATCTGAGTGTGTGTGTGTGTGTGTGTCGCTGTGAAGAACACCGATGATCTGAGTGTGTGTGTGTGTGTGTGTGTGTGTGTGTGTGTGTGTGTGTGTGTGTGTGTGTCGCTGTGAAGAACACAGATGATCTGAGTGTGTGTGTGTGTGTGTCGCTGTGAGGGACACCGATGATCTGAGTGTGTGAGTGTGTGTGTGTCGCTGTGAAGAACACCGATGATGTGAGTGTGTGTCGCTGTGAAGGACACCGATGATCTGAGTGTGTGAGTGTGTGTGTGTGTCGCTGTGAGGGACACCAATGATCTGAGTGTGTGAGTGTGTGTGTGTGTCGCTGTGAGGGACACCGATGATCTGAGTGTGTGTGTGTGTGTCGCTGTGAAGAACACCGATGATGTGAGTGTGTGTCGCTGTGAAGGACACCGATGATCTGAGTGTGTGTGTGTGTGTGTGTCGCTGTGAAGAACACCGATGATGTGAGTGTGTGTCGCTGTGAAGGACACCGATGATCTGAGTGTGTGTGTGTGTGTGTGTCGCTGTGAAGAACACCGATGATCTGAGTGTGTGTGTGTGTGTGTGTCGCTGTGAGGGACACCGATGATCTGAGTGTGTGAGTGTGTGTCGCTGTGAAGAACACCGATGATCTGAGTGTGTGTCGCTGTGAAGGACACCGATGATCTGAGTGTGTGAGTGTGTGTGTGTCGCTGTGAGGGACACCGATGATCTGAGTGTGTGAGTGTGTGTGTGTCGCTGTGAAGAACACCGATGATGTGAGTGTGTGTCGCTGTGAAGAACACAGATGATCTGAGTGTGTGTGTGTGTGTGTGTGTGTGTGTGTCGCTGTGAAGGACACCGATGATGTGAGTGTGTGTCGCTGTGAAGGACACCAATGATCTGAGTGTGTGTGTGTGTGTGTGTGTCGCTGTGAAGAACACCGATGATGTGAGTGTGTGTCGCTGTGAAAAACACCGATGATCTGAGTGTGTGTGTGTGTGTGTGTCGCTGTGAAGAACACCAATGATCTGAGTGTGTGTGTGTGTCGCTGTGAAGAACACCAATGATCTGAGTGTGTGTGTGTGTCGCTGTGAAGAACACCAATGATCTGAGTGTGTGTGTGTGTCGCTGTGAAGAACACCAATGATCTGAGTGTGTGTGTGTGTGTGTCGCTGTGAAGAACACCGATGATGTGAGTGTGTGTGTGTCGCTGTGAAGAACACCAATGATCTGAGTGTGTGTGTGTGTGTCGCTGTGAAGAACACCGATGATGTGAGTGTGTGTCGCTGTGAAGAACACCGATGATCTGAGTGTGTGTGTGTGTGTGTGTGTGTGTGTGTCGCTGTGAAAAACACCAATGATCTGAGTGTGTGTGTGTGTCGCTGTGAAGAACACCAATGATCTGAGTGTGTGTGTGTGTCGCTGTGAAGAACACCAATGATCTGAGTGTGTGTGTGTGTGTGTCGCTGTGAAGAACACAGATGATCTGAGTGTGTGTGTGTGTCGCTGTGAAGAACACCAATGATCTGAGTGTGTGTGTGTGTGTGTCGCTGTGAAGAACACCGATGATGTGAGTGTGTGTGTGTCGCTGTGAAGAACACCGATGATCTGAGTGTGTGTGTGTGTGTGTGTGTCGCTGTGAAGAACACCAATGATCTGAGTGTGTGTGTGTGTCGCTGTGAAGAACACCAATGATCTGAGTGTGTGTGTGTGTCGCTGTGAAGGACACCGATGATCTGAGTGTGTGTGTGTGTCGCTGTGAAGAACACCGATGATCTGAGTGTGTGTGTGTGTGTCGCTGTGAAGAACACCAATGATCTGAGTGTGTGTGTGTGTCGCTGTGAAGAACACCAATGATCTGAGTGTGTGTCGCTGTGAAGAACACCGATGATCTGAGTGTGTGTGTGTGTGTGTGTGTCGCTGTGAAGAACACCAATGATCTGAGTGTGTGTGTGTGTCGCTGTGAAGAACACCAATGATCTGAGTGTGTGTGTGTGTCGCTGTGAAGGACACCGATGATCTGAGTGTGTGTGTGTGTCGCTGTGAAGAACACCGATGATCTGAGTGTGTGTGTGTGTGTCGCTGTGAAGAACACCAATGATCTGAGTGTGTGTGTGTGTCGCTGTGAAGAACACCAATGATCTGAGTGTGTGTGTCGCTGTGAAGAACACCGATGATCTGAGTGTGTGTGTGTGTGTCGCTGTGAAGAACACCAATGATCTGAGTGTGTGTGTGTGTGTCGCTGTGAAGAACACTGATGATCTGAGTGTGTGTGTGTGTGTCGCTGTGAAGAACACTGATGATCTGAGTGTGTGTGTCGCTGTGAAGAACACCGATGATCTGAGTGTGTGTGTGTGTGTCGCTGTGAAGAACACCAATGATCTGAGTGTGTGTGTGTGTGTCGCTGTGAAGAACACCAATGATCTGAGTGTGTGTGTGTGTCGCTGTGAAGAACACCAATGATCTGAGTGTGTGTCGCTGTGAAGAACACCGATGATCTGAGTGTGTGTGTGTGTGTCGCTGTGAAGAACACCAATGATCTGAGTGTGTGTGTGTGTGTCGCTGTGAAGAACACCAATGATCTGAGTGTGTGTCGCTGTGAAGAACACCAATGATCTGAGTGTGTGTGTGTGTCGCTGTGAAGAACACCGATGATCTGAGTGTGTGAGTGTGTGTGTGTCGCTGTGAAGAACACCGATGATCTGAGTGTGTGAGTGTGTGTGTGTCGCTGTGAAGGACACCGATGATCTGAGTGTGTGTGTGTGTGTCGCTGTGAAAAACACCAATGATCTGAGTGTGTGTGTGTGTGTGTCGCTGTGAAGAACACCGATGATCTGAGTGTGTGTGTGTGTGTGTGTCGCTGTGAAGAACACCGATGATCTGAGTGTGTGAGTGTGTGTGTGTCGCTGTGAAGAACACCGATGATCTGAGTGTGTGAGTGTGTGTGTGTCGCTGTGAAGAACATCGATGATCTGAGTGTGTGTGTGTGTGTCGCTGTGAAGAACACCGATGATCTGAGTGTGTGTCGCTGTGAAGGACACAGATGATCTGAGTGTGTGTGTGTGTCGCTGTGAAGAACACCGATGATCTGAGTGTGTGTCGCTGTGAAGGACACAGATGATCTGAGTGTGTGTGTGTGTCGCTGTGAAGGACACCGATGATCTGAGTGTGTGTCGCTGTGAAGAACACTGATGATCTGAGTGTGTGAGTGTGTGTGTGTCGCTGTGAAGAACACCGATGATCTGAGTGTGTGAGTGTGTGTGTGTCGCTGTGAAGAACACCGATGATCTGAGTGTGTGAGTGTGTGTCGCTGTGAAGAACACCGATGATCTGAGTGTGTGTCGCTGTGAAGAACACGATGATCTGAGTGTGTGTGTGTGTGTGTGTCGCTGTGAAGAACACCGATGATCTGAGTGTGTGAGTGTGTGTGTGTCGCTGTGAAGAACACCGATGATCTGAGTGTGTGAGTGTCGCTGTGAAGGACACCGATGATCTGAGTGTGTGTGTGTGTGTGTGTCGCTGTGAAGAACACCGATGATCTGAGTGTGTGTGTGTGTGTCGCTGTGAAGAACACCGATGATCTGAGTGTGTGTGTGTGTGTGTGTCGCTGTGAAGAACACCGATGATCTGAGTGTGTGAGTGTGTGTGTGTCGCTGTGAAGAACACCGATGATCTGAGTGTGTGAGTGTGTGTGTGTGTCGCTGTGAAGAACACCGATGATCTGAGTGTGTGAGTGTGTGTGTGTGTGTCGCTGTGAAGAACACCGATGATCTGAGTGTGTGAGTGTGTGTGTGTCGCTGTGAAGAACACCGATGATCTGAGTGTGTGTGTGTGTGTCGCTGTGAAGAACACCGATGATCTGAGTGTGTGTCGCTGTGAAGGACACAGATGATCTGAGTGTGTGTGTGTGTCGCTGTGAAGAACACCGATGATCTGAGTGTGTGTCGCTGTGAAGGACACCGATGATCTGAGTGTGTGTCGCTGTGAAGGACACTGATGATCTGAGTGTGTGAGTGTGTGTGTGTCGCTGTGAAGAACACCGATGATCTGAGTGTGTGAGTGTGTGTGTGTCGCTGTGAAGAACACCGATGATCTGAGTGTGTGTGTGTGTGTCGCTGTGAAGAACACCGATGATCTGAGTGTGTGTGTGTGTGTCGCTGTGAAGAACACCAATGATCTGAGTGTGTGTCGCTGTGAAGAACACGATGATCTGAGTGTGAGTGTGTGTCGCTGTGAAGAACACGATGATCTGAGTGTGAGTGTGTGTCGCTGTGAAGAACACCAATGATCTGAGTGTGTGTCGCTGTGAAGAACACGATGATCTGAGTGTGAGTGTGTGTCGCTGTGAAGAACACGATGATCTGAGTGTGAGTGTGTGTCGCTGTGAAGAACACAGATGATCTGAGTGTGTGTCGCTGTGAAGAACACGATGATCTGAGTGTGTGTGTGTGTGTCGCTGTGAAGAACACCG
>JAPDVR010000017.1:43830106-43835106 GCA_026230005.1 Gila orcuttii
CTCTCTTTCTCACTCTCTCCTGCTCTCTCTCTCTCTCTCTATCCCTCTCTCCTGCTCTCTCTCTCTCCAGCTCTCTCTTTCTCTCTCTCCAGCTCTCTCTCTCTCTCTCTCTCTCTCCCTCTCTCTCTCTCTCTCTATCTTCTCTCTCCAGCTCTCTCTCTCTCTTCTCTCTCCCTCTCTCCAGCTCTCTCTCTTCTCTCTCTCTCTAGCTCTCTCTCTCTCTCTTTCTCACTCTCTCCTGCTCTCTCTCTCTCTCTCTATCCCTCTCTCCTGCTCTCTCTCTCTCCAGCTCTCTCTTTCTCTCTCTCCAGCTCTCTCTCTTCTCTCTCCCTCTCTCCAGCTTTCTCTCTATCCCTCTCTCTCTCTCTTCTCTCTCCCTCTCTCCAGCTCTCTCTCTCTATCTCTCTCTCTCTCTGTCTCCAGCTCTCTCTCTCTCTTCTCTCTCTAGCTCTCTCTCTCTCTTTCTCTCTCTCTCTCTTCTCTCTCCCTCTCTCCAGCTCTCTCTCTATCTCTCTCTCTCTCTCTATCTCTCTCTCTTTCTCTCTCTTCAGCTCTCTCTCTCTCTCTCTAGCTCTCTCTCTCTCTCTCCAGCTCTCTCTCTCTCCTCTCTCTCTCCAGCTCTAGCTCTCTCTCTCTCTCTTTCTATCTCTCTCTTCTCTCTCTCTCTCTCCCTCCCTCTCTCTCTCTCTCTCTCTCCCTCCCTCTCTCTCTCTCTCTCTCCCTCCCTCCCTCTCTCTCTCTTCCTCCTCTCAATTTCAATTTCAAATTAGCTTTATTAGCATGACTGTGTAACACAATGTTGCCAAAGCATCAACATATTATATATAAATAATAAAACAAACAGTAAACATATATGTATAAATCATGTCATATGTAGCATTGTAAATAGATAGATAAATAAACACAATCTATCTTAATAAATAGATAAATAAATACATTTGATCACTGTAGAGAATTATCTGTCTCTGGCGTTGTGAATAGCTAGCACATATTTAGCCGCTAGTGCAGCTGTATTAACATCTTCCCCGAGTTTTTTGGGCAGAAAAGTTTCTCTTGTATCTGTGTATTTGGGACAGAAGAGCAGAAAGTGTTCCTCATCCTCTATGTGCTGTAGATCACAGTGTCTACAGATCCTCTGCTCTCTCTCTCTCCATGTTTGTCTATGTCTTCCTCTCTCTATCTCTAGATCGTGGTCACTTAATCTATATTTGGAGAGGATTTGTCTTTCTTTAAAATGTTTAATAAATCGATAACTGGCCAATTTAGTGGTCTATTGAGGGTCGAGTAACATTGGAGTTTATTCTGGAGGTCAAAATGAGCTTTTAGTGATTGATCATGAGTGTCTTTTAGATTTGTGTGTATTTCTTTAACAATAGTTTTGGGGCTGTAGCTGTAGTCAGCGGGGGGTGTAGTCTGATGGAGGAGGTGAAGAGTGAGTGTGTGTAGAGGAGGAGGTTCTGCTGAGGTTTCATTGGAGAGGAGGGCTTTATATCGGACTGACTCTGGATCAGACTGATGGAGGTGATGCCAGAACTGAACACATCTCTTCTGGATCTCCATGTTCAGCTGGTACAAGCCTAGCTCAGCCCTGCAGGCTCACACACACACACACACACACACACACACACACACTAGCTCAGCCCTGCAGGCTCACACACACACACACACACACACACACACACACTAGCTCAGCCCTGCAGGCTCACACACACACACACACACACACACACCAGCCCTGTCTCACTCCACGGCCCTGCTGGAAGAACACACACACACACACACACACACCAGCCCTGCCTCATTCCACGGCCCTGCTGGAAGAACACACACACACACACACACTCCACGGCCCTGCTGGAAGAACACACACACACACACACACACACTCCACGGCCCTGCTGGAAGAACACACACACACACACTCCACGGCCCTGCTGGAAGAACACACACACACACACTCCACGGCCCTGCTGGAAGAACGCGCTTCTGTGGTTCCTGATTTTCACCGCACTTTTGCTGTTGCTGTACAGAGATTTGATAATGTCAAACGTTTTCCCGCCGATGCCAATTTGTAGGATTTTGTACAGTAGACCATCATGCCAAATTGAGTCGAATGCTTTTTTAAAGTCTACAAAACATGCAAATATTTTCCTTTGTTTGTCCTTGATGTTTTTGTTGATGAGTGTGTGAAGAGAATAAATGTGGTCGGATGTGCGGTGTTTTGGTAAAAAGCCAATCTGTGCTTTATTTAAAATGTTGTGTGATGAGATGTGTGAGACAATCCGTGTGTTTATGATCCTGCAGAACAGTTTTCCTAGAGCACTGCCCACACTGATGCCGCGATAACTATTGGGGTCGAATCGATCTCCTTTCTTGAATATGTGTGTGATGATTCCTTCAGACCAGATCTCAGGGAAGCTTCCGGACCAGAACACCAGATTATATAGTTTGGCTAGATTTATAATCATGCTGGGACTGCTGAGTTTAAGCATTTCGTTACTAATGTGATCTTGTCCACATGCTTTCTTTAATTTAAGATTTTTAATATGTTCTAATATTTCAGATATTGTTATAGATTTATCTAATGGATTTTTATCATTTTTAATTGTTTTCTCCAGGTCTTCTAGAGTTTTCTGTATTTTACTCTGAGGTTGGTTAAGGTCCGCTGGTGCAATTTTGATACAATTTTTCAAAGTAAGATTTCCAAATTGTGCCATTCTGGAGTGACATCTCTAATTTGGGTTTGTCAAGTTTTTTATACAGATTCCAGAAAGTGTTTTGATCTACCGAATTATCAATTTCATCAATTTTGGATTTAAAATAGTTTTCTCTTTTGTTCCACAAAAGTCTTTTGTAATTTTGCAGACAGTCTGAATAAGAAAGCCGTAATGTCTGGCTGGACGGATCTTTGTGCTTTTTGTTAGAGAGTCTCCTTAGAGAGTTTGTTAGAGAGTCTCCTTTTGTTAGAGTCATCCTTTCTTATTCTCTGTTGATCTGTTTTATGTGTGCTTTGCTGTTTAATGTTAGATAGAGTCATCAATGTTTTGAATATGTAATTTAATTTTTTTGTTGCTAAATTTATTCCATTAATATCTAAAGTGAAATCGGTGGACATAAATTCATCCAGCATTTTTAATATTGTAGGACTGTTCATATTTTCTTTGAATTGATCCGAGTTGGATTGACTCCATTTAAGTTTAGGTTTCAAAGGAAACAGTTTTTCAGAATCAAGTGGAGAAGTTTTAGTTATATCACACGGGGGTTTCAGATAAAGCACAGTTTGGCAGTGATCGGAGATCGGGAGCTGAGGTCTGACTGTGAAGGCATTAATAAAGCTTGGGTCAATATCTGTTATTGAATAATCAACCACACTGGTTCCTAATCTGGAGCAAAAAGTGAATCTACCTAATGTATCTCCACGAGTTCTGCCATTGATGATGTAGAGACCTAAACCTTTACAGAGTTTTAACATTTGTTTTCCATTAATGTTTACTGAATTGTCGTAGCTGTTTCTCTGTGTGATATTCAATGAGGAATGAAACGTGGTGTCATTGAGGATCTCTCTCTCTCTCTCTCTCTCTCTCTCTCTCTCTCTCTCTCTCTCTCTCTGTCTCTACTTATCTCTCTCTCTCTCTGTCTCTCTCTCTCTCTCTCTCTCTGTCTCTATCTATCTCTCTCTCTATCTCTGTCTCTACTTATCTCTCTCTCTCTATCTCTATCTCTGTCTCTCTCTCTCTCTCCTGCCATCTCTGCCTGTGCCGTCCTCTCTCTACAGCCAGACTGTGGTCACACACTCACACTCACACACCTCTCTCTACAGCCAGACTGTGCTCACACACACACACACACACACACACACACACACCTCTCTCTACAGCCAGACTGTGGTCACACACACACACACCTCTCTCTACAGCCAGACTGTGCTCACACACACACACACACACACACACACACACCTCTCTCTACAGCCAGACTGTGGTCACACACACACACACCTCTCTCTACAGCCAGACTGTGGTCACACACACACACCTCTCTCTACAGCCAGACTGTGGTCACACACACACACACACACACACCTCTCTCTACAGCCAGACTGTGGTCACACACACACACACACACACACACACACACACACACACACACACACACACACCTCTCTCTACAGCCAGACTGTGGTCACTCAGCCTGTATCTGGTTAGGGTCTTTCTCACTTTATGCTCTTTCACACAGCTCAGGTATTCTGCTGGTTTATAATCTCTTTTCAGGAGTAAATAGAGTTCCATCTTTTTTTGTAATTTAGTAGCATCTTTCCAATAGGTGATGTAATTTTGTTTTTGTAATTGTATAATTTGGTTGGGCCAGATAGTGCTGTTCTGGTCTGGCTGTAGTTTTAGCATTAGCTGTGAGAGTGCGCTCCGGTGCCGGTTCTGCTCCTGACACCGCAGGGCTTCAGCTGATATGAGCTCGGGTCACTGCACTCCGGTGCTGGTTCTGCTCCTGACACCGCAGGGCTTCAGCTGATATGAGCTCGGGTCACTGCACTCCGGTGCTGGTTCTGCTCCTGACACCGCAGGCTTCAGCCTGATATGAGCTCGGGTCACTGCACTCCGGTGGCGGTTCTGCTCCTGACACCGCAGGGCTTCAGCTGGTATGAGCTCGGGTCACTGCGCTCCGGTGGCGGTTCTGCTCCTGACACCGCAGGGCTTCAGCTGGTATGAGCTCGGGTCACTGCGCTCCGGTGGCGGTTCTGCTCCTGACACCGCAGGGCTTTAGTCTGATATGGGCTCGGGTCACTGCGCTCCGGTGCCGGTTCTGCTCCTGACACCGCAGGGCTTCAGCTGATATGAGCTAGGGTCACTGCGCTCCGGTGCCGGTTCTGCTCCTGACACCGCAGGGCTTCAGCTGATATGAGCTCGGGTCACTGCGCTCCAGTGCCGGTTCTGCTCCTGACACCGCAGGGCTTCAGCTGATATGAGCTCGGGTCACTGCGCTCC
>JAPDVR010000017.1:43840106-43860106 GCA_026230005.1 Gila orcuttii
AGCTTTACAGTAAACTATGCTTCACCCATTTACGCTTCTTTCCATATGGTGATGTGACTCCCCTTCTGTCTGGCGTTAACGGCTGCAGTGTACTTGGCGCGTCAGCACACACGACGGCTGCAACTACAGTGTGGTCTCCCTAGTGGACCAGCACGACAACCGTCTGGATTGAGCCAAGTAGGGGACATCTCTAGGGTCTTCAAGTGGGCACCTTCCGTCCTCAGTGTTTCATCGACTAGCCCACGACACCTCATGAGGGCTCGACAGTGACTCTGGCGTCCCAGAGTCCCCCCCCCTCCGTCCCCCACTCAACTCAGCCCAGCTTACTGACCTCTACATCCCTCCTGCTGCTGAGACCTAACTACAATCTCTCCACAACCCAACCATACGCGCCAACCCGTTTGACTACGGCTGTCGAGCCCCACTGGTGCGTTAATATGCAGTTTCAGTGGCAACGGTTCCGTATGGCATACCACCTACCGCAAAACACAATATCTGCCCAACCACCCGTCATTCACGCAATATACAAAGGAACGTAATGACTATAAATACTATACAACCTATACAAATAAACAGACTCTTCAAGTTTTCAAGAATTCTTCGAAACCGTAGCATGGCGGCCTGTACACAGCCAGCTAGCATCTTTCCGTCTCAACCACAGCCAGTTGCTGCTCCTTTCTGCTGCTTCAGATAAGTTCTTTACTGTGCGACGCAACTCTTGGCCACTGAATCCGACGTCTCTGAGGAACCGGGTTGTAGAGTGTGCCACAAAACCTCGACAACCCACTTCCACTGGATAAACCTGGACTCTCCATCCTCGCTGTTCTGCTTCAGTGGCCAGATGAGCATACCGCAGTTTCTTCCTCTCATATGCCTCATCTACCGCATCCTCCCATGGCACTGTTAACTCTATCAGTTGAACAATGCGTGCTGATCCAGACCACAAAACAATATCTGGTCGTAGGTTAGTGGTGGCAATCTCAGGTGGAAAAATAAGCCGTTGATCAAGATCAGCCAGCATCTTCCAGTCCCTAGCAGCTTCCAGTTGTCCTGGGCGATAATTGGTGTTAGCACCTTTTCTTGGTGGTTGCTTGCCTGGGCGGAGGAATATTGTCTTCTGCGTGTAATGTTTTGCTAGAACAGGCGGCAACTTATTGGTCATACTATGCTTGTCTTCCAATGCTAAAGCCAAACATCGCAATACTTGGTCATGGCGCCAAGTACACCGACCTTGGCTAAGAGCCACCTTACATCCTGTCAAAATGTGCCTTAAAGTGGCAGGTGATGAACACAAAGGACAAGAGGGATCCTCTCCTACCCAGAGGTTTAGGTTCTGCGGTGATGGGAGAACATCATATGTTGATCTAATAAGGAAACTGATCCTACTCTCTTCCATTGACCAAAGGTCTTGCCAGCCCATAAAATGACCCATTGGTGCTCCAGTTTGTTCCCTGATGTTTCTAATCTCAGCTCTGACTCAGTTTTTTACTGAAATGATGGAGTTTCTTCAGAGGAAACTCAGATCTATTGCACAGATGATTCTGGCATAGATTAGCATAGCCTGTAAAGAACTGACATCACTAATACAGGCTATACTAATTAAAGCCAGAGTCATCAAACCAGCCGCAGACATCGAGGAGATTCTTCTTTTTTATCAGATGTAATTTCTTCTTCATTTTGATTCTGATTCTGAGCTGCAATAAAACATATTCATAACAGGATTTGCTAATTTTCACCCAGTGAAACGAGCGTCGACTGATTAAACCCTGGTAACGGTTAATGGACGTCTACAGGGTTTTATACAGCGACTCGTTATTAAAGCGTCAGTCATTAGATGACAGACAAAGAGTTCAGGACAATTACAACAAATACAAACACAAACAGCGTCCTCTCAGTAAACACACACACATGAGTGTGAGAGTGTGTAATGGAGATCAGAGAGAATCTGCCCTTCCGTTCACAGAGACGCCATTATGATCCATTACACAAACTCATAATGTCACATCATACTAATAATCACACAATCCATCAACAAACATCATTTAGTCCTCATGCTTGATTCAGTGCAGACGATGATAAAGCCTGATACGAGTTAAAAACACTCGTGAACAGTGAACGTTCTTCAAGCAACGCTAATAGAACGCTTGTTCAAAGTTATCTGGTCTTTAATAATGTTCTCAAAATGTTACTTATACATCGTTCATGGAGCATTTCTTTTAACTCTCTGATGCTCTTCGTTAATTAGAAAAAAATAATTAGTTTTCTTTATCGGAATGGTACGAAACTTGGTAAAGGTTTTGGCACTTGCGGTGTGAACAAAAATACCATGGACATGATTCAAAAAGGTTAAATGGTCTTGTAAAAAATAGTCACACATGTGTTTCTCGCGGTCAGAAATGAGCGCAGTTCCACGAATTTCCTCCAGTGGAAGCGTTTGGTACTGCAGCCGAACTAAATCACACTGAAAGCTAATTTTTTTAAATATCAAGCTCAAATTTGTAACACAACTTGCTTCGATTTTCTTGCAATTTTAGAGTAAAACAGGATTTTGAAAATATATATTTCATATAAAAATTTTAAAAAGTATTTTTGTGCATTTTTCATAATACACGTAAAATTCTGTTCCTTTAAGTTCACTTTTTTAAACTTTTTTTACTTCAGCAATAATCTGCCAAGTGTCGTCTTTAAAAAGAGATCAAACTTCAGTCTGTGCTTTAAAGCATTCGAGATTTATCACAGTTTAAGTCGGAGATTTAATTTTCAGGTCTATGCTCAAAAAGAGAATAAATGGATTATAATTACAGCATAAATATAATTTAGTACCATAAAATCCCCTAAAAATACAAAATATGAAATAAAAAAACAAACTAAAATACAGTACATTCATTTCATTGAAAAAATAAATAAAAATCAGTAATTTTTGACTGACACGCAAAGTGTGTGTACGTTTCAGTTGGACGTTCTTCAAACGGTTTTTAAATGTAACAACTTGTTTTGGAACATTCAGAGAACATTCAAATGTAACATTCCAATATTGTTTAAAGACTGATACAAAGTAATGTTCCTTAAGCATCCGTATAAAAACATTTTTAAAATTCAAAATAAAAAAGTTTATATGAATGTATCTCTGAAGGGAACAGACTGTCTTCAGCTTTTCTTTTCCCGGGTATAATGCGTATTAAAGTAGTGTTTCGAAGCGCAGCTCTTCGTGTGATACAGTGCTGATACATTCATTCAAAACATGGATTATGTTACAATTCCTAAAGCTGAACCCTTATCTGCATTTTAATGTCAAAGAACCACAATTCAACCTCAGAAGAGATGAAGTCTAGAACTTACGAGGCTGTCAAGCTCCAAAAAGCTTACTGAGTATTTGGAACTTTCTAAACTGAATTCAATTAAAATATGGTGAGTCAAAAAGCAACACACCAAGTTTTATCTACACTTTCGGTATTGACAACTTTTGTGATGTTTGTGTTGTGCTTTTTTGTCCCTTATTAGAGCTTGAAAGAGTAAATGAGGACAGAATCTGCATGTCTGTTTTAAAGTAAGAGTTTGGAGACCAAAGCAGCTCAGGATCAATATGAATGTATTGATTTAAATTTGTGCTTGTTTGTGTCTCAACAGAGTAAAAGTTGTACGTTTTCAGCTGGATTAATTTGAATCTGTTGGTTAATTTGTCTCAAAGGGAGTGAAGTCTGTTGATCTGAAACCATGTTGGTTGGTTTGAGTCGTCGTGAACATTTGAAAGGGAAACGTCCTCATTTTCCAGAGATTTTCCCCAGGAGAGCAAGTTTGCGTTTATCTGTCGCTCATCTAGTGTGGAACGAGATCCTTTCTCTTGTCAGAAGTATTTTTATGGGCCGATGTGAAAAGAGGATCAATAGGAATGAAACATAATCTAGTGATTTCTATAATGAGAACATCTCATCAGAAAATACTGCAGTCTCTTCTGAGGTTGAATTGTGGATCTTTGAGATGAAAATGCAGATGGTTTGGTTTGAATCAATATATCAATCAATGTAAAAATGAGAATCTGTTTGATATCAGATGAAATCAATGTGAGGTGAATGAAGTCGAAAACCTCTGAAGAGACAAAACATGACTTTCTCCCAGAGTCTAATTCACTGGAAGACGTACACTATATTGCCAAACAGTATTGGGACACCCCTCCAAATCATTGAATTCAAGTGTTCCAATCACTTCCATGGCCACAGTTGTATAAAATCAAGAACGCAGACGCTTCTACACAAATTTGTGAAAGAATGGGTCGCTCTCAGGAGTTCAGTGAACTCAAGCGTGGGAATGTGATCGGGTTCCACCTGTGCAATAAGTCCATTCGGGAAATTTCCTCACTACTATATATTCCACAGTCAACTGTTTGTGTTATTGTAACAAAGTGGAAGCAATTGAGAACAACAGCAACTCAGCCACGTAAAATCACAGTACTTGCCTGACTGCATTGTGCCAAGTGTAAAGTTTGGTGAAGGGGGGATTATGGCGTGGGGTTGTTTGGTGGAGGGGGGGTTATGGTGTGGGGTTGTTTGGTGGAGGGGGGATTATGGCGTGTGCCCCCCTCCACCAAACAACCCCACGCCATAATCCCCCCTTCACCAAACAACCCCACACCATTAACCCCCCCCCCCCCCTCCACCAAACAACCCCACACCATAATCCCCCCTCCACCAAACAACCCCACGCCATAATCCCCCCTCCACCAAACAACCCCACGCCATAATCCCCCCTTCACCAAACAACCCCACGCCATAATCCCCCCTTCACCAAATAACCCCACGCCATAATCCCCCCTCCACCAAACAACCCCACGCCATAATCCCCCCTCCACCAAACAACCCCACGCCATAATCCCCCCTCCACCAAACAACCCCACGCCATAATCCCCCCTCCACCAAACAACCCCATGCTATAATCCCCCCTCCACCAAACAACTCCACGCCATAATCCCCCCTCCACCAAACAACCCCACGCCATAATCCCCCCTTCACCAAACAACCCCATGCTATAATCCCCTCTCCACCAAACAACCCCACGCCATAATCCCCCCTCCACCAAACAACCCCACGCCATAATCCCCCCTTCACCAAACAACCCCACGCCATAATCCCCCCTCCACCAAACAACCCCATGCTATAATCCCCCCTCCACCAAACAACCCCACGCCATAATCCCCCCTCCACTAAACAACCCCACGCCATAATCCCCCCTTCACCAAACAACCCCACGCCATAATCCCCCCTTCACCAAACAACCCCACACCATAAACCCCCCCCCTCCACCAAACAACCCCACACCATAATCCCCCCTCCACCAAACAACCCCACGCCATAATCCCCCCTCCACCAAACAACCCCACGCCATAATCCCCCCTCCACCAAACAACCCCACGCCATAATCCCCCCTTCACCAAATAACCCCACGCCATAATCCCCCCTCCACCAAACAACCCCACGCCATAATCCCCCCTCCACCAAACAACCCCACGCCATAATCCCCCCTCCACCAAACAACTCCACGCCATAATCCCCCCTCCACCAAACAACCCCACGCCATAATCCCCCCTCCACCAAACAACTCCACGCCATAATCCCCCCTCCACCAAACAACCCCACGCCATAATCCCCCCTTCACCAAACAACCCCATGCTATAATCCCCCCTCCACCAAACAACCCCACGCCATAATCCCCCCTCCACCAAACAACCCCACGCCATAATCCCCCCTTCACCAAACAACCCCACGCCATAATCCCCCCTCCACCAAACAACCCCATGCTATAATCCCCCCTCCACCAAACAACCCCACGCCATAATCCCCCCTCCACCAAACAACCCCATGCTATAATCCCCCCTCCACCAAACAACCCCACGCCATAATCCCCCCTTCACCAAACAACCCCACGCCATAATCCCCCCTCCACCAAACAACCCCATGCTATAATCCCCCCTCCACCAAACAACTCCACGCCATAATCCCCCCTCCACCAAACAACCCCACGCCATAATCCCCCCTTCACCAAACAACCCCATGCTATAATCCCCCCTCCACCAAACAACCCCACGCCATAATCCCCCCTCCACCAAACAACCCCACGCCATAATCCCCCCTTCACCAAACAACCCCACGCCATAATCCCCCCTCCACCAAACAACCCCATGCTATAATCCCCCCTCCACCAAACAACCCCACGCCATAATCCCCCCTCCACCAAACAACCCCACGCCATAATCCCCCCTCCACCAAACAACCCCACGCCATAATCCCCCCTTCACCAAACAACCCCACCCCATAATCCCCCCTCCACCAAACAACCCCATGCTATAATCCCCCCTCCACCAAACAACCCCACGCCATAATCCCCCCTCCACCAAACAACCCCATGCTATAATCCCCCCTCCACCAAACAACCCCACGCCATAATCCCCCCTCCACCAAACAACCCCACGCCATAATCCCCCCTTCACCAAACAACCCCACGCCATAATCCCCCCTCCACCAAACAACCCCATGCTATAATCCCCCCTCCACCAAACAACCCCACGCCATAATCCCCCCTCCACCAAACAACCCCATGCTATAATCCCCCCTCCACCAAACAACCCCACGCCATAATCCCCCCTTCACCAAACAACCCCACGCCATAATCCCCCCTCCACCAAACAACCCCACGCCATAATCCCCCCCCTCCACCAAACAACCCCATGCTATAATCCCCCCCTCCACCAAACAACCCCACGCCATAATCCCCCCCTCCACCAAACAACCCCACACCATAATCCCCCCTCCACCAAACAACCCCACGCCATAATCCCCCCTCCACCAAACAACCCCACGCCATAATCCCCCTCCACCAAACAACCCTACACCATAATCCCCCCTCCACCAAACAACCCCACGCCATAATCCCCCCTCCACCAAACAACCCCACGCCATAATCCCCCCTCCACCAAACAACCCCATGCTATAATCCCCCCTCCACCAAACAACTCCACGCCATAATCCCCCCTCCACCAAACAACCCCACGCCATAATCCCCCCTTCACCAAACAACCCCATGCCATAATCCCCCCTCCACCAAACAACCCCACGCCATAATCCCCCCTCCACCAAACAACCCCACGCCATAATCCCCCCTTCACCAAACAACCCCACGCCATAATCCCCCCTCCACCAAACAACCCCATGCTATAATCCCCCCTCCACCAAACAACCCCACGCCATAATCCCCCCTCCACCAAACAACCCCATGCTATAATCCCCCCTCCACCAAACAACCCCACGCCATAATCCCCCCTTCACCAAACAACCCCACGCCATAATCCCCCCTCCACCAAACAACCCCACGCCATAATCCCCCCCTCCACCAAACAACCCCATGCTATAATCCCCCCTCCACCAAACAACCCCACGCCATAATCCCCCCCTCCACCAAACAACCCTACACCATAATCCCCCCTCCACCAAACAACCCCACGCCATAATCCCCCCTCCACCAAACAACCCCACGCCATAATCCCCCTCCACCAAACAACCCTACACCATAATCCCCCCTCCACCAAACAACCCCACGCCATAATCCCCCCTCCACCAAACAACCCCACGCCATAATCCCCCCCTCCACCAAACAACCCCACACCATAACCCCCCTACACCAAATACACCAAACTTTACACTTGGCACAATTTATGATTTTGGCACGATTTTGGACAATTTCATGCTCTGAACTTTGTGTGAAGAGTTTGTGGATGTTCCTGTTCCAGCATGACTGCGCTCCAGTGCACAAAGCAGGACCATAAACACATGGATGAGGAGTTTGGTGTGGAGGAACTGGACTGGCTACACAGAGTCCTGAACTCATCCCGATAGAACAGCTTTGGGATGAATAACAGTGGAGACTGAGAGCGTCTCATCAAACATCAGTGCCGGACCTCACTAATGCACTTCTAGAAGAATGGGCAAAAATTCCCATAAACACACTCCTAAACCTTGTGGAAAGCCTTCCCAGAAGAGTTGAAGCTGTTATAGCGGCAAAGGGTGGAGCAACTCCATATTAAACCCTTCGCATTAAGAATGGGATGACATTAAAGTTTATGTGCATGTAAAGGCAGACGTAACTAAACTTTAGGCAATATAGTGTATTTATACTTCACAGCAGACATCAGCGAATCATTTTACCAAAGATCAGCAGATTCATTTACATTTCAGGTGTTTGTTGAGCTCAAGCTCTTTCATTTTTATTTTGTGAAACAATGACTCCAGAAGAAGGTAATTAAATGCAAAAAATGTGTGCCGATAAGAGTCTGAAACCCTCTTTCATTCAGGCCAGGGTTCTTTGTTCTGCATTCAGTTAATTAAATCACAGACATTTCAGAGTTAAAACGAGCAGAACCTGCAGAGAATAAAAGCTTAGGGAATTTACAAAGGAACGGAGTTCAGATAAAGTAAAACTCAATAAAGTAATTTTCATTAACAAAAGTAAAGCCCATTTGGAAGAACTGCTGATGATATTTCCTGCTGTAATTATTGATTATGACTGAAACAGAAGCATTCAATTGATGGTTTGGTGATGTACAGAAGAACATCATCAGAGATGCCTGTTTGCACACAGATTTCTTTCACACACACGCGTCGTGTTTAATATCTGTAATATCTGTCAGGTTCTGGCTTCAGCGATGATGGATCGCCACACACACCGCTCCGTCTGTGACAGATGAACGGCTCTGGAAACGGCTCAAGATCTGCAGTGTGTCGTGAGTCTCATGATCCACGTCTACACATCAACCAACTGTTTACTTCACAACCGAAACTCTGATGTTTTCAAGCCCTTCTGCTCATGTCACGCTTCATTTATACAGGAACCGTCAGACAGAGACGGATGCAAACTTAAGACGAGACTTAAATATGTGAATGTGAAGGAATAAACGAACTGGCGTTTACATCAGCCGATCGCCAGGAATCGTAAACTCACCATCATGGGAGTATTAGGGGCTAGTTGTCACACACTTGTTTTAAATACTTCCACACATGCTAGCATGACGAATCTTAGTGTGTTAACTAGTTGCCATATCAACAATATAAAGATAAAAATGTGCCAAAATTCAGAAATCTTTGGAAGATAACACTGAACATTTATTTAAAAATAGCAAAAATACATTTCTTAATGTTAATCTTGTGTTTATTTAAAAAGAGACAAATCTGATATTATTTTAATCTTATACCTGTTATTTAACAGTTGATATAGTTGTTTAATGCAAATCTAACAGCAGAACACACTCGCCGGGTTTAAACCCCAGTTGTTCAGGCGGGGCATGTTGTCACATTGCGTTACAATGAGCATCTATGATATTCTACTTTTATGAATTCTATTGAAAAACCATGAGAAATAGGTGAATAAAGACTGAGAGTCAATGTTCAGAAATTATTGTTGCTGTGTTTTGCAGTGTGTTTGTTGTCAAACTCAAAAATGATTTTATGTGAAAAAGTTAATAATTGTATTTTATTGAGAAAGTATTGTCTATAGTATAAGTTTGTCTTGTTTATTTCTTGATTAGATCAGATAACATTGTACGTTAATCTGTACGGTCATGTTATAATGAACCCCAGCTATGGGGCATGTTGTCACATTTCACTTCCACTCTTTCGGGGTAAATCAAGAAAAAAGTAAACACTGTATTTTTACATAATTTTATAACACTGTACTGAAACAAAACCACATAATTGTACTAGAAGTGTGAGATTAAAGCAGTAAAAATAAATACTCTGAATCCCAAGTAGGTTTACACAAACGTCAAATAGTGGGAGTGTAAGTCAAATAGTGCTCTAAAACGTCTGAAATCTGTGAACTCTGAGAGAAGTGATGTTTTCTAATAAACATTTCCCGTAACAGCTGGTTTCTGGTGTGAGCAGATCGATGTGTTTAAACACTGAATCTTCTCATTTCATCCTCATCCAACACATCAGGACAGTGCCTTATACAGTAAGCTAACTAACCAGAACACCCTAGTTACATATAATCCCATTTCAATCTAGAAAACGTCTTAGTAATCATGTTACTTTTCAGAGAAACTGTGTGATGGCGAGTGAACGGTTCCCAAACATCCCTATAAATGGATAAATCTGTCGGAACGCCCACGCCAGCTTCTCCTCGGCTAGCGCTGGTCTCTGGCCTTCGGTTCAGGGTAAATCATGTTCTGTAATGCAGCTTTATCTGTCAGCCGATAATCAAATCCAGTGGACCTGAGCTCCGCTAAAGCTAATTAATGTATATCCTGACGACACGCACCACTGAACAACATCTGATCGCTGCCAAGACTCCAGATACACCGAGACACGAGTCCAGATCCAAACGTCTCCAGTGTGTGACAGGGAATCAGAGAATCACAAACCAGTTACATGATGGAAACCTGCTAAATATTATTCAGCCAGAAACGCTCTTTATTCACGCTCATGTCGTTTCAAACCTGTATGACCTTCTGTCTTCAGGGAAACACAAAAGAAGATACTTTACAGAACCAAAAACACTGAATCCCATTGGCTTTCACTGTATGAAAAAATATATTTTGAGTTTGACATGAGGCAGAATTTGCTTTTTTTTTTTTTAATGAACTATACCTTTAAATTTCCTCCACTGATTGTCAGCAGCAACACAAATATGTTCTAGGAATGCTTTGCTAATGTTACCATTAAGTTATAAAAAAAATACTTTTGAATGTTCTCTGAAAGTCCAGTTTTTTTTATTTTATGTGAACATTCCATGATTCTTCAAACATTATTGCAACGTTACATTTGAATGTTCTCTGAACGTTCTGAAACAAGTTATTTCATTTAGAAAAACGAGAGGGAGAGAGAGAGAGAGAGAGGCGTCTGACAGTAATTAGAGAATGAGACACAAACTGTGTTCCTGTGCAGAGATGAAATGATCATGAATAATTACAGTGAGTCTCAGTCTGACAGACATGCTGGATTATCGAGGTGCGTGAGCTGCGTGAGGTGCGCGAGCTGCATGAGCTGCGTGAGGTGCGCGAGGGGCGTGAGCTGCATGAGCTGGGTGAGGTGCATGAGCTGCGTGAGGTGCATGAGCTGCGTGAGCTGGGTGAGGTGCGTGAGCTGGGTGAGGTGCATGAGCTGGGTGAGGTGCGTGAGCTGGGTGAGGTGCATGAGCTGCGTGAGGTGCATGAGCTGGGTGAGGTGCATGAGCTGGGTGAGGTGCATGAGCTGGGTGAGGTGCATGAGCTGGGTGAGCTGCATGAGCTGCGTGAGGTGCATGAGCTGCGTGAGCTGCATGAGCTGGGTGAGGTGCATGAGCTGCGTGAGCTGCATGAGCTGGGTGAGGTGCATGAGCTGCGTGAGCTGGGTGAGGTGCATGAGCTGCGTGAGGTGCATGAGCTGCGTGAGCTGCATGAGCTGGGTGAGGTGCATGAGCTGCGTGAGCTGCATGAGCTGGGTGAGGTGCATGAGCTGCGTGAGGTGCGTGAGCTGCGCGAGCTGCGTGAGGTGCGTGAGCTGCGCGAGGTGCGCGAGGGGCGTGAGGGGCGTGAGCTGCGTGAGGTGCGTGAGCTGCATGAGCTGCGTGAGGTGCGTGAGCTGCGCGAGCTGCGTGAGGTGCGTGAGCTGCGCGAGGTGCGCGAGGGGCGTGAGGTGCGTGAGCTGCGCGAGGGGCGCGAGGGGCGTGAGGGGCGTGAGGTGCGTGAGCTGCATGAGCTGCGTGAGGTGCGTGAGCTGCGCGAGGTGCGCGAGGGGCGTGAGGGGCGTGAGCTGCATGAGCTGCGTGAGGTGCATGAGCTGCGTGAGGTGCATGAGCTGCGTGAGGTGCGCGAGCTGCGTGAGGTGCATGAGCTGCGCGAGCTGCGTGAGGTGCGTGAGGTGCATGAGCTGCGCAAGCTGCGTGAGGTGCATGAGCTGCGTGAGGTGCATGAGGTGCATGAGCTGCACGAGCTGCGTGAGGTGCAAGAGCTGCGCGAGCTGCGTGAGGTGCATGAGCTGCATGAGGTGCATGAGCTGCACGAGCTGCGTGAGGTGCAGGAGCTGCACGAGCTGCGTGAGGTGCATGCATGAGCTGCATGAACTGCGTGAGGTGCATGAGCTGCACGAGCTGCGTGAGGTGCATGAGCTGCATGAGCTGCGTGAGGTGCGTGAGGTGCATGAGCTGCGCGAGCTGCGTGAGGTGCATGAGCTGCGCGAGGTGCGCGAGGTGAATGAGCTGCGCGAGCTGCGTGAGGTGCATGAGGTGCGTGAGGTGCGTGAGCTGCGTGAGGTGCATGAGCTGCGTGAGGTGCATGAGCTGCGCGAGCTGCGTGAGGTGCGGGAGGGGCGTGAGGTGCATGAGCTGCATGAGCTGCGCGAGCTGCGTGAGGTGCATGAGCTGCATGAGCTGCGTGAGGTGCTCGAGGTGCATGAGCTGCATGAGCTGCGTGAGGTGCGTGAGGTGCATGAGCTGCGTGAGGTGCATGAGCTGCATGAGCTGCGCGAGCTGCGTGAGGTACATGAGCTGCGCGAGGTGCGTGAGGTGCGTGAGCTGCGTGAGGTGCATGAGGTGCATGAGCTGCGCGAGCTGCGTGAGGTGCGCGAGCTGCGTGAGGTGCACGAGCTGCGTGAGGTGCGCGAGCTGCGTGAGGTGCGCGAGCTGCGTGAGGTGCGCGAGCTGCGTGAGGTGCGCGAGCTTTTATTTTAATTACACAGATGACTTTCTTTATTAGGTATATGTCTGTGTGTGTGTGTGGTTTCTAGGAGGGAAAAAATATGGGATACAATTAGCTACATGATGCCACAATACAAGACCACAATCCATTTGAATGACAATCAAACATTTGTACAAGAACTTAGAATGCAGGATATTAGCTAAGTAGCCTACAAACAAAGTCAATACATAAATTCCCTCTGCCCCGTACTTAAAGGTGCTCAAAGCGATGTCACGCGTTTTTTAGGCCAAAACATTTTTTGTCACATACAGCAAACATCTACTCACTATCCGCTAGCTGCCTGTCCCCTGAACACACTGTAAAAAAACACGGTCTCTGCAGACACCTCAGGCTCCACAAACAGCAACAAAAACAAACTGGGCTAACCCGCACCACGAAACATAAACTGTTCCAGCCAATAACCGATAAGAAGGGTTTGGGGGGTTAGTGCGCGGATGAGGAGGAGGGAGGGTCGAGCTAGCCTTCGTTTTGTTTGACAATACTTTAAACGTCAACAAGAAGTGATGTCACCCGACATCGCTTTGAGCACCTTTAATGAGCTGATGATGCCTATACTCAAATGCACATATTCTTAAATACCACAGTGAGTCACATGAGCAATATAAACTGTTCAATCTAACAGTACATTTAAACAGACATACTGAAAGGAATGCAAGGTTTGTGCACATTTCTCATAATTAACTTAACATATCAAAGGAGAAACGTATGGAACTTACATAGTTCAATAACGCACACAAGGCATGAGACACGGCATTTCCAGCAACACACAAAGATTCCTCCATGTGGCATGAACAAAGAGAGAGGGCTGTGTGTACAGGTGCTGTCTAATAAAGTCTGTGGCTGATTGAAGCTGATTAGTTGAAGGTGTAGTGAACAGCATGGGGAACTGAGTGGCAAAGAAAAATGGGGTGTGGCAACAGCAGGACAGAGAGGAAAACTTCCAAACAGTGTGAGTTGTGTTGTGTGAGTGTGTGAGTTGTGTTAGTTGTCTGAGTTGTGTGAGTGTGTTGTGACGGTCAGTGTTGCAGTATCTGGGTCTTCATGTACGAATGCAAAAAACGTGCAAACTAATAAAAACATTATGAACTTAATGAAATGATGCACAATTTTATTTTAAGTTCGCGCTGAAACTATATTTACCTTTTTTCAAATAATCCATTAAACCTGCTGAGAAACGAGGAGCGAACTATGAGCAGTTCCATCGCAAGCCCAGGAAACTCATGAATATTCATGTAGGCTCCGCCCACTGCCTCTACAGACGCACAACTCACTGTTGCTCCACATTTCACAGATCAACGGTGCAAAAGAGAGCGCGAAACTTGTCACTTGAAAGTGAAAAACAGTGTTTGAGATTCGCCGCAGCAGATTCAAGCAGTTGTAGTTGTGTACTTGTGTTTGTGCTAGAAAAATATACAAGATATTTGAGATAACTCTCATTGGATGAATTCACACACTGATTTGCGGATGAGCTAAATTTCTCCGTGACTTCACATGTTTTGATGCGGGTGTGTAAATGCGTTTGCACCATATTCACTGCAGAAACTGTAGCACAAATGTGAGCGCACGAGTTTATTAATGTGTGATTTGTAGAATAGGATTTGTGTGGCTGCAATGAAGAATTTGAGAAGTTGTAACTGTTGTGTTGTGTTTGTGGAAGAGAAAAAAAGTCTACAATTTGCAACTCTTAAAACATTTCTCTCTGTGACTTCAAATTGACTGATACACATGTGTGTCTATTCTCTACAACTACACACTCCACTGTCACACCGTTCAGTTGATTTGCACCAAATATCCCTTCATATGACATGCTGTGTTTTAATGCTTGCTTCGCGCATGATAACAGCAGAACTTTCCTAATGTCTCGTACCGTTTTAAACATGGATCACCTGGATGAATATGCATATGCAAATGATATGCAGATGAGGATCTGCACAGTAAAACAAGCTCATATATGGATATTTCGGGAGGAGACGCGTGTGCACAATCTTCCTCTGACTGGGATTATAAAGGGGATTCTGCGCAGGTTCTGGCGTACACACAGCTTTATAATCTGGATATTTTTTGCCGTACAACATTTTTGTCTTTCAGGCGCAGACACACTTTTAGTGCGGATCCTACACACAGGTTTATAAGTAACGCCTGGACACTGAACAGAGAGCGACTATTAACCGGAGTTCTGATCTGGTCTTGTGTGTTTGCTGGAAATATTAAAGATACTGGAGCATTTCTTCAAGTGACAAGAGAGAAGCGTGTGAATGTTTCTAAATAACATCAGAAGAGCTTTCAGAACTCATTTATATGAGGAAGCGTCCAAAAACGGCCCTCACACACACACACACACACACACACACACACGTACATTCATGCATTCGGCAGACGCTTTTATCCATTCAAGATACATTTCAGTTGATGCATTCAAATCTAATGTTTAAATATAGTGACTTATAGAGTTTCAACGTTTAGATCCACAGAGCCTCAAATATAATCATCCTCACGATCCTCACACTCATGAAGAGAGGAAATGATGACAAAAATCTACTTATTTCATTAAATGTTTCTTCAAGAGACTATAACTACTCCATAGACACTGTTAGTGTGTGTAAATCTGACAGAAAGAGAGAGTTATTGCATAAAAAATGCTGCATGGAAACGCCAAGATGTTCATAAATTCCAAAAATGTGCATAAAAATGTAGACGCTCAATTGAGGGAAATCATTTTTTATCCAATAACACATTAAGGCATGAAAACACATTTACAGGAAAAACCTGACTTTCCCTCAGCATCAGCTGTGATTGGATAACTGGAGTAACCAGTGGACCAATGGCATCGCAGCATCTCTAACGTTGGTTTGGTGTTTCTGAAACGCCGGAGTCGAAGTGTGAGATCAGAATGATTTGGTTTAATTCCTCCAGAAGCGTCTCACACACACGAGTGTGTTCCCAAACACCAGCATCCGAACACCAGAGAACATGACAGCGTTTACTGTGTGTGAGACACTCATTTATGATGGAGGGAACAAGAGTCTGATATTAACTATATATTTTATGGAATATTGCAGTATTCATAATTGTGTAAATTCCTGTTCCTGGTAATCTTGAATGAGAATAAGTTCCTCTTGCAGCTTCTCTTCTCTGATGATGTGGGCGGGGCTATAACCTGTCACTCACATGAGATCAGCCAATAGCAAACCACAACCATCCAATCAATTCCTCAAAGGCACAATCAAGCCCCGCCCACATGTGTTCTTGTTCCAGAAGCGTTTCACTCGATATACAGAACAATAGAAGACCAGCACAACTTCCCTTTCATGACTTTAACTGAAGAGATTATAACTGACAGCGATGCAACACCAGCCAATCCAACATCATCTGGTGTTTTAACCCGTTATATCCTCAACTCTGAGAAACAGACGTTCATAGGAAGGCAATATCAATCTGACGGTGATGACACTATTTTTGCCTTTTCTGGGAGGTGAATATTACATTAACATGATCCAGTGTTTCTCATCCAGATATCACTACTGCAGAAACACGTCCAGTTTCCCAGATCCGTGAAGCCGAGACGGAAACTGTTCACTATCACTATCATATATCAAACTCTCCCTGTAATCAATCATTGTATCCCTTAAAACTCATCTCTGATCACCCAAATTACATATTTAAACGTTTTTTCCTTGAAAAAATGTCTTCATGCCTTAAAATATCTTAAATGTAACTCGACACCCTTGCCTCATTTAGTATGTGCGGTTCTATGAATATGCAAATGAGCCCGCCTCCACTCACTCACTCACTCAGAGATCCACTCGTTGACGATCACACGTTGATCTGATTGGTTACAAGGTAGTTTGTGACGTCAGAAACACCAGCGATTTCAAAGCGTGTTTTTGAGACTGTCTTTGGTTCACTGCAGTTTTAAGGAGAAAATACTCAGCAATGCTGTCGACTTATGAATTTACAAATGATTTGTTTTAAAGCATATTAAAAACACCATATAGACACATAAACAACATTAAAAGCTGGATTTTCACCACAGGGGGACTTTAACATTTTTTGTTTTCTATGGCAGCTTGTTTCTACCAGGGAACTTTAAAAAAAAAAATTAAGGTAATTACGACTTTATATACGATTATGAATATAAACACACAAATGCAAGGAAAAGCATTAAAAATTGTGAGATAAAATGACAATTACCTTTTTGCAGAGGTGGAAAGTAACGAATTACATTTACTCGCGTTACGTAATTGAGTCGTTTTTTTGTGTACTTCTACTTTTTTAAGTAGTTTTTAAAATCTGTAATTTTACTTTTACTTAAGTACGTTTTGTTTGAAGTATTGTACTTCGCTACATTTGAAATCATATCCGTTACTGAGTAAAAAATAATAATGCAAGAGAGAAAGAAAAAAATCACACTGCGGAAACGACTGCATTGATTGAAGGGCGGGAGAACAAACGCGCTAAAAAGGTGACGCAGACCCAGCTGAAGCTGACAGCGAAGCGCACTCGAATTCTTATGAAGCGAATTATGGCCAGTATGGAAATACTTTGGATGTAAAAAAGTGTGGTTGTCCTCGAGGATAGATATCCAATTTGCAAAAAATGTGGACACAAAGTGGCTGCAAAAGGAGGATACATAGGACACCATCCCTCCTGCAGATAAATGTATGTCCCGATTATAACATAAGGCGAATGATTTACGTGATGCAGAGGGAATCCCGGAATCCAGTCATGAAAATGGAATTTACATAACGCAGAAGATGTCACGTAAAACACGCAAAATGGATGGATGGATGAATACATGGAAAGTAGAACTGTGCAATAAATCCAATCGCGACACGGTCTGTGAATATTTAAGCGCAAAAATAGTATGTAAATATATAAACTATGTAAATATATAACCTGCTTGTTCTGCGTTTCTGTGAATCGCTGTGAATGAGCTGCTCCGCTTTGTCTACTACATACTCAAGTACGCGTGGTGTTTTCAGAGTCTCACAAACAATATGAGTACATGATGAATACATGAACATTTCCAGAGCTGCTCTGAGAGAACGCCTAATGAGCATTTTCATCATTTTATTTGAGAAAAAACATTGTCAAATAGGCTTAGACTTTGAAACAGGTCTTCACTACAACCCGTCAAAATAAAAGTTTGGTTTAACTAGGAGAAATTATGACAGAAATATATTACTATTGTAGGCATACAATAGAACATACTTCTCAAAATAATAATAATAGGCCTAACAACAACAACAATAATAATACAATTTATTTAAACATTAATTAAGGCATATATTTTTTGTCCATGGTTGTATTTAGTAAATCTGTTTTTTGCAGCTCTTCCCCAAAAATAAAAAGAAAAGAAATTTAATAAAAAGAAACTTAATTTTCTGAATAAAATACATTTCATAGGACTATATTATTCTTAAAAAAATTTATAAATTATTAATGTTAAAGATGAGTTGTTAATCTAATTCATTATCAATTATTGAATTTAATTGATTAGACATGTTCTATTGAAATTTTAATAAACAAAACAAACAAATGGTTTCAAGTTTGTTATAATAAAAGCATTTGTTCAACCCCAAAGAACTGTTTTCTTTAATTTAACTGTCATTTTAACTGATGATAATAATAATAACCATAATTTAATAATACCGTTTATTTAATAATTGATTAATACTGTAAACCGTGATATTTTCTGAGACGTTATCATACTGTAAAAATCTCATACCATTACAACCCTACACTGGAGAGTCCCCCCACCCCACCCCACCCCACCCCCCCCCCACTGTTCACCCACCCCCCCCACCCACTGTTCACCCACCCCCCCCCCCACTGTTCACCCCCCCCACCCCCACTGTTCACCCACCCCACCCCCACTGTTCACCCCCCCCCACCCCCACTGTTCACCCACCCCACCCCCACTGTTCACCCACCCCACCCCCCCCACTGTTCACCCCCCCCACCCCCACTGTTCACCCACCCCACCCCCACTGTTCACCCACCCCCCCCCCCCACTGTTCACCCACCCCCCCACCCCACCCCACCCCACCCCCCCCCCACTGTTCACCCACCCCCCCACCCACTGTTCACCCACCCCCCCACCCACTGTTCACCCCACCCCACCCCCACTGTTCACCCACCCCACCCCCCCCACTGTTCACCCCCCCCACCCCCACTGTTCACCCCCCCCACCCCCACTGTTCACCCCCCCCACCCCCACTGTTCACCCACCCCCCCCCACTGTTCACCCACCCCCCCCCACTGTTCACCCACCCCCCCCCACTGTTCACCCCACCCCCCCCCACTGTTCACCCACCCCCCCCCACTGTTCACCCACCCCCCCCCACTGTTCACCCACCCCCCCCCACTCTTCACCCACCCCCCCCCCACTGTTCACCCACCCCCCCCCCCACTGTTCACCCACCCCCCCCCCCCACTGTTCACCCACCCCCCCCCCCCACTGTTCACCCACCCCCCCCCCACTGTTCACCCACCCCCCCCCCACTGTTCAAACCCACCCCCCCCCCCCCCACTGTTCACCCCCCCCCCCACTGTTCACCCCCCCCCCACTGTTCACCCACCCCACCCACTGTTCACCCACCCCCCCCCCCACTGTTCACACCCCCCCCCCACTGTTCACCCACCCCCCCCCCCACTGTTCACCCACCCCCCCCCCCCACTGTTCACCCACCCCCCCCCCCCACTGTTCACCCACCCCCCCCCCCCACTGTTCACCTACCCCCCCCCCCACTGTTCACCTACCCCCCCCCCCACTGTTCACCCACCCCCCCCCCACTGTTCACCCACCCCCCCCACTGTTCACCCACCCCCCCCCCCCCCCACTGTTCACCCCACCCCCCCACTGTTAAAAAAGTAACTCAGTAACTTTTATTTGAGTAAATTTTAAATGAGCTGCTTTTTACTTTTACTTGAGTAGATTTTTAGACCGGTAATTTTACTTGTACTTAAGTAAAATTTCATTGAAGTAGTAGGCTAGTACTTTTACTTGAGTAGAATATTTTATTACTCTTTCCACCTCTGCCTTTTTGTTTTGTTAATCTGTGGGGAAAACAAGCTTCCAGTTTTCACTTTTATGTTAGTAAAAGTTTTAGTAATTTTCTTTTTTAAAATCATATTAATTAAATTTTTATTTATTTGTAGTTTATTAAGTTTCACTTATTTATACTCAGGACTCAGTGCATGTGTGTGTGTGTTCAGGACTCAGAGTGTGTGTGTGTGTGTGTGTGTGTGTGTGTGTGTGTGTGTGTGTGTTCAGGACTCAGAG
>JAPDVR010000017.1:43872606-43905106 GCA_026230005.1 Gila orcuttii
ATCACAACACTGGGATTTATCGATGGAGCGCCGGATGTGTGTGCTCCGGGATCGTGCCGGGTCATCCGTCGGTGTGGAGTGTGTTCCTCTGGCGTCTCGGACCCTTATTTAGTCTCGTCCAGGACAAACGCTCCGGCTAATCTGGAGAAACGCTCGGCGCCGAGGAAACGGCCAAATATGGACTCGCTCCACAGGGACTGGGCTAATTTTAAAGTCTCCATGACTTGTGATACGGTTCATGAACAGCTTCCAATCTGTTTATTATATAGAAGCTGGAAATGTGACCTGAAACGTTCAAGTGTGTGTGTGATGATGGGGAAGTGTTTGTGACTGAGGAAAGCTTCATATACGTTTCAGTTTGATATCTTCAATTCATATGAAATCTCTATTTCCTCTCTTAATTCATGTGAGAATGATTCATCAGTGACGTTATTCTACAGAAAAACATGTTTGTCTTCATTGAATGTCAAACATCTAGTCATTCTGTCTGAAATCTCACCAGAGATAACAGTCTCAGATTTTAAAGTCTCTGTTGAGGTCCAGGTTGATTTTTATTTTTTTTGGGTGTAAATAAAAAACAAAAACAAACACATATTCAATTCCATGAGAACAAGACGTATTACATTTTCACATTATAACATTAACATTAGCTGCCAGGAAATTAAAAAATAAAATGAGAAAAATTACATAAAATCCAGTGCTTTTAAAGCATTACATGTTTTCAGTGCTTTTTTTGTTTGTTCCAAAAGATTTACATATAATTTAAAGTCATTTTTAAAATGTGAAGTTTGATTTGAGCCTACTTCTTTTTATGTATATGGTATTTTCCTAAAAAAATAACTATATAATCTGTTGTATAATCTTTACATTCCAAATTGTCATTCTGAGTATAAAAAAGCACGTCACAGATTTCATACACTTGAGTTTTCTGCTAATAAAGGTTTCTAAATCTTCCTCCGGTCCGGGTTTATCTGATGAGGCAGTGTGTGTGTGTGTGTGTGTGTGTGTGTGTGTGTGTTTGAGTGAAAGTGAAACACTCTGTTGAGATGCAGATTTATTTGAATGAGAGCATGACTCTATCACTCTGAACTCCTGATGTCTGATGATGAATATGAGTATATGAATTTTGTAATGCTTTTGTTGCATTGCTCATATACATTTTTTTAAAATTGTTTATGCACTGCTTGTTTTCTGCAATAAGCATATATACAGTCAAACTAAACTTTATTCACACACCTTCAACATTTCTCAAATTATCAATTATGAGTTTATTCACTATAGTTTAGAAAATGGTAATAAAATATGAGCAGAACTCAGAGTTATTAAATCAGTTGATATTTCACTGGTTTTGTCCGTCCTTCTGTTAGACTCTCACACATGAATGTTGAATATCTGTCAGCTGTTAAATTTAACTACACAATTAGATAATACCAGTTTAGCTCAACCAGTGACCAAGCAATGCTTCATGTTGTTCAGTCTGTGGTGTAAAAATCTGCATTAGTTATTAAAGAAAAAACACTTCAGCAAAACATGATCAGCTCAAAGTGTCCCAATCATTTTAGTCCCAAATTTTTATACTGGTATGAAGAATATTTGGGTATAATATGTCACAGTTGACTTTATTTTGCTCTCCTCACTTACATAAATGAACTATAGTGTCCTGCACACACTAGTATATATAAAAAATAATATATCTGGTGTCTGAATAATCTTTGGTTTGACTGTATATATTCACATAAAGCATGCCTTCTTTTCTTCTTACAGACACACTTTTTTGTCTGATATGCAGCAGCTCCAGAAGTATCTGTGAACTCAGACGTGAACTCAGACTAGTGTACGAGCGTGAATCCTTCCTCAGCATCAGCTCTGGAGATCGTGTGTGAGGACGCGTGTGAGCGATCGAGTGCGAGGACGCGTGTGAGTGATCGAGTGTGAGGACGTGTTTGAGTGATCGAGTGCGAGGACGTGTTTGAGTGTTCGAGTGTGAGGACGTGTGTGAGCGATCGAGTGCGAGGACGCGTGTGAGTGATCGAGTGTGAGGACGTGTTTGAGTGATCGAGTGCGAGGACGTGTTTGAGTGTTCGAGTGTGAGGACGTGTGTGAGTGATCGAGTGTGAGGACGCGTGTGAGTGATCGAGTGCGAGGACGTGTGTGAGTGATCGAGTGCGAGGACGCGTGTGAGTGATCGAGTGTGAGGACGTGTTTGAGTGATCGAGTGCGAGGACGTGTTTGAGTGTTCGAGTGTGAGGACGTGTGTGAGTGATCGAGTGTGAGGACGTGTGTGAGTGATCGAGTGTGAGGACGTGTTTGAGTGATCGAGTGCGAGGACGTGTTTGAGTGTTCGAGTGTGAGGACGTGTGTGAGCGATCGAGTGCGAGGACGCGTGTGAGTGATCGAGTGTGAGGACGTGTTTGAGTGATCGAGTGCGAGGACGTGTTTGAGTGTTCGAGTGTGAGGACGTGTGTGAGTGATCGAGTGCGAGGACGCGTGTGAGTGATCGAGTGCGAGGACGTGTGTGAGTGATCGAGTGCGAGGACGTGTGTGAGTGATCGAGTGTGAGGACGCGTGTGAGTGATCGAGTGTGAGGACGTGTGTGAGTGATCGAGTGTGAGGACGTGTGTGAGTGATCGAGTGTGAGGACGCGTTTGAGTGATCGTGTGTGGACGCGTGTGAGTGATCGTGTGTGAGGACGCGTGTGAGTGATCGAGTGCGAGGACGCGTGTGAGTGATCGAGTGTGAGGACGTGTGTGAGTGATCGAGTGTGAGGACGCGTTTGAGTGATCGTGTGTGGACGCGTGTGAGTGATCGTGTGAGGACGCGTGTGAGTGATAGAGTGTGAGGACGCGTGTGAGTGATCGAGTGTGAGGACGCGTGTGAGTGATCGAGTGTGAGGACGCGTGTGAGTGATCGAGTGCGAGGACGTATGTGAGTGATCGTGTGTGAGGACGTGTGTGAGTGATCGAGTGTGAGGACGCGTGTGAGTGATCGTGTGTGAGGACGTGTGTGAGTGATCGAGTGTGAGGACGCGTGTGAGTGATCGAGTGTGAGGACGTGTGTGAGTGATCGAGTGTGAGGACGCGTGTGAGTGATCGAGTGTGAGGACGTGTGTGAGTGATCGAGTGTGAGGACGTGTGTGAGTGATCGAGTGTGAGGACGCGTGTGAGTGATCGAGTGTGAGGACGCGTGTGAGTGATCGAGTGTGAGGACGTGTGAGTGATCGAGTGTGAGGACGTGTGTGAGTGATCGTGTGTGAGGACGTGTGTGTGAGGACGTGTGTGAGTGATCGAGTGTGAGGACGTGTGTGAGTGATCGAGTGTGAGGACGTGTGTGGGTGATCGAGTGTGAGGACGTGTGTGAGTGATCGTGAGTGAGTGATCGAGTGTGAGGACATGTGTGAGTGATCGAGTGTGAGGACGTGTGTGAGGGATTGAGTGTGAGGACGTGTGTGTGAGTGTGAGGACGCGTGTGAGTGATCGAGTGTGAGGACGTGTGTGAGTGATCGAGTGAGAGGACGCGTGTGAGTGATCGAGTCTGAGGACGTGTGTGAGTGATCGTGTGTGAGGACGTGTGTGAGTGATCGTGAGTGAGGACGTGTGTGTGAGGATGTGTGTGAGTGATCGAGTGTGAGGACGTGTGAGTGATCGAGTGTGAGGACGTGTGTGAGTGATCGTGTGTGAGGACGTGTGTGTGAGGACGTGTGTGAGTGATCGAGTGTGAGGACGTGTGTGAGTGATCGAGTTTGAGGACGTGTTTGAGTGTTCGAGTGTGAGGACGTGTGTGAGTGATCGAGTGTGAGGACGCGTGTGAGTGATCGAGTGCGATGACGTGTGTGAGTGATCGAGTGTGAGGACGTGTGTGAGTGATCGAGTGTGAGGACGCGTGTGAGTGATCGAGTGTGAGGACGTGTGTGAGTGATCGAGTGTGTGGACGTGTGTTAGTGATCGAGTGCGAGGACGTATGTGAGTGATCGTGTGTGAGTACGTGTGTGAGTGATCGAGTGTGAGGACGCGTGTGAGTGATCGAGTGTGAGGACGCGTGTGAGTGATCGAGTGTGAGGACGTGTGTGAGTGATCGAGTGTGAGGACGTGTGTGAGTGATCGAGTGTGAGGACGCGTGTGAGTGATCGAGTGTGAGGACGCGTGTGAGTGATCGAGTGTGAGGACGTGTGAGTGATCGAGTGTGAGGACGTGTGAGTGATCGAGTGTGAGGACGCGTGTGAGTGATCGAGTGTGAGGACGTGTGTGAGTGATCGAGTGTGAGGACGCGTCTGAGTGATCGAGTGTGAGGACGCGTGTGAGTGATCGAGTGTGAGGACGTGTGAGTGATCGAGTGTGAGGACGTGTGTGAGTGATCGTGTGTGAGGACGTGTGTGTGAGGACGTGTGTGAGTGATCGAGTGTGAGGACGTGTGTGAGTGATCGAGTTTGAGGACGTGTGTGAGTGATCGAGTGTGAGGACGTGTGTGAGTGATCGTGAGTGAGTGATCGAGTGTGAGGACATGTGTGAGTGATCGAGTGTGAGGACGTGTGTGAGTGATCGAGTGCGAGGACGTGTGTGAGTGATCGAGTGCGAGGACGTGTGTGAGTGATCGAGTGTGAGGACGCGTGTGAGTGATCGAGTGTGAGGACGTGTGTGAGTGATCGAGTGTGAGGACCCGTTTGAGTGATCGTGTGTGGACGCGTGTGAGTGATCGTGTGTGAGGACGCGTGTGAGTGATCGAGTGTGAGGACGTGTGAGTGATCGAGTGTGAGGACGTGTGAGTGATCGAGTGTGAGGACGTGTGTGAGTGATCGAGTGTGAGGACGTGTGTGAGTGATCGAGTGTGAGGACGTGTTTGAGTGATCGAGTGCGAGGACGTGTTTGAGTGTTCGAGTGTGAGGACGTGTGTGAGCGATCGAGTGCGAGGACGCGTGTGAGTGATCGAGTGTGAGGACGTGTTTGAGTGATCGAGTGCGAGGACGTGTTTGAGTGTTCGAGTGTGAGGACGTGTGTGAGTGATCGAGTGCGAGGACGCGTGTGAGTGATCGAGTGCGAGGACGTGTGTGAGTGATCGAGTGCGAGGACGTGTGTGAGTGATCGAGTGTGAGGACGCGTGTGAGTGATCGAGTGTGAGGACGTGTGTGAGTGATCGAGTGTGAGGACGTGTGTGAGTGATCGAGTGTGAGGACGCGTTTGAGTGATCGTGTGTGGATGCGTGTGAGTGATCGTGTGTGAGGACGCGTGTGAGTGATCGAGTGCGAGGACGCGTGTGAGTGATCGAGTGTGAGGACGTGTGTGAGTGATCGAGTGTGAGGACGCGTTTGAGTGATCGTGTGTGGACGCGTGTGAGTGATCGTGTGAGGACGCGTGTGAGTGATAGAGTGTGAGGACGCGTGTGAGTGATCGAGTGTGAGGACGCGTGTGAGTGATCGAGTGTGAGGACGCGTGTGAGTGATCGAGTGCGAGGACGTATGTGAGTGATCGTGTGTGAGGACGTGTGTGAGTGATCGAGTGTGAGGACGCGTGTGAGTGATCGAGTGTGAGGACGTGTGTGAGTGATCGAGTGTGAGGACGCGTGTGAGTGATCGAGTGTGAGGACGTGTGTGAGTGATCGAGTTTGAGGACGTGTGTGAGTGATCGAGTGTGAGGACGTGTGTGAGTGATCGTGAGTGAGTGATCGAGTGTGAGGACATGTGTGAGTGATCGAGTGTGAGGACGTGTGTGAGTGATCGAGTGCGAGGACGTGTGTGAGTGATCGAGTGCGAGGACGTGTGTGAGTGATCGAGTGTGAGGACGCGTGTGAGTGATCGAGTGTGAGGACGTGTGTGAGTGATCGAGTGTGAGGACCCGTTTGAGTGATCGTGTGTGGACGCGTGTGAGTGATCGTGTGTGAGGACGCGTGTGAGTGATCGAGTGTGAGGACGTGTGAGTGATCGAGTGTGAGGACGTGTGAGTGATCGAGTGTGAGGACGTGTGTGAGTGATCGAGTGTGAGGACGTGTGTGAGTGATCGAGTGTGAGGACGTGTTTGAGTGATCGAGTGCGAGGACGTGTTTGAGTGTTCGAGTGTGAGGACGTGTGTGAGCGATCGAGTGCGAGGACGCGTGTGAGTGATCGAGTGTGAGGACGTGTTTGAGTGATCGAGTGCGAGGACGTGTTTGAGTGTTCGAGTGTGAGGACGTGTGTGAGTGATCGAGTGCGAGGACGCGTGTGAGTGATCGAGTGCGAGGACGTGTGTGAGTGATCGAGTGCGAGGACGTGTGTGAGTGATCGAGTGTGAGGACGCGTGTGAGTGATCGAGTGTGAGGACGTGTGTGAGTGATCGAGTGTGAGGACGTGTGTGAGTGATCGAGTGTGAGGACGCGTTTGAGTGATCGTGTGTGGATGCGTGTGAGTGATCGTGTGTGAGGACGCGTGTGAGTGATCGAGTGCGAGGACGCGTGTGAGTGATCGAGTGTGAGGACGTGTGTGAGTGATCGAGTGTGAGGACGCGTTTGAGTGATCGAGTGTGAGGACGTGTGTGAGTGATCGAGTGTGAGGACGCGTGTGAGTGATCGAGTGTGAGGACGTGTGTGAGTGATCGAGTTTGAGGACGTGTGTGAGTGATCGAGTGTGAGGACGTGTGTGAGTGATCGAGTGTGAGGACGCGTGTGAGTGATCGAGTGTGAGGACGTGTGTGAGTGATCGAGTGTGAGGACGCGTGTGAGTGATCGAGTGTGAGGACGTGTGTGAGTGATCGAGTGTGAGGACGCGTGTGAGTGATCGAGTGTGAGGACGTGTGTGAGTGATCAAGTGTGAGGACGTGTGTGAGTGATCGAGTGTGAGGACGCGTGTGAGTGATCGAGTGTGAGGACGCGTGTGAGTGATCGAGTGTGAGGACGTGTGAGTGATCGAGTGTGAGGACGTGTGTGAGTGATCGTGTGTGAGGACGTGTGTGTGAGGACGTGTGTGAGTGATCGAGTGTGAGGACGTGTGTGAGTGATCGAGTGTGAGGACGTGTGTGGGTGATCGAGTGTGAGGACGTGTGTGAGTGATCGTGAGTGAGTGATCGAGTGTGAGGACATGTGTGAGTGATCGAGTGTGAGGACGTGTGTGAGGGATTGAGTGTGAGGACGTGTGTGTGAGTGTGAGGACGCGTGTGAGTGATCGAGTGTGAGGACGTGTGTGAGTGATCGAGTGAGAGGACGCGTGTGAGTGATCGAGTCTGAGGACGTGTGTGAGTGATCGTGTGTGAGGACGTGTGTGAGTGATCGTGAGTGAGGACGTGTGTGTGAGGATGTGTGTGAGTGATCGAGTGTGAGGACGTGTGAGTGATCGAGTGTGAGGACGTGTGTGAGTGATCGTGTGTGAGGACGTGTGTGTGAGGACGTGTGTGAGTGATCGAGTGTGAGGACGTGTGTGAGTGATCGAGTTTGAGGACGTGTTTGAGTGTTCGAGTGTGAGGACGTGTGTGAGTGATCGAGTGTGAGGACGCGTGTGAGTGATCGAGTGCGATGACGTGTGTGAGTGATCGAGTGTGAGGACGTGTGTGAGTGATCGAGTGTGAGGACGCGTGTGAGTGATCGAGTGTGAGGACGTGTGTGAGTGATCGAGTGTGTGGACGTGTGTTAGTGATCGAGTGCGAGGACGTATGTGAGTGATCGTGTGTGAGTACGTGTGTGAGTGATCGAGTGTGAGGACGCGTGTGAGTGATCGAGTGTGAGGACGCGTGTGAGTGATCGAGTGTGAGGACGTGTGTGAGTGATCGAGTGTGAGGACGTGTGTGAGTGATCGAGTGTGAGGACGCGTGTGAGTGATCGAGTGTGAGGACGCGTGTGAGTGATCGAGTGTGAGGACGTGTGAGTGATCGAGTGTGAGGACGTGTGAGTGATCGAGTGTGAGGACGCGTGTGAGTGATCGAGTGTGAGGACGTGTGTGAGTGATCGAGTGTGAGGACGCGTCTGAGTGATCGAGTGTGAGGACGCGTGTGAGTGATCGAGTGTGAGGACGTGTGAGTGATCGAGTGTGAGGACGTGTGTGAGTGATCGTGTGTGAGGACGTGTGTGTGAGGACGTGTGTGAGTGATCGAGTGTGAGGACGTGTGTGAGTGATCGAGTTTGAGGACGTGTGTGAGTGATCGAGTGTGAGGACGTGTGTGAGTGATCGTGAGTGAGTGATCGAGTGTGAGGACATGTGTGAGTGATCGAGTGTGAGGACGTGTGTGAGTGATCGAGTGCGAGGACGTGTGTGAGTGATCGAGTGCGAGGACGTGTGTGAGTGATCGAGTGTGAGGACGCGTGTGAGTGATCGAGTGTGAGGACGTGTGTGAGTGATCGAGTGTGAGGACCCGTTTGAGTGATCGTGTGTGGACGCGTGTGAGTGATCGTGTGTGAGGACGCGTGTGAGTGATCGAGTGTGAGGACGTGTGAGTGATCGAGTGTGAGGACGTGTGAGTGATCGAGTGTGAGGACGTGTGTGAGTGATCGAGTGTGAGGACGCGTTTGAGTGATCGTGTGTGGACGCGTGTGAGTGATCGTGTGAGGACGCGTGTGAGTGATCGAGTGTGAGGACGCGTGTGAGTGATCGAGTGTGAGGACACGTGTGAGTGATCGAGTGTGAGGACGCGTGTGAGTGATCGAGTGCGAGGACGTATGTGAGTGATCGTGTGTGAGGACGTGTGTGAGTGATCGAGTGTGAGGACGCGTGTGAGTGATCGAGTGTGAGGACGCGTGTGAGTGATCGAGTGTGAGGACGTGTGTGAGTGATCGAGTGTGAGGACGCGTGTGAGTGATCGAGTGTGAGGACGTGTGTGAGTGATCGAGTGTGAGGACGTGTGTGAGTGATCGAGTGTGAGGACGCGTGTGAGTGATCGAGTGTGAGGACGCGTGTGAGTGATCGAGTGTGAGGACGTGTGAGTGATCGAGTGTGAGGACGTGTGTGAGTGATCGTGTGTGAGGACGTGTGTGTGAGGACGTGTGTGAGTGATCGAGTGTGAGGACGTGTGTGAGTGATCGAGTGTGAGGACGTGTGTGGGTGATCGAGTGTGAGGACGTGTGTGAGTGATCGTGAGTGAGTGATCGAGTGTGAGGACATGTGTGAGTGATCGAGTGTGAGGACGTGTGTGAGGGATTGAGTGTGAGGACGTGTGTGTGAGTGTGAGGACGCGTGTGAGTGATCGAGTGTGAGGATGTGTGTGAGTGATCGAGTGAGAGGACGCGTGTGAGTGATCGAGTCTGAGGACGTGTGTGAGTGATCGTGTGTGAGGACGTGTGTGAGTGATCGTGAGTGAGGACGTGTGTGTGAGGACGTGTGTGAGTGATCGAGTGTGAGGACGTGTGAGTGATCGAGTGTGAGGACGTGTGTGAGTGATCGTGTGTGAGGACGTGTGTGTGAGGACGTGTGTGAGTGATCGAGTGTGAGGACGTGTGTGAGTGATCGAGTTTGAGGACGTGTTTGAGTGTTCGAGTGTGAGGACGTGTGTGAGTGATCGAGTGTGAGGACGCGTGTGAGTGATCGAGTGCGATGACGTGTGTGAGTGATCGAGTGTGAGGACGTGTGTGAGTGATCGAGTGTGAGGACGCGTGTGAGTGATCGAGTGTGAGGACGTGTGTGAGTGATCGAGTGTCTGGACGTGTGTTAGTGATCGAGTGCGAGGACGTATGTGAGTGATCGTGTGTGAGTACGTGTGTGAGTGATCGAGTGTGATGACGCGTGTGAGTGATCGAGTGTGAGGACGCGTGTGAGTGATCGAGTGTGAGGACGTGTGTGAGTGATCGAGTGTGAGGACGTGTGTGAGTGATCGAGTGTGAGGACGCGTGTGAGTGATCGAGTGTGAGGACGCGTGTGAGTGATCGAGTGTGAGGACGTGTGAGTGATCGAGTGTGAGGACGTGTGAGTGATCGAGTGTGAGGACGCGTGTGAGTGATCGAGTGTGAGGACGTGTGTGAGTGATCGAGTGTGAGGACGCGTCTGAGTAATCGAGTGTGAGGACGCGTGTGAGTGATCGAGTGTGAGGACGTGTGAGTGATCGAGTGTGAGGACGTGTGTGAGTGATCGTGTGTGAGGACGTGTGTGTGAGGACGTGTGTGAGTGATCGAGTGTGAGGACGTGTGTGAGTGATCGAGTTTGAGGACGTGTGTGAGTGATCGAGTGTGAGGACGTGTGTGAGTGATCGTGAGTGAGTGATCGAGTGTGAGGACGTGTGTGAGTGATCGAGTGTGAGGACGTGTGTGAGGGATTGAGTGTGAGGACGTGTGTGTGAGTGTGAGGACGCGTGTGAGTGATCGAGTGTGAGGACGTGTGTGAGTGATCGAGTGAGAGGACGCGTGTGAGTGATCGAGTCTGAGGACGTGTGTGAGTGATCGTGTGTGAGGACGTGTGTGTGAGGACGTGTGTGAGTGATCGAGTGTGAGTACGTGTGAGTGATCGAGTGTGAGGACGTGTGTGTGAGGAGGTGTGTGAGTGATCGAGTGTGAGGACGTGTGTGAGTGATCGAGTTTGAGGACGTGTGTGAGTGATCGAGTGTGAGGACGTGTGTGAGTGATCGTGAGTGAGTGATCGAGTGTGAGGACATGTGTGAGTGATCGAGTGTGAGGACGTGTGTGAGGGATTGAGTGTGAGGACGTGTGTGTGAGTGTGAGGACGCGTGTGAGTGATCGAGTGTGAGGACGCGTGTGAGTGATCGAGTGAGAGGACGCGTGTGAGTGATCGAGTCTGAGGACGTGTGTGAGTGATCGAGTGTGAGGACGTGTGTGAGTGATCGTGAGTGAGTGATCGAGTGTGAGGACATGTGTGAGTGATCGAGTGTGAGGACGTGTGTGTGAGTGTGAGGACGCGTGTGATTGATCGAGTGTGAGGACGTGTGTGAGTGATCGAGTGAGAGGACGCGTGTGAGTGATCGAGTCTGAGGACGCGTGTGAGTGATCGAGTGTGAGGACGTGTGAGTGATCGAGTTTGAGGACGTGTGTGAGTGATCGAGTGTGAGGACGTGTGTGAGTGATCGTGAGTGAGTGATCGAGTGTGAGGACATGTGTGAGTGATCGAGTGTGAGGACGTGTGTGAGGGATTGAGTGTGAGGACGTGTGTGTGAGTGTGAGGACGCGTGTGAGTGATCGAGTGTGAGGACGTGTGTGAGTGATCGAGTGAGAGGACGCGTGTGAGTGATCGAGTCTGAGGACGCGTGTGAGTGATCGTGTGAGGACGCGTGTGAGTGATCGAGTGTGAGGACGCGTGTGAGTGATCGTGTGTGAGGACGTGTGTGAGTGATCGAGTGTGAGGACGCGTGTGAGTGATCGAGTGTGAGGACGTGTGTGAGTGATCGAGTGTGAGGACGCGTGTGAGTGATCGAGTGTGAGGACGTGTGTGAGTGATCGAGTGTGAGGAAGTGTGTTGTGTGAGTGATCGAGTGTCAGGACGTGTGTAAGTGATCGAGTGTGAGGACGTGTGTGAGTGATTGAGAGCGAGGACGTGTTTGAGTGTTCGAGTGTGAGGACGTGTGTGAGTGATCGAGTGTGAGGACGTGTGTGTGAGGACGTGTGTGAGTGATCGAGTGTGAGGACGTGTGTGAGTGATCGAGTGTGAGGACGTGTGTGAGTGATCGAGTGTGAGGACGTATGTGAGTGATCGAGTGTGAGGACGTGTGTGTGAGGACGTGTGTGAGTGATCGAGTTTGAGAACGTGTGTGAGTGATCGAGTGTGAGGACGTGTGTGAGTGATCGAGTGTGAGGACCTGTGTGAGTGATCGAGTGTGAGGACGTGTGTGAGTGATCGAGTTTGAGGACGTGTGTGAGTGATCGAGTGTGAGGACGTGTGTTGTGTGAGTGATCGAGTGTGAGGACGTGTGTGAGTGATCGAGTGTGAGGACGTGTGTGAGTGATTGAGAGCGAGGACGTGTTTGAGTGTTCGAGTGTGAGGACGTGTGTGAGTGATCGAGTGTGAGGACGTGTGTGTGAGGACGTGTGTGAGTGATCGAGTGTGAGGACGTGTGTGAGTGATCGAGTTTGAGGACGTGTGTGAGTGATCGAGTGTGAGGACGTGTGTGAGTGATCGAGTGTGAGGACCTGTGTGAGTGATCGAGTGTGAGGACGTGTGTGAGTGATCGAGTCTGAGGACGTGTGTGAGTGATCGAGTGCGAGGACGTGTTTGAGTGTTCGAGTGTGAGGACGTGTGTGAGTGATCGAGTGTGAGGACGTGTGTGTGAGGACGTGTGTGAGTGATCGAGTGTGAGGACGTGTGTGAGTGATCGAGTTTGAGGACGTGTGTGAGTGATCGAGTGTGAGGACGTGTGTGAGTGATCGAGTGTGAGGACCTGTGTGAGTGATCGAGTGTGAGGACGTGTGTGAGTGATCGAGTCTGAGGACGTGTGTGAGTGATCGAGTGCGAGGACGTGTTTGAGTGTTCGAGTGTGAGGACGTGTGTGAGTGATCGAGTGTGAGGACGTGTGTGTGAGGACGTGTGTGAGTGATCGAGTGTGAGGACGTGTGTGAGTGATCGAGTGTGAGGACGTGTGTGAGTGATCGAGTTTGAGGACGTGTGTGAGTGATCGAGTTTGAGGACGTGTGTGAGTGATCGAGTGTGAGGACGTGTGTGAGTGATCGAGTGTGAGGACGTGTGTGAGTGATCGAGTGTGAGGACGTGTGTGAGTGTGAGGACACGTGTGAGTGATCGAGTGTGAGGACGTGTGTGAGTGATTGAGTGCGAGGACGTGTGTGAGTGATCGAGTGTGAGGACGTGTGTAAGTGAGAGGACGCGTGTGAGTGATCGAGTGTGAGGACGTGTGTGAGTGTGAGGACGCGTGTGAGTGATCGTGTGAGGACGCGTGTGAGTGATCGTGTGAGGACGCGTGTGAGTGATCGAGTGTGAGGACGCGTGTGAGTGATCGTGTGTGAGGACGCGTGTGAGTGATCGAGTGTGAGGACGCGTGTGAGTGATCGTGTGTGAGGACGCGTGTGAGTGATCGAGTGTGAGGACACGTGTGAGTGATCGAGTGTGAGGACGTGTGTGAGTGATCGTGTGTGAGGACGCGTTACCAAGCAATGCTTCATGTTGTTCAGTCTGTGGTGTAAAAATCTGCATTAGTTATTAAAGAAAAAACACTTCAGCAAAACATGATCAGCTCAAAGTGTCCCAATCATTTCAGTCCCAAATTTTTATACTGGTATGAAGTGATCGAGTGTGAGGACGCGTGTGAGTGATCGTGTGTGAGGACGCGTGTGAGTGATCGAGTGTGAAGACGTGTGTGAGTGAGAGGACGCGTGTGAGTGTTCGTGTGTGAGTGATTGAGTGTGAGTTATCGAGTGTGAGGACGTGTGTGAGTGAGAGGACGCGTGTGAGTGTTCGTGTGTGAGTGATCGAGTGTGAGGACCTGTGTGAGTGAGAGGACGCGTGTGAGTGATCGTGTGTGAGTGATCGTGTGTGAGGACGCGTGTGAGTGATCGTGTGTGAGGACGCGTGTGAGTGATCGTGTGTGAGGACGCGTGTGAGTGATCGAGTGTGAGGACCTGTGTGAGTGATCGAGTGTGAGGACGTGTGTGAGTGATCATGTGAGAGGACGCGTGTGAGTGATCGAGTGTGAGTGATCGAGTGTGAGGACGCGTGTGAGTGATAGTGTGTGAGGACGCGTGTGAGTGATCGTGTGTGAGGACGCGTGTGAGTGATCGAGTGTGAGGACGCGTGTGAGTGATCGAGTGTGAGGACACGTGTGAGTGATCGTGTGTGGGGACGCGTGTGAGTGATCGTTTGTGAGGACACGTGTGAGTGATCGAGTGTGAGGACGCGTGTGAGTGATCGAGTGTGAGGACGCGTGTGTGTGATCCTGTGTGAGGACGCGTGTGAGTGATCGAGTGTGAGGACGCGTGTGAGTGATCGAGTGTGAGGACGCGTATGAGTGATCGAGTGTGAGGACACGTGTGAGTGATCGTGTGTGGGGACGCGTGTGAGTGATCGTTTGTGAGGACACGTGTGAGTGATCGAGTGTGAGGACGCGTGTGAGTGATCGAGTGTGAGGACGTGAGGACATGTGAGAGTGATCGAGTGTGAGGACACGTGTGAGTGATCGAGTGTGAGGACACGTGTGAGTGATCGAGTGTGAGGACGTGTGTGAGTGATCGTGTGTGAGGACGTGTGTGAGTGATCGAGTGTGAGGACGTGAGGACATGTGTGAGTGATCGAGTGTGAGGACGTGTGTGAGTGATCGAGTCAGAGGACGTATGTGAGTGTGAGGACGCGTGAGAGTGATCGAATGTGAGGACGTGTGTGAATGATCGAGTGTGAGGACGTGTGTGAGTGATCGAGTGTGAGGACGTGTGTGAGTGAGAGGACGCGTGTGAGTGATCGAGTGTGAGGACGTGTGTGAGTGTGAGGACGCGTGTGAGTGATCGTGTGAGGACGCGTGTGAGTGATCGTGTGAGGACGCGTGTGAGTGATCGAGTGTGAGGACGCGTGTGAGTGATCGTGTGTGAGGACGCGTGAGTGATCGAGTGTGAGGACGCGTGTGAGTGATCGTGTGTGAGGACGCGTGTGAGTGATCGAGTGTGAGGACGCGCGTGAGTGATCGAGTGTGAGGACGCGTGTGAGTGATCGTGTGTGAGGACGCGTGTGAGTGATCGTGTGTGAGGACGCGTGTGAGTGATCGAGTGTGAGGACGCGTGTTAGCGATCGTGTGTGAGGACGCGTGTGAGTGATCGAGTGTGAGGACGTGTGTGAGTGAGAGGACGCGTGTGAGTGTTCGTGTGTGAGTGAGAGGACGCGTGTGAGTGATTGTGTGTGAGTGATCGAGTTTGAGGACCTGTGTGAGTGAGAGGACGCGTGTGAGTGATCGTGTGTGAGTGATCGTGTGTGAGTGATCGTGTGTGTGAGGACGCGTGTGAGTGATCGTGTGTGAGGACGCGTGTGAGTGATCATGTGTGAGGACGCGTGTGAGTGATCGTGTGTGAGGACGTGTGTGAGTGATCGAGTGTGAGGACCTGTGTGAGTGATCGAGTGTGAGGACGCGTGTGAGTGATCGAGTGTGAGGACGCGTGTAAGTGATCGTGTGTGAGGACACGTGTGAGTGATCGAGTGTGAGGACGCGTGTGAGTGATCGAGTGTGAGGACGCGTGTGAGTGATCGAGTGTGAGGACGTGTGTGAGTGAGTGATCGAGTGTGAGGACGCGTTTGAGTGAGTGATCGAGTGTGAGGACGTGTGTGGACGTGTATGAGTGATCGAGTGTGAGGACGTGTGTGAGTGATCGAGTGTGTGGACGTGTGTGAGTGATCGAGTGTGAGGACGTGTGTGAGTGATCGAGTGTGAGGACGCGTGTGAGTGATCGAGTGTGAGGACGCGTGTGAATGATCGAGTGTGAGGACGTGTGTGAGTGATCGAGTGTGAGGACGTGTGTGAGTGAGAGGACGCGTGTGAGTGATCGAGTGTGAGGACGTGTGTGAGTGTGAGGACGCGTGTGAGTGATCGTGTGTGGACGCGTGTGAGTGATCGTGTGAGGACGCGTGTGAGTGATCGAGTGTGAGGACGCGTGTGAGTGATCATGCGTGAGGACGCGTGTGAGTGATCGAGTGTGAGGACGCGTGTGAGTGATCGTGTGTGAGGACGCGTGTGAGTGATCGAGTGTGAGGACGCGCGTGAGTGATCGAGTGTGAGGACGCGTGTGAGTGATCGTGTGTGAGGACGCGTGTGTGAGGACGTGTGTGAGTGATCGAGTGTGAGGACGCGTGTTAGTGATCGTGTGTGAGGACGCGTGTGAGTGATCGAGTGTGAGGACGTGTGTGAGTGAGAGGACGCGTGTGAGTGTTCGTGCGTGAGTGAGAGGACGCGTGTGAGTGATTGTGTGTGAGTGATCGAGTTTGAGGACCTTTGTGAGTGAGAGGACGCGTGTGAGTGATCGTGTGTGAGTGATCGTGTTTGTGAGGACGCGTGTGAGTGATCGTGTGTGAGGACGTGTGTGAGTGATCATGTGTGAGGATGCGTGTGAGTGATCTTGTGTGAGGACGTGTGTGAGTGATCGAGTGTGAGGACCTGTGAGTGAGTGATCGAGTGTGAGGACGCGTGTGAGTGATCGTGTGTGAGGACGCGTGTGAGTGATCGTGTGTGAGGACACGTGTGAGTGATCGAGTGTGAGGACGCGTGTGAGTGATCGACTGTGAGGACGTGTGTGAGTGATCGAGTGTGAGGACGTGTGTGAGTGAGTGATCGAGTGTGAGGACGCGTTTGAGTGAGTGATCGAGTGTGAGGACGTGTTTGAGTGTTCGAGTGTGAGGACGTGTGTGAGTGATCGAGTGTGAGGACGCGTGTGAGTGATCGAGTGCGAGGACGTGTGTGAGTGATCGAGTGCGAGGACGCGTGTGAGTGATCGAGTGTGAGGACGTGTTTGAGTGATCGAGTGCGAGGACGTGTTTGAGTGTTCGAGTGTGAGGACGTGTGTGAGTGATCGAGTGTGAGGACGTGTGTGAGTGATCGAGTGTGAGGACGTGTTTGAGTGATCGAGTGCGAGGACGTGTTTGAGTGTTCGAGTGTGAGGACGTGTGTGAGCGATCGAGTGCGAGGACGCGTGTGAGTGATCGAGTGTGAGGACGTGTTTGAGTGATCGAGTGCGAGGACGTGTTTGAGTGTTCGAGTGTGAGGACGTGTGTGAGTGATCGAGTGCGAGGACGCGTGTGAGTGATCGAGTGCGAGGACGTGTGTGAGTGATCGAGTGCGAGGACGTGTGTGAGTGATCGAGTGCGAGGACGTGTGTGAGTGATCGAGTGTGAGGACGTGTGTGAGTGATCGAGTGTGAGGACGTGTGTGAGTGATCGAGTGTGAGGACGCGTTTGAGTGATCGTGTGTGGACGCGTGTGAGTGATCGTGTGTGAGGACGCGTGTGAGTGATCGAGTGCGAGGACGCGTGTGAGTGATCGAGTGTGAGGACGTGTGTGAGTGATCGAGTGTGAGGACGCGTTTGAGTGATCGTGTGTGGACGCGTGTGAGTGATCGTGTGAGGACGCGTGTGAGTGATAGAGTGTGAGGACGCGTGTGAGTGATCGAGTGTGAGGACGCGTGTGAGTGATCGAGTGTGAGGACGCGTGTGAGTGATCGAGTGCGAGGACGTATGTGAGTGATCGTGTGTGAGGACGTGTGTGAGTGATCGAGTGTGAGGACGCGTGTGAGTGATCGAGTGTGAGGACGTGTGTGAGTGATCGAGTGTGAGGACGCGTGTGAGTGATCGAGTGTGAGGACGTGTGTGAGTGATCGAGTGTGAGGACGTGTGTGAGTGATCGAGTGTGAGGACGCGTGTGAGTGATCGAGTGTGAGGACGCGTGTGAGTGATCGAGTGTGAGGACGTGTGAGTGATCGAGTGTGAGGACGTGTGTGAGTGATCGTGTGTGAGGACGTGTGTGTGAGGACGTGTGTGAGTGATCGAGTGTGAGGACGTGTGTGAGTGATCGAGTGTGAGGACGTGTGTGGGTGATCGAGTGTGAGGACGTGTGTGAGTGATCGTGAGTGAGTGATCGAGTGTGAGGACATGTGTGAGTGATCGAGTGTGAGGACGTGTGTGAGGGATTGAGTGTGAGGACGTGTGTGTGAGTGTGAGGACGCGTGTGAGTGATCGAGTGTGAGGACGTGTGTGAGTGATCGAGTGAGAGGACGCGTGTGAGTGATCGAGTCTGAGGACGTGTGTGAGTGATCGTGTGTGAGGACGTGTGTGAGTGATCGTGAGTGAGGACGTGTGTGTGAGGATGTGTGTGAGTGATCGAGTGTGAGGACGTGTGAGTGATCGAGTGTGAGGACGTGTGTGAGTGATCGTGTGTGAGGACGTGTGTGTGAGGACGTGTGTGAGTGATCGAGTGTGAGGACGTGTGTGAGTGATCGAGTTTGAGGACGTGTTTGAGTGTTCGAGTGTGAGGACGTGTGTGAGTGATCGAGTGTGAGGACGCGTGTGAGTGATCGAGTGCGATGACGTGTGTGAGTGATCGAGTGTGAGGACGTGTGTGAGTGATCGAGTGTGAGGACGCGTGTGAGTGATCGAGTGTGAGGACGTGTGTGAGTGATCGAGTGTGTGGACGTGTGTTAGTGATCGAGTGCGAGGACGTATGTGAGTGATCGTGTGTGAGTACGTGTGTGAGTGATCGAGTGTGAGGACGCGTGTGAGTGATCGAGTGTGAGGACGCGTGTGAGTGATCGAGTGTGAGGACGTGTGTGAGTGATCGAGTGTGAGGACGTGTGTGAGTGATCGAGTGTGAGGACGCGTGTGAGTGATCGAGTGTGAGGACGCGTGTGAGTGATCGAGTGTGAGGACGTGTGAGTGATCGAGTGTGAGGACGTGTGAGTGATCGAGTGTGAGGACGCGTGTGAGTGATCGAGTGTGAGGACGTGTGTGAGTGATCGAGTGTGAGGACGCGTCTGAGTGATCGAGTGTGAGGACGCGTGTGAGTGATCGAGTGTGAGGACGTGTGAGTGATCGAGTGTGAGGACGTGTGTGAGTGATCGTGTGTGAGGACGTGTGTGTGAGGACGTGTGTGAGTGATCGAGTGTGAGGACGTGTGTGAGTGATCGAGTTTGAGGACGTGTGTGAGTGATCGAGTGTGAGGACGTGTGTGAGTGATCGTGAGTGAGTGATCGAGTGTGAGGACATGTGTGAGTGATCGAGTGTGAGGACGTGTGTGAGTGATCGAGTGCGAGGACGTGTGTGAGTGATCGAGTGCGAGGACGTGTGTGAGTGATCGAGTGTGAGGACGCGTGTGAGTGATCGAGTGTGAGGACGTGTGTGAGTGATCGAGTGTGAGGACCCGTTTGAGTGATCGTGTGTGGACGCGTGTGAGTGATCGTGTGTGAGGACGCGTGTGAGTGATCGAGTGTGAGGACGTGTGAGTGATCGAGTGTGAGGACGTGTGAGTGATCGAGTGTGAGGACGTGTGTGAGTGATCGAGTGTGAGGACGCGTTTGAGTGATCGTGTGTGGACGCGTGTGAGTGATCGTGTGAGGACGCGTGTGAGTGATCGAGTGTGAGGACGCGTGTGAGTGATCGAGTGTGAGGACACGTGTGAGTGATCGAGTGTGAGGACGCGTGTGAGTGATCGAGTGCGAGGACGTATGTGAGTGATCGTGTGTGAGGACGTGTGTGAGTGATCGAGTGTGAGGACGCGTGTGAGTGATCGAGTGTGAGGACGCGTGTGAGTGATCGAGTGTGAGGACGTGTGTGAGTGATCGAGTGTGAGGACGCGTGTGAGTGATCGAGTGTGAGGACGTGTGTGAGTGATCGAGTGTGAGGACGTGTGTGAGTGATCGAGTGTGAGGACGCGTGTGAGTGATCGAGTGTGAGGACGCGTGTGAGTGATCGAGTGTGAGGACGTGTGAGTGATCGAGTGTGAGGACGTGTGTGAGTGATCGTGTGTGAGGACGTGTGTGTGAGGACGTGTGTGAGTGATCGAGTGTGAGGACGTGTGTGAGTGATCGAGTGTGAGGACGTGTGTGGGTGATCGAGTGTGAGGACGTGTGTGAGTGATCGTGAGTGAGTGATCGAGTGTGAGGACATGTGTGAGTGATCGAGTGTGAGGACGTGTGTGAGGGATTGAGTGTGAGGACGTGTGTGTGAGTGTGAGGACGCGTGTGAGTGATCGAGTGTGAGGATGTGTGTGAGTGATCGAGTGAGAGGACGCGTGTGAGTGATCGAGTCTGAGGACGTGTGTGAGTGATCGTGTGTGAGGACGTGTGTGAGTGATCGTGAGTGAGGACGTGTGTGTGAGGACGTGTGTGAGTGATCGAGTGTGAGGACGTGTGAGTGATCGAGTGTGAGGACGTGTGTGAGTGATCGTGTGTGAGGACGTGTGTGTGAGGACGTGTGTGAGTGATCGAGTGTGAGGACGTGTGTGAGTGATCGAGTTTGAGGACGTGTTTGAGTGTTCGAGTGTGAGGACGTGTGTGAGTGATCGAGTGTGAGGACGCGTGTGAGTGATCGAGTGCGATGACGTGTGTGAGTGATCGAGTGTGAGGACGTGTGTGAGTGATCGAGTGTGAGGACGCGTGTGAGTGATCGAGTGTGAGGACGTGTGTGAGTGATCGAGTGTCTGGACGTGTGTTAGTGATCGAGTGCGAGGACGTATGTGAGTGATCGTGTGTGAGTACGTGTGTGAGTGATCGAGTGTGATGACGCGTGTGAGTGATCGAGTGTGAGGACGCGTGTGAGTGATCGAGTGTGAGGACGTGTGTGAGTGATCGAGTGTGAGGACGTGTGTGAGTGATCGAGTGTGAGGACGCGTGTGAGTGATCGAGTGTGAGGACGCGTGTGAGTGATCGAGTGTGAGGACGTGTGAGTGATCGAGTGTGAGGACGTGTGAGTGATCGAGTGTGAGGACGCGTGTGAGTGATCGAGTGTGAGGACGTGTGTGAGTGATCGAGTGTGAGGACGCGTCTGAGTAATCGAGTGTGAGGACGCGTGTGAGTGATCGAGTGTGAGGACGTGTGAGTGATCGAGTGTGAGGACGTGTGTGAGTGATCGTGTGTGAGGACGTGTGTGTGAGGACGTGTGTGAGTGATCGAGTGTGAGGACGTGTGTGAGTGATCGAGTTTGAGGACGTGTGTGAGTGATCGAGTGTGAGGACGTGTGTGAGTGATCGTGAGTGAGTGATCGAGTGTGAGGACATGTGTGAGTGATCGAGTGTGAGGACGTGTGTGAGGGATTGAGTGTGAGGACGTGTGTGTGAGTGTGAGGACGCGTGTGAGTGATCGAGTGTGAGGACGTGTGTGAGTGATCGAGTGAGAGGACGCGTGTGAGTGATCGAGTCTGAGGACGTGTGTGAGTGATCGTGTGTGAGGACGTGTGTGTGAGGACGTGTGTGAGTGATCGAGTGTGAGTACGTGTGAGTGATCGAGTGTGAGGACGTGTGTGTGAGGAGGTGTGTGAGTGATCGAGTGTGAGGACGTGTGTGAGTGATCGAGTTTGAGGACGTGTGTGAGTGATCGAGTGTGAGGACGTGTGTGAGTGATCGTGAGTGAGTGATCGAGTGTGAGGACATGTGTGAGTGATCGAGTGTGAGGACGTGTGTGAGGGATTGAGTGTGAGGACGTGTGTGTGAGTGTGAGGACGCGTGTGAGTGATCGAGTGTGAGGACGCGTGTGAGTGATCGAGTGAGAGGACGCGTGTGAGTGATCGAGTCTGAGGACGTGTGTGAGTGATCGAGTGTGAGGACGTGTGTGAGTGATCGTGAGTGAGTGATCGAGTGTGAGGACATGTGTGAGTGATCGAGTGTGAGGACGTGTGTGTGAGTGTGAGGACGCGTGTGATTGATCGAGTGTGAGGACGTGTGTGAGTGATCGAGTGAGAGGACGCGTGTGAGTGATCGAGTCTGAGGACGCGTGTGAGTGATCGAGTGTGAGGACGTGTGAGTGATCGAGTTTGAGGACGTGTGTGAGTGATCGAGTGTGAGGACGTGTGTGAGTGATCGTGAGTGAGTGATCGAGTGTGAGGACATGTGTGAGTGATCGAGTGTGAGGACGTGTGTGAGGGATTGAGTGTGAGGACGTGTGTGTGAGTGTGAGGACGCGTGTGAGTGATCGAGTGTGAGGACGTGTGTGAGTGATCGAGTGAGAGGACGCGTGTGAGTGATCGAGTCTGAGGACGCGTGTGAGTGATCGTGTGAGGACGCGTGTGAGTGATCGAGTGTGAGGACGCGTGTGAGTGATCGTGTGTGAGGACGTGTGTGAGTGATCGAGTGTGAGGACGCGTGTGAGTGATCGAGTGTGAGGACGTGTGTGAGTGATCGAGTGTGAGGACGTGTGTGAGTGATCGAGTGTGAGGACGCGTGTGAGTGATCGAGTGTGAGGACGTGTGTGAGTGATCGAGTGTGAGGAAGTGTGTTGTGTGAGTGATCGAGTGTCAGGACGTGTGTAAGTGATCGAGTGTGAGGACGTGTGTGAGTGATTGAGAGCGAGGACGTGTTTGAGTGTTCGAGTGTGAGGACGTGTGTGAGTGATCGAGTGTGAGGACGTGTGTGTGAGGACGTGTGTGAGTGATCGAGTGTGAGGACGTGTGTGAGTGATCGAGTGTGAGGACGTGTGTGAGTGATCGAGTGTGAGGACGTGTGTGAGTGATCGAGTGTGAGGACGTGTGTGTGAGGACGTGTGTGAGTGATCGAGTTTGAGAACGTGTGTGAGTGATCGAGTGTGAGGACGTGTGTGAGTGATCGAGTGTGAGGACCTGTGTGAGTGATCGAGTGTGAGGACGTGTGTGAGTGATCGAGTTTGAGGACGTGTGTGAGTGATCGAGTGTGAGGACGTGTGTTGTGTGAGTGATCGAGTGTGAGGACGTGTGTGAGTGATCGAGTGTGAGGACGTGTGTGAGTGATTGAGAGCGAGGACGTGTTTGAGTGTTCGAGTGTGAGGACGTGTGTGAGTGATCGAGTGTGAGGACGTGTGTGTGAGGACGTGTGTGAGTGATCGAGTGTGAGGACGTGTGTGAGTGATCGAGTTTGAGGACGTGTGTGAGTGATCGAGTGTGAGGACGTGTGTGAGTGATCGAGTGTGAGGACCTGTGTGAGTGATCGAGTGTGAGGACGTGTGTGAGTGATCGAGTCTGAGGACGTGTGTGAGTGATCGAGTGCGAGGACGTGTTTGAGTGTTCGAGTGTGAGGACGTGTGTGAGTGATCGAGTGTGAGGACGTGTGTGTGAGGACGTGTGTGAGTGATCGAGTGTGAGGACGTGTGTGAGTGATCGAGTTTGAGGACGTGTGTGAGTGATCGAGTGTGAGGACGTGTGTGAGTGATCGAGTGTGAGGACCTGTGTGAGTGATCGAGTGTGAGGACGTGTGTGAGTGATCGAGTCTGAGGACGTGTGTGAGTGATCGAGTGCGAGGACGTGTTTGAGTGTTCGAGTGTGAGGACGTGTGTGAGTGATCGAGTGTGAGGACGTGTGTGTGAGGACGTGTGTGAGTGATCGAGTGTGAGGACGTGTGTGAGTGATCGAGTGTGAGGACGTGTGTGAGTGATCGAGTTTGAGGACGTGTGTGAGTGATCGAGTTTGAGGACGTGTGTGAGTGATCGAGTGTGAGGACGTGTGTGAGTGATCGAGTGTGAGGACGTGTGTGAGTGATCGAGTGTGAGGACGTGTGTGAGTGTGAGGACACGTGTGAGTGATCGAGTGTGAGGACGTGTGTGAGTGATTGAGTGCGAGGACGTGTGTGAGTGATCGAGTGTGAGGACGTGTGTAAGTGAGAGGACGCGTGTGAGTGATCGAGTGTGAGGACGTGTGTGAGTGTGAGGACGCGTGTGAGTGATCGTGTGAGGACGCGTGTGAGTGATCGTGTGAGGACGCGTGTGAGTGATCGAGTGTGAGGACGCGTGTGAGTGATCGTGTGTGAGGACGCGTGTGAGTGATCGAGTGTGAGGACGCGTGTGAGTGATCGTGTGTGAGGACGCGTGTGAGTGATCGAGTGTGAGGACACGTGTGAGTGATCGAGTGTGAGGACGTGTGTGAGTGATCGTGTGTGAGGACGCGTTACCAAGCAATGCTTCATGTTGTTCAGTCTGTGGTGTAAAAATCTGCATTAGTTATTAAAGAAAAAACACTTCAGCAAAACATGATCAGCTCAAAGTGTCCCAATCATTTCAGTCCCAAATTTTTATACTGGTATGAAGTGATCGAGTGTGAGGACGCGTGTGAGTGATCGTGTGTGAGGACGCGTGTGAGTGATCGAGTGTGAAGACGTGTGTGAGTGAGAGGACGCGTGTGAGTGTTCGTGTGTGAGTGATTGAGTGTGAGTTATCGAGTGTGAGGACGTGTGTGAGTGAGAGGACGCGTGTGAGTGTTCGTGTGTGAGTGATCGAGTGTGAGGACCTGTGTGAGTGAGAGGACGCGTGTGAGTGATCGTGTGTGAGTGATCGTGTGTGAGGACGCGTGTGAGTGATCGTGTGTGAGGACGCGTGTGAGTGATCGTGTGTGAGGACGCGTGTGAGTGATCGAGTGTGAGGACCTGTGTGAGTGATCGAGTGTGAGGACGTGTGTGAGTGATCATGTGAGAGGACGCGTGTGAGTGATCGAGTGTGAGTGATCGAGTGTGAGGACGCGTGTGAGTGATAGTGTGTGAGGACGCGTGTGAGTGATCGTGTGTGAGGACGCGTGTGAGTGATCGAGTGTGAGGACGCGTGTGAGTGATCGAGTGTGAGGACACGTGTGAGTGATCGTGTGTGGGGACGCGTGTGAGTGATCGTTTGTGAGGACACGTGTGAGTGATCGAGTGTGAGGACGCGTGTGAGTGATCGAGTGTGAGGACGCGTGTGTGTGATCCTGTGTGAGGACGCGTGTGAGTGATCGAGTGTGAGGACGCGTGTGAGTGATCGAGTGTGAGGACGCGTATGAGTGATCGAGTGTGAGGACACGTGTGAGTGATCGTGTGTGGGGACGCGTGTGAGTGATCGTTTGTGAGGACACGTGTGAGTGATCGAGTGTGAGGACGCGTGTGAGTGATCGAGTGTGAGGACGTGAGGACATGTGAGAGTGATCGAGTGTGAGGACACGTGTGAGTGATCGAGTGTGAGGACACGTGTGAGTGATCGAGTGTGAGGACGTGTGTGAGTGATCGTGTGTGAGGACGTGTGTGAGTGATCGAGTGTGAGGACGTGAGGACATGTGTGAGTGATCGAGTGTGAGGACGTGTGTGAGTGATCGAGTCAGAGGACGTATGTGAGTGTGAGGACGCGTGAGAGTGATCGAATGTGAGGACGTGTGTGAATGATCGAGTGTGAGGACGTGTGTGAGTGATCGAGTGTGAGGACGTGTGTGAGTGAGAGGACGCGTGTGAGTGATCGAGTGTGAGGACGTGTGTGAGTGTGAGGACGCGTGTGAGTGATCGTGTGAGGACGCGTGTGAGTGATCGTGTGAGGACGCGTGTGAGTGATCGAGTGTGAGGACGCGTGTGAGTGATCGTGTGTGAGGACGCGTGAGTGATCGAGTGTGAGGACGCGTGTGAGTGATCGTGTGTGAGGACGCGTGTGAGTGATCGAGTGTGAGGACGCGCGTGAGTGATCGAGTGTGAGGACGCGTGTGAGTGATCGTGTGTGAGGACGCGTGTGAGTGAGTGATCGAGTGTGAGGACGTGTGTGGACGTGTATGAGTGATCGAGTGTGAGGACGTGTGTGAGTGATCGAGTGTGTGGACGTGTGTGAGTGATCGAGTGTGAGGACGTGTGTGAGTGATCGAGTGTGAGGACGCGTGTGAGTGATCGAGTGTGAGGACGCGTGTGAATGATCGAGTGTGAGGACGTGTGTGAGTGATCGAGTGTGAGGACGTGTGTGAGTGAGAGGACGCGTGTGAGTGATCGAGTGTGAGGACGTGTGTGAGTGTGAGGACGCGTGTGAGTGATCGTGTGTGGACGCGTGTGAGTGATCGTGTGAGGACGCGTGTGAGTGATCGAGTGTGAGGACGCGTGTGAGTGATCATGCGTGAGGACGCGTGTGAGTGATCGAGTGTGAGGACGCGTGTGAGTGATCGTGTGTGAGGACGCGTGTGAGTGATCGAGTGTGAGGACGCGCGTGAGTGATCGAGTGTGAGGACGCGTGTGAGTGATCGTGTGTGAGGACGCGTGTGTGAGGACGTGTGTGAGTGATCGAGTGTGAGGACGCGTGTTAGTGATCGTGTGTGAGGACGCGTGTGAGTGATCGAGTGTGAGGACGTGTGTGAGTGAGAGGACGCGTGTGAGTGTTCGTGCGTGAGTGAGAGGACGCGTGTGAGTGATTGTGTGTGAGTGATCGAGTTTGAGGACCTTTGTGAGTGAGAGGACGCGTGTGAGTGATCGTGTGTGAGTGATCGTGTTTGTGAGGACGCGTGTGAGTGATCGTGTGTGAGGACGTGTGTGAGTGATCATGTGTGAGGACGCGTGTGAGTGATCTTGTGTGAGGACGTGTGTGAGTGATCGAGTGTGAGGACCTGTGAGTGAGTGATCGAGTGTGAGGACGCGTGTGAGTGATCGTGTGTGAGGACGCGTGTGAGTGATCGTGTGTGAGGACACGTGTGAGTGATCGAGTGTGAGGACGCGTGTGAGTGATCGAGTGTGAGGACGCGTGTGAGTGATCGACTGTGAGGACGTGTGTGAGTGATCGAGTGTGAGGACGTGTGTGAGTGAGTGATCGAGTGTGAGGACGCGTTTGAGTGAGTGATCGAGTGTGAGGACGTGTGTGGACGTGTGTGAGTGATCGAGTGTGAGGACGTGTGTGAGTGATCGAGTGTGAGGACGTGTGTGAGTGATCGAATGTGAGGACATGTGTGAGTGATCGAGTGTGAGGACGCGTGTAAGTGATCGAGTGTGAGGACGCGTGTGAGTGATCGTGAGTGAGGACGCGTGTGAGTGATTGTGTGTGAGGACGTGTGTGAGTGATCGTGTGTGAGGACGCGTGTGAGTGATCGAGTGTGAGGACGTGTGTGAGTGATCGTATGTGAGGACGTGTGAGTGATCGTGTGTGAGGACGTGTGTGAGTGATCGAGTGTAAGGACGTGAGGACATGTGAGAGTGATCGAGTGTGAGGACGCGTGTGAGTGATCGTGTGTGAGGACGCGTGTGAGTGATCGAGTGTGAGGACGCGTGTGAGTGATCGTGAGTGAGGACGCGTGTGAGTGATCGAGTGTGAGGACGCGTATGAGTGATCGAGTGTGAGGACGCGTGTGAGTGATCGTGTGTGAGGACGCGTGTGAGTGATCGAGTGTGAGGACGCGTGTGAGTGATCGTGTGTGAGGACGTGTGTGAGTGATCGAGTGTAAGGACGTGAGGACATGTGAGAGTGATCGAGTGTGAGGACGCGTGTGAGTGATCGTGTGTGAGGACGCGTGTGAGTGATCGTGAGTGAGGACGCGTGTGAGTGATCGTGAGTGAGGACGCGTGTGAGTGATCAAGTGTGAGGACGCGTGTGAGTGATCGTGTGTGAGGACGCGTGTGAGTGATCGTGTGTGAGGACGCGTGTGAGTGATCGTGAGTGAGGACGCGTGTGAGTGATCGTGAGTGAGGACGCGTGTTAGTGATCGAGTGTGAGGACGCGTATGAGTGATCGTGAGTGAGGACGCGTGTGAGTGATCGAGTGTGAGGACGCGTGTGAGTGATCGAGTGTGAGGACGCGTGTTTGTGAGGACGCGTGTGAGTGATCGTGTGTGAGGACGCCTGTGAGTGATCGAGTGTGAGGACCAGTGTTAGTGATCGTGTGTGAGGACGCGTGTGAGTGATCGAGTGTGAGGACGTGTGTGAGTGAGAGGACGCGTGTGAATGTTCGTGCGTGAGTGAGAGGACGCGTGTGAGTGATTGTGTGTGAGTGATCGAGTTTGAGGACCTTTGTGAGTGAGAGGACGCGTGTGAGTGATCTTGTGTGAGTGATCGTGTTTGTGAGGACGCGTGTGAGTGATCGTGTGTGAGGACGTGTGTGAGTGATCATGTGTGAGGACGCGTGTGAGTGATCTTGTGTGAGGACGTGTGTGAGTGATCGAGTGTGAGGACCTGTGAGTGAGTGATCGAGTGTGAGGACGCGTGTGAGTGATCGTGTGTGAGGACGCGTGTGAGTGATCGTGTGTGAGGACACGTGTGAGTGATCGAGTGTGAGGACGCGTGTGAGTGATCGAGTGTGAGGACGCGTGTGAGTGATCGACTGTGAGGACGTGTGTGAGTGATCGAGTGTGAGGACGTGTGTGAGTGAGTGATCGAGTGTGAGGACGCGTTTGAGTGAGTGATCGAGTGTGAGGACGTGTGTGGACGTGTGTGAGTGATCGAGTGTGAGGACGTGTGTGAGTGATCGAGTGTGAGGACGTGTGTGAGTGATCGAATGTGAGGACATGTGTGAGTGATCGAGTGTGAGGACGCGTGTAAGTGATCGAGTGTGAGGACGCGTGTGAGTGATCGTGAGTGAGGACGCGTGTGAGTGATTGTGTGTGAGGACGTGTGTGAGTGATCGTGTGTGAGGACGCGTGTGAGTGATCGAGTGTGAGGACGTGTGTGAGTGATCGTATGTGAGGACGTGTGAGTGATCGTGTGTGAGGACGTGTGTGAGTGATCGAGTGTAAGGACGTGAGGACATGTGAGAGTGATCGAGTGTGAGGACGCGTGTGAGTGATCGTGTGTGAGGACGCGTGTGAGTGATCGAGTGTGAGGACGCGTGTGAGTGATCGTGAGTGAGGACGCGTGTGAGTGATCGAGTGTGAGGACGCGTATGAGTGATCGAGTGTGAGGACGCGTGTGAGTGATCGTGTGTGAGGACGCGTGTGAGTGATCGAGTGTGAGGACGCGTGTGAGTGATCGTGTGTGAGGACGTGTGTGAGTGATCGAGTGTAAGGACGTGAGGACATGTGAGAGTGATCGAGTGTGAGGACGCGTGTGAGTGATCGTGTGTGAGGACGCGTGTGAGTGATCGTGAGTGAGGACGCGTGTGAGTGATCGTGAGTGAGGACGCGTGTGAGTGATCGAGTGTGAGGACGCGTATGAGTGATCGTGAGTGAGGACGCGTGTGAGTGATCGAGTGTGAGGACGCGTGTGAGTGATCGAGTGTGAGGACGCGTGTGAGTGATCGTGAGTGAGGACGCGTGTGAGTGATCGAGTGTGAGGACGCGTATGAGTGATCGTGTGTGAGGACATGTGAGAGTGATCGAGTGTGAGGACGTGTGTGAGTGACCGTATGTGAGGACGTGTGAGTGATCGTGTGTGAGGACGTGTGTGAGTGATCGAGTGTGAGGACGTGAGGACATGTGAGAGTGATCGAGTGTGAGGACGTGTGTGAGTGATCGAGTGTGAGGACGTGTGTGAGTGATCGAGTGTGAGGACGTGTGTGAGTGATCGAGTTTGAGGACGTGTGTGAGTGATCGAGTGTGAGGACGTGTGTGAGTGTGAGGACGCGTGAGAGTGATCGAATGTGAGGACGTGTGTGAGTGATCGAGTGTGAGGACGTGTGTGAGTGATCGAGTGTGAGGACGTGTGTGAGTGAGAGGACGCGTGTGAGTGATCGAGTGTGAGGACGTGTGTGAGTGTGAGGACGCGTGTGAGTGATCGTGTGAGGACGCGTGTGAGTGATCGAGTGTGAGGACGCGTGTGAGTGATCGTGAGTGAGGACGCGTGTGAGTGATCGTGTGTGAGGACGCGTGTGAGTGATCGAGTGTGAGGAGGCGTGTGAGTGATCGTGTGTGAGTGATCGAGTGTGAGGACGCGCGTGAGTGATCGAGTGTGAGGACGCGTGTGAGTGATCATGTGTGAGGACGCGTGTGAGTGATCGAGTGTGAGGACGCGTGTTAGTGATCGTGTGTGAGGACGCGTGTGAGTGATCGAGTGTGAGGACGTGTGTGATTGAGAGGACGCGTCTGAGTGTTCGTGTGTGAGTGAGAGGACGCGTGTGAGTGATCGTGTGTGAGTGATCGAGTTTGAGGACCTGTGTGAGTGAGAGGACGCGTGTGAGTGATCGTGTGTGAGTGATCGTGTGTGAGGACGTGTGTGTGAGGACGTGTGTGAGTGATCGAGTGTGAGGACGTGTGTGAGTGATCGAGTGTGAGGACGTGTGTGGGTGATCGAGTGTGAGGACGTGTGTGAGTGATCGTGAGTGAGTGATCGAGTGTGAGGACATGTGTGAGTGATCGAGTGTGAGGACGTGTGTGAGGGATTGAGTGTGAGGACGTGTGTGTGAGTGTGAGGACGTGTGTGAGTGATCGTGAGTGAGTGATCGAGTGTGAGGACATGTGTGAGTGATCGAGTGTGAGGACGTGTGTCAGGGATTGAGTGTGAGGACGTGTGTGTGTGATCGAGTGTGAGGACGCGTATGAGTGATCGTGAGTGAGGACGCGTGTGAGTGATCGAGTGTGAGGACGCGTGTGAGTGATCGAGTGTGAGGACGCGTGTGAGTGATCGTGAGTGAGGACGCGTGTGAGTGATCGAGTGTGAGGACGCGTATGAGTGATCGTGTGTGAGGACATGTGAGAGTGATCGAGTGTGAGGACGTGTGTGAGTGACCGTATGTGAGGACGTGTGAGTGATCGTGTGTGAGGACGTGTGTGAGTGATCGAGTGTGAGGACGTGAGGACATGTGAGAGTGATCGAGTGTGAGGACGTGTGTGAGTGATCGAGTGTGAGGACGTGTGTGAGTGATCGAGTGTGAGGACGTGTGTGAGTGATCGAGTTTGAGGACGTGTGTGAGTGATCGAGTGTGAGTGATCGAGTGTGAGGACATGTGTGATTGATCGAGTGTGAGGACGTGTGTGAGTGATCGAGTGTGAGGACGTGTGTGAGTGTGAGGACGCGTGAGAGTGATCGAATGTGAGGACGTGTGTGAGTGATCGAGTGTGAGGACGTGTGTGAGTGATCGAGTGTGAGGACGTGTGTGAGTGAGAGGACGCGTGTGAGTGATCGAGTGTGAGGACGTGTGTGAGTGTGAGGACGCGTGTGAGTGATCGTGTGAGGACGCGTGTGAGTGATCGTGTGAGGACGCGTGTGAGTGATCGTGTGAGGACGCATGTGAGTGATCGAGTGTGAGGACGCGTGTGAGTGATCGTGAGTGAGGACGCGTGTGAGTGATCGTGTGTGAGGACGCGTGTGAGTGATCGAGTGTGAGGAGGCGGGTGAGTGATCGTGTGTGAGTGATCGAGTGTGAGGACGCGCGTGAGTGATCGAGTGTGAGGACGCGTGTGAGTGATCATGTGTGAGGACGCGTGTGAGTGATCGAGTGTGAGGACGCGTGTTAGTGATCGTGTGTGAGGACGCGTGTGAGTGATCGAGTGTGAGGACGTGTGTGATTGAGAGGACGCGTCTGAGTGTTCGTGTGTGAGTGAGAGGACGCGTGTGAGTGATCGTGTGTGAGTGATCGAGTTTGAGGACCTGTGTGAGTGAGAGGACGCGTGTGAGTGATCGTGTGTGAGTGATCGTGTGTGAGGACTTGTGTGTGAGGACGTGTGTGAGTGATCGAGTGTGAGGACGTGTGTGAGTGATCGAGTGTGAGGACGTGTGTGGGTGATCGAGTGTGAGGACGTGTGTGAGTGATCGTGAGTGAGTGATCGAGTGTGAGGACATGTGTGAGTGATCGAGTGTGAGGACGTGTGTGAGGGATTGAGTGTGAGGACGTGTGTGTGAGTGTGAGGACGCGTGTGAGTGATCGAGTGAGAGGACGGGTGTGAGTGATCGAGTCTGAGGACGTGTGTGAGTGATCGTGTGTGAGGACGTGTGTGAGTGATCGTGAGTGAGGACGTGTGTGTGAGGACGTGTGTGAGTGATCGAGTGAGAGGACGGGTGTGAGTGATCGAGTCTGAGGACGTGTGTGAGTGATCGTGTGTGAGGACGTGTGTGAGTGATCGTGAGTGAGGACGTGTGTGTGAGGACGTGTGTGAGTGATCGAGTGTGAGGACGTGTGAGTGATCGAGTGTGAGGACGTGTGTGAGTGATCGTGTGTGAGGATGTGTGTGTGAGGACGTGTGTGAGTGATCGAGTGTGAGGACGTGTGTGAGTGATCGAGTTTGAGGACGTGTGTGAGTGATCGAGTGTGAGGACGTGTGTGAGTGATCGTGAGTGAGTGATCGAGTGTGAGGACATGTGTGAGTGATCGAGTGTGAGGACGTGTGTGAGGGATTGAGTGTGAGGACGTGTGTGTGAGTGTGAGGACGCGTGTGAGTGATCGAGTGTGAGGACGTGTGTGAGTGATCGAGTGAGAGGACGCGTGTGAGTGATCGAGTCTGAGGACGTGTGTGAGTGATCGTGTGTGTGAGGACGTGTTTTGTGATCGAGTGTGAGGACGTGTGAGTGATCGAGTGTGAGGACGTGTGTGTGAGGACGTGTGTGAGTGATCGAGTGTGAGGACGTGTGTGAGTGATCGAGTTTGAGGACGTGTGTGAGTGATCGAGTGTGAGGACGTGTGTGAGTGATCGTGAGTGAGTGATCGAGTGTGAGGACATGTGTGAGTGATCGAGTGTGAGGACGTGTGTGAGGGATTGAGTGTGAGGACGTGTGTGTGAGTGTGAGGACGCGTGTGAGTGATCGAGTGTGAGGACGTGTGTGAGTGATCGAGTGAGAGGACGCGTGTGAGTGATCGAGTCTGAGGACGTGTGTGAGTGATCGAGTGTGAGGACGTGTGTGAGTGATCGTGAGTGAGTGATCGAGTGTGAGGACATGTGTGAGTGATCGAGTGTGAGGACGTGTGTGTGAGTGTGAGGACGCGTGTGAGTGATCGAGTGTGAGGACGTGTGTGAGTGATCGAGTTTGAGGATGTGTGTGAGTGATCGAGTGTGAGGACGTGTGTGAGTGATCGTGAGTGAGTGATCGAGTGTGAGGACGTGTGAGTGATCGAGTGTGAGGACGTGTGTGAGGGATTGAGTGTGAGGACGTGTGTGTGAGTGTGAGGACGCGTGTGAGTGATCGAGTGTGAGGACGTGTGTGAGTGATCGAGTGAGAGGACGCGTGTGAGTGATCGAGTCTGAGGACGCGTGTGAGTGATCGAGTGTGAGGACGCGTGTGAGTGATCGTGTGAGGACGCGTGTGAGTGATCGAGTGTGAGGACGCGTGTGAGTGATCGTGTGTGAGGACGTGTGTGAGTGATCGAGTGTGAGGACGCGTGTGAGTGATCGAGTGTGAGGACGTGTGTGA
>JAPDVR010000017.1:43910106-43922606 GCA_026230005.1 Gila orcuttii
GCACTCGCTGCTCGTTGAAAAGAGTAAGAACGATATGTGCTTTCACGTCAGAGAGTCTCCAAATGTCTCCAATAACACCAGAAAAAGTTGTTAGATTTTTCGCTAGTCGCTTTTTTGAAAATGTGTCGCTAAAGGGGTCTAAACACTCGCTATAGCGACAAAGTCGCTAAGTTGGCAACACTGCACACACACACACACACACACACACACACACACACACACACTCTCTCTCTCTCTCTCACACACCCACACACACACTCTCTCTCTCTCTCTCTCTCTCTCTCACACACACACAAGTGAGGATCTCTGATGTCAAGGGTTTTATTCTACCTAAACTAACCTGATGACATCAAAACTTAAACTATGATGTACTATCATATTTTTATTATCATAGTTTTACTATCTTTTATTTTTCTGTGAAACACTTTTACACTTACAAATATCAAGTATATGAACACTGAATCACTTCACTTGCTCAAATGATTCACTCTCCGACGCGTCTCATTTAGAATCAATAAGAGATTCATTACGAGATTTGAACATCAGTTACTGTGTGTGTCTGATTAATACTCTTCCAATAATGTGTGTTTATAATCAATAATGTTAATTGTGCAACTTTTAAATTTGATGAATCACTCAAAGGTTTTTATTCAATATCTCAGACGTCGGATGTTTCTCTCAGGAGAAATCAAATCAAATCTTTTGATGAGAACAATTACTGGGGCATTTTTCTCAGGAGAAGCAAAACTGTCTAAATTTACTTCTCATTTTAGCTCTCATTTAGGATAATAACTGAGAAATAAATCTGAGGAATAAAGAACCTCTGAAATAAAGTCAGTTTACAGAGTGTTTTAAAGCCATCGGCTGCTGGTTTCTGTCACTGAAGGTGTTTGCAGACACTAGTGAAAATATGTGTTAATGACAGTAATATTTCAATGGCATAAACAATCATCTGTACATCATCAGTGCGATCCGGTTCATAAGAATCAAACACAGATGAACGAATCTTCAGAATGATGATGATTCAGTGAAGCTGTTCAGATCTGAAGTTCAGAGGAACTGAAACACACTATAGTGACAGTGAACAGCAGAAACACACACTCGACCTCACTGACCCTGACATTCTCTGAGCTCGTTACTGCGCTCGCATCATTCATGGGTTAATCACTCTGACTTCAATCTGCATTTGATGGCAGTAACATCTGACCCTCTTTATGATCAGTGATGAGTTACTGCAACTAACCAAGAGATTCACACACTATACACACGACAGACGGACTGACATATAGATAGACAGATTAATGTCAGTATATGACACAGGTTTGACGGACTCGAACCGAAGCTGAAACGGATCTAAACCTCGAGAAAGACACTCGCTGGACAATCAGAGCAATCGTGAGGCTTCAGACGGAGAGAAACACTTCCTCATCCTGACGGCGGGTTAACCTGTTAAATATAATATATAAAATATAATCATCTCTAAGTGCAAAGGCTAATGAAGGCCAGCAAAGGTCAGAAGTCAATCTAAGGCGCAGTTATGATGATTAATCTGACTAAACTAACAATATTCGCCTGTAGTTTCTAAAGTCCCCCTGTGGTGAAAATCCAGCTTTTAATGTTGTTTATATGTCTATGTGGTGTTTTTAATATGCTTTAAGACAAACCATGTGTAAATTCATAAGTCGACAGCATTGCTGAGTATTTTCTGCTTAAAACTGCAGTGAACCAAAGACAGTCTCAAAAACACGGTTTGAAATCGCTGGTGTTTCTGACGTCACAAACTACCTTGTAACCAATCAGATCAACGTGTGATCGTCAACGAGTGGATCTCTGAGTCAGTGAGTGAGTGGAGGCGGGGCTCATTTGCATATTCATAGAACCGCGCATACTTAAAGAGATATTTCACCGCTGGAAAGATGAATGTGTATTTAAATTGGGTCCATTTATGTAGTAGAAATGTGAAATTATTTCGAAGTTGGTGCCTTCTATACTGAGAAAAGCCAGAAAATGTATTTTTGGCTCATGTGGATGAAAGACAACAATTCCCAGAATGCACTTGCTTCGCTGCCCTGAGGCCACTCCCACCGGTTACAGAGGGCAGTATCGGAAGAAATGAAACAACTAAACTGATAGATAGATCCATGTGTGGATCAAAGCTAGGGTGCTGTTACACGCCGTTTCCTCCGCAGATTCAGAGATTTCTTCCAGAAGAAAATGGCATCGCTAAAATTCACGACAGCAATAGGACTCTCTATCGGTGTCCACAGACACACATCTGCTCCTCGCTGGCGGCTTGTACGGTTAGCCACAACCATCGGATTCGCGCACCAGATCTTCAGAATCATTAGCTTAGCTTAAAAAAAAAGATGGCTGACACTATTTGTACATTCTGTGAGTGAGACCCCCCCCCCGTACGGGCGGGCTGAAAAGATGCGGGACTCGCTCCTCCTACTGGCTGTAGTCTCTAACCTCTGGCCAAAAACCCTCCGATGATGCTAAATGACGATTTTAGCGTCATCTGAGGTTTTTTTCCAGACACACAAAACAGAAATCTCTCGTGTCAGGGGGACATGAGGGAGGGAAGAAAATACTACCGGGTTTCTACTGATACAAAGCTTAATGCTAATCGGTGAAGTATCCCTTTAATGAGGCAAGGGTGTCGAGTTACATTCAAGATATTTTAAGGCATGAAGAATTTTTTTCAATTAAAAAACATTTAAATATGTCATTTTGGTGATCAAAGATGAGTTTTAAGGGATAAAATTATTGATATCTGATATCACCATACTTCACAAGTTAATTGATCACAATTACAAAATGCAAATCTACAAATGCATATAGATAAAGTGCAATAAAATAAACACTTAACCCTTGTGCATCAATTAAAAAAAGTTACACATAGCTACATAGAGGACAAAAATGTCCACGTTAAAAAACTGTCATAAAAATTTGAATCTTGGGAGCACAGACTTAAGTTTGATATCATTTTAAAGAAGACCCTTGGCAGATTAAAAATAATAAGAAGTAAATCCCAAAAAAAGTTATATAGGTTTAAGTTTATGAAAATTATTTATGAACATTATTTTATATAAAATATATATTTTAAGTTGAACTCTAAAACGGCTAGAAAATCAAAGCCATAAATCTAAATAAGTTGTGTTCCAAAATAAATTTTGTTATCTTAAAAAATGAGCTTTCAGTAAGATGTTGTTTGGGCGCAGTAACAGATTTTCCCCATTGGACTCCAGCAAAACTCCACTGGTCACACAGTGATTGGATTTTAGATTTGCAGTTGAGTTTTTCTCCCTCAAATATTACAAGCACACAAACACATACACACTTTTTTTTATTACACACATACTAACCACACTCAGACATCCATACCAACACACCAACACAATTATTGTTGCACAATTTATCCAATTGGCTCTATAATATGCCGAAGCAGAAAACAGGAATAAAGCGAGTATTTGCTTTATAGGCCAAACCTGGAAAAAGGGCACAATCTGGTAAAAAATAGTCAAAATGTAAATTTTGAAGCCTTGCCAACAAAATGAAAGCCTGTTAACCAAGATTGCATAATTTTATAGTTAAATGGCACTGGGATTAAAAATCGCAGTTTTAATGGGTTTCAATGGGGCTATTTTTGGCAAAACAACGCTAAGAGGGAGTATTTTGTGTACCTAGTGCAAAATAGATTTTTTTTAAAGGAAATGGGGGTGAAATATTAAAATTCCAATAAAAATACACACCTGTGGCAAAATTTTATGCAGTTAGCATTAACACAGACAAAGGTATCAAAAACTGAGAACTGAAAAAGCCAAAAATGTTCACAAGGATGCACAAGGGTTAAATGTGTTTTGGATGTTTTCTTTCCACTAGTCTGAAACAAGACATGTTATGGAAGCAAAATTGACCAGTGTATAGAAAAACAATGGTTTCTGAAGCATCTGACTTTACAAACAGAGCTGACCTCTAATCACACCTGAAACACTCAAACTGTCTCGGGATGTTTATGAAAGCTCCTCCTGCGTCTCCTCTGGATCTTCTAGCGGTGCACAACAGACACCAATCGTTCCAGGAACAACTGAAGACTTTCTGAAAGAAGAGCCAGCGTGAGATAATGCTCACGATAATCACACACACACAATCTGCTGCGTCGCGGTTCATTTCAGTTTGAGTGACAGATCATGATTTTCTGCAGCTGGAGGACAGAATAATTAATAGTTTCCACATCTTAAATATAAAACATTTTTCACGTCTGGACTTTGCGTTCAGATAAAACTCTTTGAAACACCAGATGAGAACATCTCAATATTCAGCTCAACTCAAACTACAATCCCTCTGAACATAAACACATTATTTATGGCCAGTCTTTACAGGACATTCAAACAAATCCTGCAGGAGCTTTTCCCCTCAGAACATCCAGCGAACGCTGATTGTGTTTGGAAGTGGCTTTTACAGAAGTCGCTCGAATCAGATCCGCTCTTTGTTTGGACTCACTCCCAGTTCAGAGTTTTTCATATTTATTCACAGTCACTGGAGACAATGAGGCCTGCTTTGAAAGCCAACATTTTAAATGGCTAATATCATGGAAAACAGGATTTTTGGGGCTCTTTTGAAATACTTTGATGATGTGGATGTCTTCTGGTCTTCAGTTGTGCTTTCGCCACGTACTTTGTAGATTTCATAGCAGTTTATTACCCAACAGCCCATGCAATACACTGAATTGAGAGTGAAAACTTGGGTAATAAAGGGTGAGAGCAACGTATATGCAAACTTAATTCTGCCATGGAGGAGACCCAGCGCCTCTAATACATGTAAACCAACACAAATGAGTTAACAAGCAGAAGTTTGTTAGTAGAACATAGATATTTACCTTCATGTTCTGGCCAAAGATGAATCTTTCACCCAACCAATTATTGGCTAATTGGAAAAAGTATGTGTACATTAATCATTATTTCATTGTGCTTCCCTTTAGAGTCCATCAGTGTCTCCTGAGGTTAATAATCATATTTAGCCACTTCTGCAGGAGCAAATAACAGAGAGACAGACAGATAGATAGATAGATGGATATATACACTCACCTAAAGGATTATTAGGAACACCTGTTCAATTTCTCATTAATGCAATTATCTAATCAACCAATCACATGGCAGTTGCTTCAATGCATTTAGGGGTGTGGTCCTGGTCAAGACAATCTCCTGAACTCCAAACTGAATGTCAGAATGGGAAAGAAAGGTGATTTAAGCAATTTTGAGCGTGGCATGGTTGTTGGTGCCAGACGGGCCGGTCTGAGTATTTCACAATCTGCTCAGTTACTGGGATTTTCACGCACAACCATTTCTAGGGTTTACAAAGAATGGTGTGAAAAGGGAAAAACATCCAGTATGCGGCAGTCCTGTGGGCGAAAATGCCTTGTTGACGCTAGAGGTCAGAGGAGAATGGGCCGACTGATTCAAGCTGATAGAAGAGCAACTTTGACTGAAATAACCACTCGTTACAACCGAGGTATGCAGCAAAGCATTTGTGAAGCCACAACACGCACAACCTTGAGGCGGATGGGCTACAACAGCAGAAGACCCCACCGGGTACCACTCATCTCCACTACAAATAGGAAAAAGAGGCTACAATTTGCAAGAGCTCACCAAAATTGGACAGTTTAAGACTGGAAAAATGTTGCCTGGTCTGATGAGTCTCGATTTCTGTTGAGACATTCAGATGGTAGAGTCAGAATTTGGCGTAAACAGAATGAGAACATGGATCCATCATGCCTTGTTACCACTGTGCAGGCTGGTGGTGATGGTGGTGGTGTAATGGTGTGGGGGATGTTTTCTTGGCACACTTTAGGCCCCTTAGTGCCAATTGGGCATCGTTTAAATGCCACGGCCTACCTGAGCATTGTTTCTGACCATGTCCATCCCTTTATGGCCACCATGTACCCATCCTCTGATGGCTACTTCCAACAGGATAATGCACCATGTCACAAAGCTCGATTTCATTTCAAATTGGTTTCTTGAACATGACAATGAGTTCACTGAACTAAAATGGCCCCCACAGTCACCAGATCTCAACCCAATAGAGCATCTTTGGGATGTGGTGGAACGGGAGCTTCATGCCCTGGATGTGCATCCCACAAATCTCCATCAACTGCAAGATGCTATCCTATCAATATGGGCCAACATTTCTAAAGAATGCTTTCAGCACCTTGTTGAATCAATGCCACGTAGAATGAAGGCAGTTCTGAAGGCGAAAGGGGGTCAAACACAGTATTAGTATGGTGTTCCTAATAATCCTTTAGGTGAGTGTATATAGATAGATATATAGACAGATAGATAGACAGACAGACAGATGGATAGATAGACAGATAGATAGATCATAGATAGACAGATAGATGGATAGATCATTGATAGACAGATAGATCATAGATAGACAGATAGACAGACAGATAGATGGAGACAGATAGATAAATAGATCATATATAGACAGATAGATGGATAGATAGATGATAGATAGATGGATAGATAGATCATAGATAGATAGATAATAGATAGACAGATAGATGGATAGATCAAAGATAGACAGATAGATAGATCATAGACAGATAGATAGATGGATAGATAATAGATAGACAGACAGATGGATAGACAGATAGATAGATCATAGAAAGATAGATAGATGATAGACAGATAGATAGATCGATAGATCATAGATATACAGATAGATAGATAGATAGACATAGATCATAGATAGACAGATAGATAGATGGATAGATAGACAGATAGATAATAGATAGACAGACAGATGGATAGATAGACAGATAGATAGATCATAGATAGATAGATGATAGACAGATAGATCGATCATAGATAGACAGATAGATAGATGATAGACAGATAGATCGATCATAGATAGACAGATGGATATATAGATAGATAGATCATAGATAGACAGATAGATCATAGATAGATGGATAGATAGATCAAAGATAGACATAGATAGATAGATCATAGACAGATAGATTGATGGATAGATAATAGATAGACAGATAGATAGATCATAGATAGATAGATGATAGACAGACAGATAGATCGATAGATCATAGATATACAGATAGATAGATAGATCATAGATAGATAGACATAAATAGACAGATAGATCATAGATAGACAGATAGATCATAGATATACAGATATATAGATCATAGATAGACAGACAGATAGATAGATCATAGATATTTAGATAGATAGATAGGTCATAGATAGATAGATAGATCATAGATAGACAGATAGATAGATCATAGATAGACAGACAGATAGATAGATCATAGATAGACAGATAGATAGATAGACAGATAGATCATAGATAGACAGATAGATAGATGGATAGACAGATAGATCATAGATAGACAGATAGATAGATGATAGACAGATAGATCGATCATAGATAGACAGATGGATATATAGATAGATAGATCATAGATAGACAGATAGATCATAGATAGATGGATAGATAGATCAAAGATAGACATAGATAGATAGATCATAGACAGATAGATTGATGGATAGATAATAGATAGACAGATAGATAGATCATAGATAGATAGATGATAGACAGACAGATAGATCGATAGATCATAGATATACAGATAGATAGATCATAGATAGATAGATCATAAATAGACAGATAGATCATAGATAGACAGACAGATAGATAGATCATAGATATTTAGATAGATAGATAGGTAGATAGATAGGTCATAGATAGATAGATAGATCATAGATAGACAGATAGATAGATCATAGATAGACAGATAGATAGATCATAGATAGATAGATAGATCATAGATAGACAGATAGATAGATCATAGATAGACAGATAGATAGATCATAGATATACAGATAGATAGATAGATCATAGATAGATAGATCATAGATAGATAGATAGATCATAGATAGACAGATAGATAGATCATAGATAGACAGATAGATAGATAGACAGATAGATCATAGATAGACAGATAGATCATAGATAGACAGATAGATGGATAGACAGATAGATCATAGATAGATAGATGGATAGACAGATAGATCCTAGATAGACAGATAGATAGATGGATAGACAGATAGATAGATCATAGATAGATGGATAGACAGATAGATAGATCATAGATAGACAGATAGATAGATCATAGATAGATAGATAATAGATAGACAGACAGATCATAGATAGATAGATCATAGATAGATAGATAGATCATAGATAGACAGATAGATAGATCATAGATAGACAGATAGATAGATAGACAGATAGATCATAGATATACAGATAGATAGATAGATCATAGACAGATAGATCATAGATAGATAGATAGATAGATCATAGATAGATAGATAGATCATAGATAGACAGATAGATAGATCATAGATAGACAGATAGATAGATCATAGATAGACAGATAGATCATAGATAGACAGATAGATAGATCATAGATAGACAGATAGATGGATAGACAGATAGATCATAGATAGATAGATGGATAGACAGATAGATCCTAGATAGACAGATAGATAGATGGATAGACAGATAGATAGATCATAGATAGATGGATAGACAGATAGATAGATCATAGATAGACAGATAGATAGATCATAGATAGACAGATAGATCATAGATAGACAGATAGATAGATCCTAGATAGACAGATAGATAGATGGATAGACAGATAGATAGATCATAGATAGATGGATAGACAGATAGATAGATCATAGATAGACAGATAGATAGATCATAGATAGATAGATAGATCATAGATAGACAGATAGATAGATCATAGATAGACAGATAGATAGATAGACAGATAGATCATAGATATACAGATAGATAGATAGATCATAGACAGATAGATCATAGATAGATAGACAGATAGATAGATCATAGATAGACAGATAGATTATAGATAGACAGATAGATCATAGATAGACAGATAGATAGATCATAGATAGACAGATAGATCATAGATAGACAGATATATCATAGACAGATAGATCATAGATAGACAGATAGATAGATCATAGATAGACAGATAGATCATAGATAGACAGATAGATAGAGCATAGACAGATAGATAGATCATAGATAGACAGATAGATAGATGGATATACAGATAGATAGATCATAGATAGACAGATAGATAGATCATAGATAGATAGATAATAGATAGACAGACAGATCATAGATAGATAGATCATAGATAGATAGATAGATCATAGATAGACAGATAGATAGATCATAGATAGACAGATAGATAGATAGACAGATAGATCATAGATATACAGATAGATAGATAGATCATAGACAGATAGATCATAGATAGATAGATAGATAGATCATAGATAGATAGATAGATCATAGATAGACAGATAGATAGATCATAGATAGACAGATAGATAGATCATAGATAGACAGATAGATCATAGATAGACAGATAGATGGATAGACAGATAGATCATAGATAGATGGATGGATAGACAGATAGATCCTAGATACAGATAGATAGATGGATAGACAGATAGATAGATCATAGATAGATGGATAGACAGATAGATAGATCATAGATAGACAGATAGATAGATCATAGATAATAGATAGACAGACAGATCATAGATAGATAGATCATAGATAGATAGATAGATCATAGATAGACAGATAGATAGATCATAGATAGACAGATAGATAGATAGACAGATAGATCATAGATATACAGATAGATAGATAGATCATAGACAGATAGAGCATAGATAGATAGATCATAGATAGACAGATAGATAGATCATAGATAGACAGATAGATTATAGATAGACAGATAGATCATAGATAGACAGATAGATAGATCATAGATAGACAGATAGATCATAGATAGACAGATATATCATAGACAGATAGATCATAGATAGACAGATAGATAGATCATAGATAGACAGATAGATCATAGATAGACAGATAGATAGATCATAGACAGATAGATAGATCATAGATAGACAGATAGATAGATGGATATACAGATAGATAGATCATAGATAGACAGATAGATAGATCATAGATAGACAGATAGATAGATCATAGATAGACAGATAGATAGATCATAGATAGACAGATAGATAGATCATAGATAGACAGATAGATAAGCACACCCTCACCTACGAGCATCAATAAATAATCGCTTTATTTTTCAAAATCATGCATGTCTTTGATTTTCCCTTTACAGATCACACACAGATATATTGCGCACAACTCTACACGGCACACTGAAGTCTGGTTATTTACCCATGAGGTTTTTTTTTGTTATCAAAATTCTTTACACGAGTAAAATTTCTCTCACATAGTTGCGCGGCTGGTTCTTCTTTTTTTTTTTTAGCCCATTTGTTGTTATTGCAATGATTCACATTGTTTCATATATAACAAATAAGAAAAGCATCTGGTCTTTGTCATGGCTATGAAAGAAAGTGCAGTGGTTTCCTGAAGGATGAGAAATGTCCGTCAGAACGCAGGACGATCCTGAAGTGTGTGTGACGTGATCGAGGCGCAGTTCTGCAGGAGTGAAGCGTGAGGTGAGCTCCTGCGGGGAACGCTGATGTTCACTCCTCCGTCGCCGTAGGGGGTAGGGTGTGGCGTGTAGTGTGGCGTGTAGGGTGCAGTGTGTAGGGTGTGGCGTGTAGGGTGTAGTGTGTGGCATGTAGGGTGTAGTGTATAGGGTGCAGGGCGTAGTGTGTAGGGCGCAGTGTGTAGTGTGTAGGGCGCAGTGTGTAGTGCGTAGTATGCAGGGCATAGTGTGTAGGACCTAGTGTGTAGGGCGTAGTGTATAGGGTGCAGGGCGTAGTGCATAGTGTGTAGGGCATAGGGTTTAGAGTTTAGGATGTAGTGTGTAGGACGTAGTCTGTAGTGTGTCGGGCATAGGCAATAGTGTGCAGGGTGTAGTGTGTATAGGGTCTAGGGTGTAGTGTATAGTGTGTAGGGTTTAGTGTATAGTGTGTATTGTGTAGGGTGTAGTGTATAGTGTGTATTGTGTAGGGTGTAGTGTATAGTGTGTAGGGTTTAGTGTGTAGGGTTTAGTGTATAGTGTGTATTGTGTAGGGTGTAGTGTATAGTGTGTAGGGTTTAGTGTATAGTGTGTATTGTGTAGGGTGTAGTGTATAGTGTGTATTGTGTAGGGTGTAGTGTATAGTGTGTAGGGTCTAGGGTGTAGTGTATAGTGTGTAGGGTTTAGTGTATAGTGTGTAGGGTTTAGTGTGTAGTGTGTAGGGTGGACTCCCTGAATGGGTATTGCTTCTGCTCTAACTAAATCTAGTGCGAATGCGAGAATTGGACGTATTCTTGGCGAACGACAGAGGAAAGTCCGTGATATAATATTGTGAAAGGACAGAAACACCTTAAATGTTCTTAAACCTATAAAACTGTGATATAGATCAGCTTGCATCTTTACGTTTCAAATGTTTCCATAAACTTGCATAATAAACATGCAATGAAAGATTGTTCTGAAGGATATTGTTCTATATAAAGAGTAAGTCTGCTGAGGGAGTCTCTTCTTCATCTTGCATAAGGCACCGGATCCGTCTAAAGAAACGTGCAGCACTCGCTCTTCTCTTCCTCCCATCACTCCTCCTCCTCCTCTTCAATTAGTCTTTGAGTTCGTTAATGAAATGAAGAAGCGTCGGATGGCAGGAAAGTGTGGATCTTCAGGTGCAGCTGTAAACTTCAAATATTCACTGCGAGTCAGAAGAACCGCCACTGAAGAGAGCCATCCGTGTGTGTGTGTGTGTGTGTGTGTTTTAATTGAGCTGGTCCTCGTATTGTTTCCGGAAACAGTCGCCAGCGGGAAAGAATTCCCAGCAACGTTCCTGGTACATTTTCCAAACATACGACTCCTGAAAGACAGAGAAGAGTGTGTGTTGAAGAGCAGAAGCTGTCCTCGGCTCCGTCACACTTTGGTTTGGGACAGAACCATCAAAATATGAGAACATGCAGGAGAGGATGATGGGAAATACCTGGCCTGTGTGCTCAGTTTCATCCTTGTTGATGAGATACATGAAGAAAAATCTGCAGACACACAAACATGCACATGACAAACGTTATGAATGAAACAGTCCACCTGTCATTAGTGTTATTACAGTAACACTTTACAATAAGGTTCAGTACTGTATTAACTAACAAACTAACAATGAGCGGTTACACTTTATTTTAAGGTGTCATTGTTACAGTGTAATTATATATTTAAATACTAATATTAATTAACCACATGTACTTACTATAGGGTTAGTTAAATGAAATTATGCATAATTTACTGTTATTACTATGGTAAGTACATATTTTACATGTAACAAGGACACTGTAAAATAAAGTGTTACCCAATGAGCAATACATTTATTACAGTATTTATTAATCTTTGTTAATGCTAGTTAATAATAATACAGCTGTTTGTTCATGTTAGTTCACAGTGCATT
>JAPDVR010000017.1:43930106-44042606 GCA_026230005.1 Gila orcuttii
TCCCGAGCAGTTCACTGATCCGATCATGTCCATAAAACTCTCCATACTTATCCATCACCTACACACACACACACACGGTTCCTATAAGAGTCGTTTATCTTTCTTGATAAACGAGTGTGTCTGTGTATCTGTGCAAACATCTCCAAACTCACCTTCCGCTTCACAAATTTATCCCAGTAATTGTTTGGGAAGGACCTGAGAGACAGAGATGAAATCATCATTAGATTCATAAACCACAAAGATCCTCATGACACAAACGCAGTGAGGATTGACATTTAAAATCATTATCCTGAAAACCAATCCTGAAGCTTTTTAACCCTTGAAATATACGTTCTTCATCTGATCACATTAATATGACAAACGGCTGAATGTTTCATTTGAGATCCGTAAAAAATTCTTCTTTAATTTAAAAATATTTAAGTCAGCTAAACCTTTTATTCCATTTTATAAACTTTTTATTTTATATTTTTCTTATTTTAATAACCCTTGTTTAGATTTATTATTATATTTATAATTTTTTACATTTCACTTTTTTATATTTTTATTTAATACAGCATTAGTATTTCTGTCACAATCTCACAAACCTCCATTTGAGAAACCGTGATTTAATTAATGTAATTATATTTAAATAAAAATGATATCTCCTTACTGTAAAATCAAAAATAGAATACACATTTACTGTATTACTACTAAAAAAAAAAAACAGAGCCGGTTCTGAATTCCCATCCCTAATTACCAATAATATAATCAATTTAAACATGATTTTAAATAATGTACACGGTACATTTTGTGAAGTTCCAAGCATGATAACCTAGATAATATAATTGCCGTGTCCATTCAACTAACTGACTAACTAACTAACTAACTGACTAACTAACTAACTGACTAACTAACTAACTGACTAACTAACTAACTGACTAACTAACTGACTAACTGACTGACTAACTAACTGACTAACTAACTAACTGACTAACTAACTAACTGACTAACTAACTGACTGACTAACTAACTGACTAACTAACTGACTAACTGACTGACTAACTGACTGACTAACTAACTGACTAACTGACTGACTAACTGACTGACTAACTAACTGACTAACTAACTAACTGACTAACTAACTAACTAACTGACTAACTAACTAACTGACTGACTAACTGACTAACTAACTAACTGACTAACTGACTAACTAACTGACTAACTGACTGACTAACTAACTGACTAACTAACTAACTGACTAACTAACTAACTGACTAACTAACTGACTGACTAACTAACTGACTAACTAACTGACTAACTGACTGACTAACTAACTGACTAACTAACTAACTGACTAACTAACTAACTGACTAACTAACTGACTAACTGACTGACTAACTAACTGACTAACTAACTAACTGACTAACTAACTAACTGACTAACTAACTGACTGACTAACTAACTGACTAACTAACTGACTAACTGACTGACTAACTGACTGACTAACTAACTGACTAACTGACTGACTGACTGACTAACTAACTGACTAACTAACTAACTGACTAACTAACTAACTAACTGACTAACTAACTAACTGACTGACTAACTAACTGACTAACTAACTGACTAACTGACTGACTAACTAACTGACTAACTGACTGACTAACTGACTGACTAACTAACTGACTAACTAACTAACTAACTGACTAACTAACTAACTGACTGACTAACTAACTGACTAACTGACTGACTAACTGACTGACTAACTAACTGACTAACTAACTAACTGACTAACTAACTAACTAACTGACTAACTAACTAACTGACTGACTAACTGACTAACTAACTAACTGACTAACTGACTAACTAACTGACTAACTGACTGACTAACTAACTGACTAACTAACTAACTGACTAACTAACTAACTGACTAACTAACTGACTGACTAACTAACTGACTAACTAACTGACTAACTGACTGACTAACTAACTGACTAACTAACTAACTGACTAACTAACTAACTGACTAACTAACTGACTAACTGACTGACTAACTAACTGACTAACTAACTAACTGACTAACTAACTAACTGACTAACTAACTGACTGACTAACTAACTGACTAACTAACTGACTAACTGACTGACTAACTGACTGACTAACTAACTGACTAACTGACTGACTGACTGACTAACTAACTGACTAACTAACTAACTGACTAACTAACTAACTAACTGACTAACTAACTAACTGACTGACTAACTAACTGACTAACTAACTGACTAACTGACTGACTAACTGACTGACTAACTAACTGACTAACTGACTGACTAACTGACTGACTAACTAACTAACTAACTAACTAACTAACTGACTAACTAACTGACTAACTGACTGACTAACTGACTGACTAACTGACTAACTAACTGACTGACTAACTAACTAACTGACTAACTGACTGACTGACTAACTGACTGACTAACTGACTGACTAACTAACTAACTGACTAACTGACTGACTAACTGACTAACTAACTAACTGACTAACTGACTGACTAACTGACTAACTAACTGACTGACTAACTAACTAACTGACTAACTGACTGACTGACTAACTGACTGACTAACTGACTGACTAACTAACTGACTAACTGACTGACTAACTGACTAACTAACTGACTAACTAACTAACTGACTAACTGACTGACTAACTGACTAACTAACTGACTGACTAACTAACTAACTGACTAACTGACTGACTGACTAACTGACTGACTAACTGACTAACTAACTGACTGACTAACTAACTAACTGACTAACTGACTGACTGACTAACTGACTGACTAACTGACTGACTAACTAACTGACTAACTGACTGACTAACTGACTAACTAACTAACTAACTGACTAACTGACTGACTAACTGACTAACTAACTGACTGACTAACTAACTAACTGACTAACTGACTGACTAACTAACTAACTGACTAACTGACTGACTAACTGACTAACTAACTGACTGACTAACTAACTAACTGACTAACTGACTGACTGACTAACTGACTGACTAACTAACTAACTGACTAACTGACTAACTGACTGACTAACTGACTAACTAACTGACTGACTAACTGAATGACTAACTAACTAACTGACTGAGTAACTAACTAACTGACTAACTGAATGACTAACTAACTAACTGACTGAGTAACTAACTAACTAACTGACTGACCAACTGACTAACTATTTAACTGACTAACTGACTAACTGACTGACTAACTGACTAACTGACTGACTAACTAACTAACTGACTAACTGACTGACTAACTGAATGACTAACTAACTAACTGACTGAGTAACTAACTAACTAACTGACTGACCAACTGACTAACTATTTAACTGACTAACTAACTAACTAACTAACTAACTGACTAACTAACTGACTGTCTAACTAACTAACTGACTAACTAACTGACTGACTAACTAACTGACTAACTAACTAACTAACTAACTGACTGACTAACTGGCTGACTAACTAACTAACTAACTGACTAACTAATTAACTAACTAACTAATTAACTGACTAACTATTTAACTAACTGACTAACCAACTGACTAACTATTTAACTAACTAATTAACTAACTTACTGACTAACTAACTAACTAACTGTTTAACTAACTAGCGGACTGACTAACTAACTAACTAACTAACTAACTAACTAATTAACTGACTAATAACTAACTAACTAACTAACTAACTAACTAACTGACTAATAACTAACTAACTAACTAATTAACTAACTAACTAACTAACTACATAACTAACTAACATATTAACTAACTAACTAACCTTTTAACTAACTAATTAACTGACTAACTAACTATTTAAATAACTGACTAACTAACCAATTAACTAACTAACTAACTGACTAACATGTCACGTCATGTTTTGTTGTTCTGTAAAGTGATGCAATGACATTTCTCTTGTCATAATGACCGCCCTCCATCATTAGCATTTTTCAGTCCCTCCAGGAGTTTTTTTGTGATTGTTGCGGGCAAAAACCCTTGATTATGCGGCACGTTTTCTTAAAAAATGCGATGGAATACACGGGATATTTATGCAATTTTATGCGATGAAATTGCGGGAACTTGCAAAAACTGCGGGAACTTGCAAAAACTGTTTGATGGAGAAAAAAAAAGTGATTCCCCAACACCCAGTTACTACCTTAATGTAAGGGTCATTTCTTATTACTTCTATGATAAGCAAGTGTACTACATCACAGAAAGTGCTGGGAATATTTAAGTTCTCATCTTTTTTTATTTCAGACCTTAATAAACACATGGTGTTAAACACAAACTTACAAAACTTACAAAAATGATTTGCGGGCTTCATCATGGCTTCGTTGCGGGGTTTGCAGCTTTTCGATGATGTTCACGTCGCGTAATTACGTCACTTCATAACGTTCCCATGGCAACAGGGGAAAAGGCTGCTCTTGTGTAAAGTAAACGCAACATCTTTCAACTTTCTGCTAAGATATGTCTTTTTTGCAACGAAAATGCGGGGATTATGAAATCATGCAAGCCCCGCATATTTTGTGCGGAAATGCGGCGAAAGTGCGGTGTATTTGAAAAAATGCGGCCCCCGCATGAATATGCGGACTTTGGCTGATAATGCACTAAATCATGCGATCGCATAATCGCGTTTTTCTGGAGGGACTGTTTTTTATCTCATTCCCCTCGTTCCTGATTGACAGCAGTTGTTGAGAATATGAGCCAGGTCTGTCACTCACTGAGTGTTGATGACCAGCCGGTCCCACTGGCCTTTAATATCATCTTCTGAAGGCTGTTCAGTGATGTAGAGACCGTCAAACTCCAGCTTTCTGGCCACCTCCTTCTCTCGCTTGAAAATCACCAGAGGAACCTGGAGGAGAAACACAATATGAGCCATATGAATCATCACAGCTCTGTTTTCTATTAAAGGCATTTCAGAAATAATAATTGGAGCATTTATTAAAACCCTATTAGACTGATCCTGCTGGGCATTTCATCGGTTATGTAAATCTGGCAGGTTTATTGTTTCAGTAACTGGATTTTGTTAGAATTAATGAAACCTAAAATGTGCCTTGGGAGAATAATTGTATATACATATTGAGAGCCTGATTACAAAAACAAGTATCATCCTTAAATTAATTTTATGCAGCCGATATGACCTGCAAATGTTGCACTGAACTGTATTTTCCTTTTTTGAAGTGATTTCAATCATATTTCAAGCAATTCAAACAGTGCGCATCTGCGGGGGTACCATTATAAATGATCAAATATCGGCGGATACTGATATGGTGGCCGATATATCGTGCATTAGAGATGCGCGGATGGGCTATTATTTCATCCGCAACCGCATCATAAAACTCATCATCCATCCGCACCAAATTTTTTTACCAATTTTCAAAACCGCACCCGCCCGCCATCCGCTGATTGGGCGATACAAGGCGCTGCTGATGACAGCCGCGAGACTAGAAAGCTCTCAGAATATCAGCAGAGAACTCCGTCTCCGATCGGCGCGCAGGGACAAAAATACATAAAATAGCCTAAATTAAACGCACTTCGGCAAACCTGACCTTATCTGATCAATACTGTACAATGTACAATATTGTATAATGTAATATATCTGTACAATATTTTCATTGTAGCCTAATAGAAAACGCATTTTGGCACATAATTTCAACATGCTGCTATTGTATAAAAAAATATTTACAACAATATTTGTCAACTTAGAAATATTTTAAATAGTTAAATCTAAATATTAAATGTTACACGTAAATGTTAAATGTTAAATCTAAATGTTAAATCTAAATCTAAATGTTAAATCTAAATCTAAATGTTAAATCTAAATGTTAAATCTAAATGTTAAATCTAAATCTAAATGTTAAATCTAATGTTAAATCTAAATGTTAAATCTAAATGTTGAATCTAAATGTTAAATCTAAATCTAAATGTTAAATCTAAATGTAAATCAGATAACTCAGATAGTCAGATAACAATATTTAACAATGTATACATATATTTTTCATTTGATTGGTTCAACCGCCCACCACCCGCCCGAATTTAATTAAAATATTATTTTTCGTCACGTCATCCGCCCGATCCGCGGTTTATCCGCGGAGTCCGCAGCTGTAACCGCCAACCGCGCATCTCTATCGTGCATCCCTATTTTTAGGTGAATTATTGTATCAATAAATTTCATCATTTAGGTTTGATGATGTTTTAGTTTACATTCATGAAGTAAATAATTCTGGTTCACTAGTGTAAAATCTGTTTTCTGAAGCGGTGGAGAAGCACTGATCCGCTGTCTCGTACCGTTAAAGATGCATTGTGTAATATTTAGGAGGATCTGTTGACAGAAATGCAATATCATATACATAACTATATTTTCAGTGGTGTATAAAGACCTTACTTAATGAACCATTATGTTTTTGTTATCTTAGAATGAGCCGTTTCTCTCTACACACACCGCGGGTCTGATTACATCGACATGTTTCTACGGTGGCCCTGAACGGACAAACACGTTTCGTCACTTTGTTGTTCTTCGTGTAAAGAAGCTGCTAAAGTCAGCGAATAAAACACTGACACAATGATGAACAAGTAACAATAATACTCACAATAACATTTCTTAATTTATCTTTGTAAAGAAACCTCATTGTTTAACTGGCTACTCTCTGCTGTCTCAGACAACGACATCACTTCCTGTCGGCCACCGTCACTTCTGTTGGGTGCAATTCACAACCTCACCACTAGATGCCGCTAAAACCCCCACACTGCACCTTTAAGCAGTAGTAGCCGATGATGCAGAAGAAGGAGATGACGGTGTGCAGGACGGCTAAGATGCGCAGGGTGGGCTCCATGTATCCGCTGCTCTCCTCCAGCACGAAGTGCACAGCGCCGGGCCGAGAGCCGGAGCCGGCCAGGGGGTTCCACCGAACACTGGTGTCTGAGGACCCGCCGAACAACACCTCCTTCCCCTCGCTCAGGGCCGACGACGTGGACACCTTCCCCAGGGACCAAACTAAAGCTCAGGGCCCGCGTGCATAAAGCACCTTAAGTTTTTCCCTGAAGTATGAGACTTCAGGCGTGATTTCCCCTCAACTTAAGAGTGTTGCATTTAATCCCTTAAGACGAGACACTACAGGTGAATAGGGTAAATTTTTTAACTAGCAGATATCACCATGAAACTTTCCCAGTTGATTACCTACATTAAGATGAGAAAAAAAATGTATAACAAGTTTTCTGAAATTTCATGTTTAAATATGCAAATTAGGCATTATCTAATTAAATATGCGCTAATTTGCATATATTTAAAAAAACGAAATCTGAGTATTGGATAAAGCCAGGTTCAAAATTCTTTTTTCATTGTGTTCACATATTAGATGGGGAAAGAATTACAGAGGGATTTATGGATATCTACTTTTGTTATCCTGTAAATCAGAATATACTGCTAATAGCCTTAAAAAAATGATTTTCGCCATGTTTTTTGGAATAAAATATTATGTAAATCAGGCTAGGAATAATATATTTACAAATCCCTCTGTAAATGTCTTCATAATATAACTAGGTACACGACTGGAAAGTTTGGTGTATATAGGTGCTACTGAAGTGGAGATTTCGGACTTGGAGTGAGAGAGAAATGTCATTTTGAGAAAATGGGCTTTAAAGATTTAGCATCAGCCAATGAGATTGCGCATTTAGAGTTAAATCCCCCCTTTTACTTTCACGATTGGTTGCTGATAAAAAGGAAATGACCATATTTGGATCCGACAATATTGTACACGAGAGAGAGAGCTTTCTAACGGTGTGTGTGATGACAGGGTGCAGTTTGCGATCGCGGAGCAGCGGGAGGATTTAGAACGCCAACTTTTGATGAATTTATGAGAAATCTACAGACGCAAAAAGACAAAGTGTAGTGAAATAAAGACCTAAATGTGTATTTCTGACTTTTTTTCACCGCAAGTCTGAAAGAAGACATGTTATTGAAGACAAATATCCCAAAATCTCAAAATTGACCAGTGAAAAAACCCCGATGTTTTTGCCTGCCGTGTCTCGCCTTAAACGGTTCTCTTAGGTAAGTGTTTTGCAACCCAGGTTTTCCCCTTATAAAATTTGATTGCTGCCATGGACACGTTATTTGTTAATAACAAGTTTCAATTTACTCAAAATTGAAAATTCTGTCATCATACTCACCCTCATGTCGGTCTAAACCCATAAGACTTTCATTCATATTTAGAACCAAATAAAGATATTTGTAATATTCGCTCATCATTTCTGTCCATTTATTGAAAGACATAAGAGTAATCCATATGATTTAAGCTGTTTCGGAAGCTCAAATGCTTGAGGTTTGTTCTTGCGCATTTCGCACACACGTTTGAGCTTCAGTTAACCATATAAGATTTGCTTTATGTGTTTATATGTGAAAGAAAACGACAAAATTAAAATTTGTTTATCATATAAAGCGGCCGATCGCATCTCGTTAGAAGACTTTGATCAAACCTGCTCACTCCGTATAACACTTAAAATGAAGTTTTGCAAACCTTATGTTATACTTAAGGGGCTTTATGCAACACTTATCGTTTTTTAAGAGATTACTTAAAAATGTCTTTCTTTCCTCAGTGGAAGAGAAATTAATTTTTTTGAGGAAAATATTTCTGGATTTTTCTTCGAATAATGGACATTGAAGTCCATTATTCGAAGAAAAATCCAGAAATGTTTTCCTCAAAAAATTTAATTTCTCTTTCAATGAGGAAAGAAAGACATGGATATCTTGGATGGCATTGGGGTGAGTAAATTATTAGGAAATTTTCATTTTGAGGTGAACTAATCCTTTAAAGGGAAAATAGATACTTAAGGGAAATTCTTAGGGTGTCCGACGTTTCCTCTAAAGAAACCCTCGAGTAACACTTAAAAGTAATTTTTTGCAATACTTTTACGTTTAAGGGAAACCTTCTTAAAGGGAAAATTACACTTAAGGTGCTTTATGCAACCGGGCACAGATACACAAACATTACAGCGGAGAAAACACTGGAAATAATTTGTGAAGATGAATGTCGAAAGTAGTGTGAATTACCTTGTAAAACAGCAGAATGAAGTTGATTGCAAAGGCCACAAACAAAGCCAACATTCTCATGTTGTAGAAATTTCGTGCAAAATAGTTCTACAAGAGAAGAGACAGAGATAAAGCACACGCTCAAATGACTTCCTCTTGTTTGACACTATGGGACACAAACAGGAGATGTGGGGCTCTGACCAGCAGCTTGCGTTGGTAAGCGATGATCTTCTTCCAGAAAGCGGACTCCTGCAGATCCGGCTCGTCCGCTCTGGAGTAGTGCAGTCTCAGCTTACGCTTCACCGCCTCGTCCTTCTTCTTTTGTGCTTTCTCACCGTTTTCCCTTCTTAGAAAGGGGACGAATCAGAACTCAGATTGCAAATATTATGATGACGACACAAACACTATCGGCCTCAACAAACACATGTCCATGTCAGCAAGACTTACTCTGCTTTCTCAGGCACTGATTTGGTCTCCTCCACAACTTCATTGTTGTCGGTTGAGGATGAAGAGCCCTTTGTCTGACAGAACCAACAGCGAACGAGTTAATAACCCAACAGATTCATGTCATTACTGATACGGATCTCGACAAATGGTGATTGTGATTTCACAGAGTACAACATGTTCCTGTATCAACATCTTTGTGGAACAACATTTCAATCTACCAATCAGATTTGAGGGATAAGTTTATAGTGTATGTCGAGTTTAAAACCAGGGTTATGGTTAGGGTTAGGTTTAGAGGTTGGGATTGGGTTAGGACTAGGACAGTGCCGGTAAACCTGACAACCGCATCACGGTCCACCAAAACACATTTTTTTGTACGTGAATGCTGTTTTACGTGAATATTATGACACGAGTGAAGCACAAAGCTTTGTTTACAAAATAAATAATAGGTAAGCAATTAAATATTACATTCCAGCCATGGAAACATTTGGATTTGTGCCGAAATTATAGGTTCGTCACGTGACGTTTATAGCACATCAATTTAAAGGAGCATTGCGTAGGTTCTGAAATTTCTAACCGTTACTGACACCAGTGGCCGTTAGAGAAACTGCAGCCAGTCTCATGCTCGTTCTCGGTGCGCACGCTCGTATGAGCACGTCCACAGCAACCAGAGAGTTGTAACGATGTCTTAACTTTGCAGTAAAAAAAGGTAAAAAAAGTAAAAGCTCGGGGTCTGTTTTTATACCCAGCGTTGACCGGTGCTCCCTCCAAGAATCAAATGTCGCTCCGATGTTGACTCTTGTCTTTGCCCGATGCCGGTCACTCTCTATTTTGGCCGCACTAGATAAGACTTTTTTTTTTTTAAACTTACGAGGAGTTTCCACGGGCGTCTGGATTGTGCTGGAGGCTAGTCGCTTCTTTCCGTCCGCAGAGTCCATTTGAAACACTAACGTTACTGATAGCGATTACAGCTGCTTACTAATGGCTGCCGTACGGATGTAAGCCCAAGTAGACGAGAACGTGCAAGACGTCACATTTTGTGAATTTTCGTGCCAATTCGAACCCGACTCCTCCCCACACAATTGAGCCTACAGGCTGATAGAGGCAACCGTGGTGGACATTAAGGTGTCATTCTTTCTATTACATTGTGGTTGGCTTATAAATGTACAAATGAAAACTCTATCTTAAAGATTTTTGTTAAGTAAAAAGCTACACATAGCCCCTTTAAGCTTTGTCGGCTTTGTATTATGTTTTGCGAATTGGTCACCCGAATATTTTAAATTTAACAATATTTCCTTGGACATGGAATATCTTGTTTCTTTTTCCAAATCTTCACTCACGTCTCGCCCATTTTTGCAGCATTTCTTCATTTGGTTCACTTTTAATTTGTCCTACAGTGTTTTTACTACTTTACCACAGTAAAACGTGAATATAATAGGCCTGATAACTTTTTGCTTGCACATAAAATTCTATTTAACATAGTTTGTGCTTGTTATTATGGTGAGACACGTTAAGTTTATTTGTAGAGCGCATTTCACACATGCTTGGGATTTTAGTTTTGCTCTGGCAGCACAAAATCAAACATAGCCTAAATGTCTCGACACTGCGGAAGATAAAATTCACTCTTCGGACCTTTCACAACAAGGGTCAGTTGCTAGGAACATCAGGAGATAATATGAAGATATTAGAAAAGAGAATGACTGTCCCCCATCCCTCTCAAAGCGTAGAGCGGTAGCTTTATGACGCATATTTTTCGGGAAATATAAAATGAATGTTTTTTAAATAATATGTAACTTCTATTATTTAGGTTACCAATATTTACTGATATTTATTTAAATGTTTTACAGGCTGTAGTGTGGTGTTTCACTGACGGAAGAGCTAAAATAAACACGCGTGTCTGTTACAAAATGGAGGTCAATAAAATATGTTGATCCAGGAACATGTCTCACTTGGTGACCCATTTATGCACTAAGAGCATTAAAGCGTTACCTGGAGTCGTCTGCGGAGCTCAGGCGAGGGTGTGTGTGGCTGTGGGACGGGCGTGTTGAGCAAATCCGTGATGCTGGCATTTGGATTGTGAGGCATGAGTTTATACTGCCCTCCCTCTCTCTTCAGATCAAGACCGAATATATCGGAGAGGACGCCGGTGTCGTCTGTGGCCACGGTCAGGTCGGCCAGGTCTTCCTCAGGTGAGGTTTTATCGATGAGCTTCTTCTCGCCCTCCTCCATCTCTCCCCTCACGTCGTCTTGAGTCGGGTCGGGCATGTTGGCCAGGAGCTCCGAAACCTTCATGGTCTTGGCGTTCTCCACCAGACTTCCCCCGAGGAAACTATTATACGTGATCCTGAAGAACCCTCGAGCGACGCTGAAGGCGAAGTGCAGCAATCCCAGCAGAACCCTCCAATAGAAGGACACAAGCGTGGTCACCAGGTCCTTCACCGTCATCTTCTTGGCTTTCTTCACCTGCTTCTTGAGGCTTTTCATGGACAGCACCTTCATTAGGAGCATCACGTTGTACCGTAGAGCGAAGAGAGCCGTTCGCACGGTGGTGACGGAGAAGAAGCCCATCTCGGGACTCTCCTCCTCGGGTTTCTCTCTCTCGCTGTCCTCTTTGCTAGCCAAGCGCTCGGCGGCGTCGGACATCTGCGCCGCTAACTGCATCTCGAAGATCGTGTCTTCGCAGAAATTCACGAAGAGCTCCATTTTCTCCTTCTCACCACCTTCGTTCACCACGTCGAAGATGAACTGCCGTTTGGATTCCTTGACCTGTGGCTTCTCCCACTGGGTGCGACTGGACTCGCTAATCTCGAAGTACACGCGTTCGATGCGCTTAGCGCTGCCCATGATCTCGATTCGGCCCAGGTACGGCTGGAAATAGTTCAGCACGCTCTCGGCCAACTCTAGGAAGGTCTGGAGGCGAGAATCGTGAGGCATGTGCTCTGAGAGATTGGTTAAGAGAACGGCAACGTTGAAGCCGATGTCCTTCGCCGGTTCGTGGAAGCGTTCAACGAACTCTTCATAGTCCAAGAGCTCGTTCTCATCCGTTTCCGCACAGGAGAGCAGGAATTCTGTCTCGGATTGGGTGTAATGTTTATGGCTCTCCATGGCCTTGTGGAAATCCCTCTTGGAGATGACGCCTTTGCCATCGGGGTCGTACTCTTTGAAGGCATCCGACGACGTCAGATCTTTCAGTTTGAGGAACATGTCAAAGAACTTCAGAATCATCTCCACGTTGTTTGAGGACTCCACCAACATGTCCACCATCTGCTTTCCAATGGTGCCATTCACAACATTTCCTAAAATGAAGGGAAGATGATTAGGGTTATTTATCTTCCTGAGGTGTGTTTCCCGTACAACAGCGTAACTCGCTGCTTAACTACCATAGTACGATAGAACGAACACGTCACAATATTTCGGACCAGGCCCCGCCCCTATTTAAATAATTAATATGCAGAATAAAGGGGCGGGCCTGGTTGAGTTAGTTAGTAGTGTGTTAAACTGGAGGTTATGGTAAGGGGCGGGACATTTCCCAAACACACTCGAAGCGCTCGACCAATCAGAGCACCGTGTGCTTTTCAGAAGGAGGGGCTTCATAGGTACAGGAACTAAACTAGAGTTTGTTTCCAGTATAACTGCGTAACTCGCTGCTTCACTACAATAGTACGATGGATCATTGAAAAAATCAACTAGAGAGTCACGACTGTTTCCCGAAACCGTATTGTCGCAAATTGGTCGTTCAACCGCATTGGTTAATGATGTCACGCTCATGGAGGATTAATAACTACTTTTAATTACTCTGCTTGAGATCGAATTAACGCTAGATGTTTAGCTATAAATTACGGATATGGCGTCTGAGGACTATTTCTCATTTTACTCAGTTATTTTGCTGTATTTCCAGGTTCAATCATAGACTCGTTCTTACGCACTAGAGCTCGTTCACACATACACACTCTTCAAAAACTACACTGTAAATATCCAACTAAAAGACGTAAATAACATTTGTATGTATTCTAAATAAAAGGTATAGATTGTACTGGATGTCAGCTTGCTTATACGCTTATTTCACGCAGCCGTTATTTTGAAATCGAAAGCGAGGCTCCGGTGGGAAGAAAACCGGAAGTAAAGATAAACAACAATGCCTTGGACTACCAACCTGAAGCTGCTGCCGCGATTTACACTATTGGATGTTAATATCCAATATAGGATATGTAGATATAGTTAGTTCCTGCTTATTTTTTTACTTTCTGAAAAAAAAAATGTAAATGAATTTCACTGTATATAGTCTAAAGTATGAAAGAAATGTATGTACATTTTTAGAATAACTTAAACATTAAACACAACAAACACATTAAACACAACAATACGCCATCGCATTCGCGACTCTCCTATGATTAAAGGCGACACTTCCGGTTTTCTTCCCACCGGAGCCTCGCTTTCGATTTCAAAATAACGGCTGCGTGAAATAAGCGTATTGTGCTCAAGATCAGGATTTATTGAGTCACATGTCATGCAGACGAGAAACTCTTCTTCTAACCGCAGATCGAGATCTGTCGCTCACACACACAACTCTGCGATGCTGTTTGCGAATGTTCGTTGTAACGATGGTTTCGGGAAACACGACTCGTTGAACTGCTGATAACAATGAAAACATGCGACCATAGTTGGCTGACGATGCTTTTGGGAAACACACCCCTGGTCGGGAACATTACTAACTAATCATTCAATCAAACAATGTGAACTGACCCTCCAACATGGACAAGAGCATCACAACCATATCCTTCTGGAGATCCATGAGCTCCTTCAACAGCTCGATCTGGCTTGAATCCTGCGGCATAAATCATATCGCAGTAAGTAAACTAGGGGACAACTGGGGTTCTGCGAGTCAAGGTCTCTCATTTCCAGAAGGTTTATTGAGCATCATTGTAGATGTTTACCTGAGACAGCTTCATCTGCATATGTGCAAAAACATGCAGGAAACCAACAACCGCGTCCCACAGGCGACTGTGAGCGAGACTCTGCTGATTCCCAGTGCAAGGGCCCTAAAAACACACACTGATTATTATTCAGCTGTTCCATGAGTTCGTCCACGTCGTGGAAATACAGAGATCGACCGCACCTGAATGTACTCTGTGAGAGTGTTGAAGACTTGTTTGGCTACATTGATTGCTTTGGAGAAATTCCGTTGGCCTTGTTCATCGATGACGTCTTTCCCAGAATAGAACCAGTAGAAATCACTGATGGACTCCTGAGGACACAGAGCACACGCGTGTCAGATGTGTGTAGCGGTCGACCGGTATATCGCCAAGGCCGATACGTTTTTCTGATTGGCCGATGTGTTGGAAGCGGGACTTTTATTTTGACGGGCGGTGCTGAGAACGGCAGTTTACGATCTCTGTCACTCCTATCTAATACTTTGTTAGACAGAACTGGTATAAAGTAAAGCGTTTGCTTTTATATTATTTGTAACAGAAAAAGCAAACAATCAGGCTAAAATACGTTCTCATTTACCGTCAACATTCAGCAAATGCGCATCTACATCATTTAAACAAATCTCTGAATATCTAATAAACATTTCATTTCACAAACCTTGTAGATTTAATGGAATCCAGCTGTGATATCTTGTGAATGGTGTGTGTGAAGCGAGTGAATGTGACAAGAAGATCAGCTTCACAGACGCATAGAAAGACTTTAAATCCTTCATAGTAAAATATGCTCTGCTATATCACTGTCATATTCATATCGGTTTCACTGTGTGCTGTATGTAAAATTAGCATTACCTTGACAAATGTCAAAGTAAAAAAAATTCTTTATTTGAAAAAATATGATACCAGAACCAATATGAAAAAAAACTCTAGATTACTGAGTGCCCTGTTACAGTTTTACGTCCTTATTATTCGCAAATTCATATATTTTTAAACAATTACTTTATTTGTGAAAAATACTGCAATAGAATTGCAGATTCAAGAAGTTGCCATCTAAAGTATAAGCATGTTTATTTTAAAGATTCTTTTTCTAATTTATTTATAATTGATTAAAATAAATATAAAGTATATATATATATTAGGGCTGGGCGATAAAACGATAACGATAATTATCGCGATATAATTTCTCGATAAAACGATATCAAGAGTTCGATAAATGTTCGATAATGTTTATGCGCAAAAGCGGAACGAAACTCATTTGAACCGCGCGCCACACGGACCACTTATCCGCTCGGCTCAAAGTCCAAACGGCAGTGCAGCACGAGCTCACTAGGGCAGACGCGTGTCGCGCGTTTAACTTACTCTGATCGTCTCGCTCACGAGATCCAGTGAGAAGCGCTTGAATTCAGCGAAGAACACTAATGTCTCAGTGATTTAAACCAGTTTAAAGGCAGATGAAACAGCGCTGACAAACAGGAGAAACACTGTGCGCAACGATACAGTCAGAATCTGAATTGATAATGAATCCATTTACCATGGATTTACTGTAACGTTAGCCTAGTAATATTAACTGCACCATGAAATGTGGGATATACATATTGAATTGTATTATATTATTAATGTAGACAATGTATTAAATGACTAATGGAATATAATTACAGTATTTAATAACGTATTTAGGCTACTGTTTTTCATACAAATACCATAGAAACCATAAAGTTACATTTTGCCATGATAGTGAGGTGCTATAGGCTATGCCTGGTTTTATCTGTGGTTATCATCATCTAAATGCATGATACTGGATGACCAATGGTTAATTTTAATAAAACTCAGACAGTCAGAATATTACATTTTACCAAATAAAAATGTGGTCGTTAATTTTTTTTTTTAACAGATGTTACTGTTTTTGTTAATGAACATAAATTTAACATAGTTTGAGTTAGGCTGCAGATTTACTGTCAAATATGCGTTTCACGACAAAACATGTAATATTAATATTGCAGCCTGCACTGCAAACTGCTGGAAGATACGGCCCATCAAAGTCAGGCAACACAAACCTGTTTCAAGACTTGAAACAATATCCCCCATTAGCATATGCAGAAACTAAGAAATATATTTTTCAATTCAGATACTTATTTTATTAAGGAAAAATTACAAATTTTTGAATGTTCTACCTCAGCTTTGTGAAATGTTCACCTGTTTGGCAAGTGTTTGTCATATGTTCTGACAATAAAAGAGTAGTTTAAAACCACAATTAACGCTCTGGTTTCTACAACTTTCACTTAGGAGCAAAAATCTGCCTTTAAACTTGAAATAAAGATTTTACATTTATCATGATAATTATCGATATCGACTGATATAAAAAAAATATCGTGATAATTTTTTTTGGCCATATCGCCCAGCCCTAATATATATATATATATATATATATAGAGGCCTATATAAATATCGGCCAGCCTGCTCTCTAAGATATCGGCCATCAAAGAACCAGTATCGGTCGAGCACTAGATGTGTGTTGTCAGAACGCAATGGTGTTCACGGAGGAAACGCTCACCTGGACTCGGAGCAGGTAATCCACCGTCGATATGATGATGTTGACCGTTGTGTTGTTACCCGTCTGCGTTCGCAGGTAGTTCTGAAAATCTGATGTATGGACACACAATTATTGTCATTAACCGTTATCTAAAAAGGCAAAGCAACATCACACAGTGCATGAAGGACGTGATGAGGCTCGTGGATAATAACTGTAGGTTACTAGTAGCACCAGCAGATACTGTATATAACGTCTACCTTTTATGAGCTAATCAATTCCTGATGGACAAAATCTTGCTCTATATTTTTTCAGATTTATGATGTATTTTCAGAAATACATCATATTATAAAAGTAAAATGTTCACTATTGTTTACAGCAGGGGTTTTCAAACTGAGGGCTAGGGGTCTGGTTAAAAAACAGTTTAAAAACTAACATTTGATTAAAATAAAAAAATTATTTAAATAAATAAATTAATACATTTAAATAAAATTAATAAATTGATTAAATAAAATTTGATGTAAATAAAAAATAAATAACAAATTAAAACCTTTGATTAAAATAAAACATTGAACATGATTTAAATAATATACATTTGATTCAAATAAATTGATAAAATTTGATTTAAGTACATAAATAATACATCTAACAGTACAGTACCATGAGTAGAGAAGAATGCAGTTATGCAGCGCAACAGAAACTAAATAAATAAAACTTGATTGAAATAAATTTGATTAAAATAAATAAAAGTGACTTAAATGAAAATTATTTAAATCAATTATTTTGTAAAAAATTTTATTAAAATGAATAAATTGATTAAAATAAAATTCGATGTAAATAAATAATAAACAAAAACATTAGATTAAAATAAAAATAAATACCGTATAACTTAATTTTAAATAATATTAAAATTAATATTTATTTTTGACATAAATTTTGACATAAATAATTATTAAAATAGACATAACATAATAGAAACTTAATATTTTCCAAATAATATTATACACGTTTATAATATAAACTTTTCACTGTATTAATTTGGTCTTTATAAATGAAATCACTGCCTTTTAAATTGGAGGATGCATGAGGATGATCACATATGAAGCACACTACACACACACACTACGCAGTGCAGATCTGGAGTGCTAGTGAACACACCTGAGTTGTGTCCCTCACACAGCAGCTGGAGGAAGCGGAAGAGGTCACAGGTGAACTCGTCATCTTGCATGACCTTTTCACCTGCGCGCAGCAGAGTCACACGTTAGAGCCGTGTGAACACACTGACTGCGGATGAGCTCGGGTCCGAGACGTCTGGGGTCAGAGGTCACAGGTCAGATCCCTAGAGTATTTACAGCAGAATCTGAACCTGCCTCATATTTACATCAGTGATTTTCCTGTTCATTACTGTCATGTCATCTCAGAGGACTAAAAATGACATGAATGCAATTACAATATACAGTGATGTGAATAAGTTAGGACACCCATGCTAAAGTTGCCTAAAAAGAGGAATAAAAAATCATCTTTTGGAAATTATCTTAATGCCTTAATTAAAAAAATGAGGAAAAATCTAACCTTTAAGGACACCAATTTTCTTTGTGTATGAATAATGTATCATAAATAAATAAATGTTCTTCCTTAAAATACAGGGTGCATAAGTCAGGACACCCCTATGTTAAATTCCCATAGAGTGAGGCAGATTTTTATTTTTAAAGGCCAGTTATTTCATGGATCCAGGATAATATGCATCCTGATAAAGTTCCCGTGGCCTTTGGAATTAAAATAGACCCACATCTTCACACACCCTTCATCATAGCTAGAGATTGGCATGGTTTTATTTCAGTTAGCCTAATAGCTGGTTTGATTTGCATTCAAAGATGATCTTATGGAAAGTACCCCATGCCAATCTCTAGCTATGATGAAGGGTGTGTGAGGATGTGGGTCTATTTTAATTCCAAAGGCCACGGGAACTTTATCAGGATGCATATTATCCTGGATCCATGAAATAACTGGCCTTTAAAAATAAAAATCTGCCTCACTCTATGGGAATTTAACATAGGGGTGTCCTGACTTATGCACCCTGTATTTTAAGGAAGAACATTTATTTATTTATGATACATTATTCATACACAAAGAAAATTGGTGTCCTTAAAGGTTAGATTTTTCCTCATTTTTCTAATTAAGGCATGGGTGTCCCAACTTATTCACATCACTGTATTATGTTTATATTATGCTGGCAGAGCTGGTATCCCTCAATATTACCCACTGTGTATCTGACGGTGTCATCTGATTCCCGAGACGTCTGCAGACAGAGAGCATGAGGAACATGATGGGAAATTCACAATATTTGAGGAAGAGCAGCTGTGCTCTAAACACCAGTGGCACAACTATAAAATAACCTCCAGAAAAACACAGAAATGTTGTTCTCACAAGCCAACCTGAAAGTGCTTGAACTTTCCTTCAGTTGCGTATCTGAGGGATTCTGTTCACAAACATAGTGAGCTCCCTACATAGACAGCATGATAAGATGAAAGGCATTATTGTGTTTTTTTTAGCATTGCATCCTAACAAATATTGTAAAAAAATACAAATATGTGTCGTTCACAGATAATGCAACCTCAGAAAGCCGTAGGAAATGTTCATTATTAATATAATTATAATTCATTCATCACTGAAAATGATGAAAAATGGTAAAGTCTTAGCCTAGAAATCTAGACGCACCCTAGCGGCAGCGAGTTTGATTTTGCAGTCAGTGTCGTCTAGCAACTCTCCGCTGGCTTGCGAGCTGGAAAAACCAGACTCTAGTCAGGCCAATCACATCGAGTATAGAGTCGGTGGGCAGGATTAACATAATGACGGCAGAGTTGCGACGGTTCCGCGTGAAGATGGCGGCTTTCAAACCGGCTTCGGCCGCGACTCTGGAAGACTCGGAGGTCAGCGTTTTTTTGACAAAAAAAACAAAGAACGGCACTGGAGTCCGTCGCTTAGGACTACGTCACCTTCTCCGTCGCTCTGGTTGGTTGTAGTGTTTATTCCGCCCGGATTGAGCCCTGCCAATGGTGTGTTCCCAGACCCAACATCTCGATGTGGGTCTGGCTTGTCAGGCTAGTGAAGTCTTGCTGTCTATGCAGAACGCTCAGTTTTAAATATGTGAGATGAAACGAAGCGTTTTACGTGTTTCAGATCGGAGGACAAGCGCACTTTCAGCTGAGCGTCAGTATGAGGATCAACCAGAAACTCCACGTTTATTACAGATTATTACAAATAACTCTGAATGCACCATGCAAAGATACAAAATGACACCACTGCTATGCATTTACTACACATTATGATAAGAATACATGTAAATACACAATATGAAATATCACAGTTATCTGTGGTTTGGTTAGACTTCCTCTGGTCCATCATTCCCACCAGCATTAAAACGTCAAACTGAACAGATGACGAAACCAGTCAACAGAAATGCAAATGGATGATACGATAGAAAACACGACACTGATCTCCAGAAAACATAAAAACGATCACTCTGAAAATAACAGAAACAGCCTGACCAGAAACACAAAAGGACGGGAAGAAACAGCAGGAACGACAGCACACGACAGCGACTGAACAGCTCAGACCATCAGTGAGGAAGAGGAAGAGAGACCACCATCATCATCATCCTCTCAGACCACAACACACCACAGAGACACACACACACACACTCCTAACCAAACACCCAGCCGCTGCGCCACTGACAGCAGGAGGGGGAGGAGCTTACAGACTACAGCTCCGCCCACAGAGACGCACGCTGCTTCTGATAGGCTGAGACGATCTGCGGGTGTTGCTGCAACTACTGCCACTGAGGTCACAAACACATCATTTACTTTTACTACTAATAGATTTTATCGTTTAACCCATATCCCAGACCTAAACTTTAAAATATGTAGAAAATATCATAAAAAGATGACTCTTAAACAATAAAAATATTACCCTAAAATTATAAGAATTATTCTTAAAAAATAGTCCTTTAAAATAAAACAAAAAAACAAAATTCTGCAAAAATAATAAAAATGATCACTATAAAATAAGGAAAAGTATTGAAATAAAATTACTCCAAAACAAAATAAATATTCCTCTAAAATAATAAAAAAATATTCCTCTAAAATAATCAAAATATTCCTCTATAATCACAATCTAAGCAGATTAGATCGATTTCTTCATTTCCAATCAAGCTTTAATTCTGTCCAAAAAAATAGGAATAGTGTCAAAACATTTTTTCATTTTATTTAAGCTATATAAAATGCTAGCTACTAGCTAAGTTAGCCTAAGACAGAAATGTCAGTCATTTTATTCTAAAAATATTTAAAATGCCATTTCCACCAAAGAATGAATGATGATTTTGAGATGTGATGGACACGACAGTTGTTCATGATGACAGAATTCTCCTGCAATCACGTCTGTCCACTTAGACAAATAAAATAAATGTAAAACGTTTAATTTCTCAAATGTGCTCATAGTTGAAGAAACACCCTTAAATATGAGCTAGCTTTACATGTCAACCATGGCGTTTTCCGTTATCGGTGAACGTCTATCGGTCAAAACGAGTGTCGGTGTCTCTAACAAAACAAAACAGAAACCTGAGAGCAAAGCCAGCGCGTGATTGGCTAGCGCTCCGGCGGGGGCGGGGCTTGTGACAGGTAACGCGGGGCAGAGGGAAGGTGTTGGGCTCAGGGTCACACACACCGAAAGCACAGCAAAACGGCAGAAGGCATAATTACCACGCTCATGAGTGATGACTGAGAAAAGGGAAGACGAAGGAACGTTAACCCAAAAAAAAGAAGAAAAAAAAGGAAAGAAAAAAGTGAGAGGTCATACAGGTCACAAGGTCAGTCGTTGTTGACTTTGGATTCAATCAGCACCGTTCTGAACAATCACACAATGAGATTAACACTAACACGAGTCTAACGGTGCATCTGTCCGCACTGATCACAGCCAATCAGAACACAGTTACACGAGGACCAATGAGAGACAGAGACAGAAACCGAGCCGTCGACGGCGCCTTTAATACAGAACCACAAGTGTTCACCTTAACGGACAGGTTTGATGAAAGCGTGTCTGACGTTAGCAGAAATGATGCTGATTGAATGCAAACCTGAGTGAATAAAGTGCAGAACTGCTTAGAGAGGGTATAATGAGAAATAAAGGCAAAATTCAGAGAGAAATAAAGAATCCGAGAGAGAAACACTTGTGCAGGTTAAAGGAATAGTGCAGACGAACATGAACCTTTCAGTTCAAACCTGCAGGACCTTCTTTAATCAGTGGAATATGAATGAACATGATTCACACAATATTCATGATCCTCGTTTACAATGAAAGAAAATGATTCTGTTGAGCTCTAAAAACATGCACTATAATGACTTCAGTTTGAGTGTTTCTCATGCAAGGGGAATATTTTAATCAGGTTTTATGTCTCTCTCTCATATATATTTATAACTGTTCAAATGTTTGGGGTCATTACATTTTTTTTTTTTCTCAAGAAATCATTACATTTATTCTTCAAGGACGCATTTAATTAATCAAAAGTGGCAGTAAAAACTTTTATAATGTTACAAAAGATTCTATTTCAAATAAATGCTGTTCTGAAAAATCCTGAAAAAACAATATATGACGGTTTCCACAAAAATATGAACTGTTTTCAGCATTGATAATAATCAAATCATCATATTATAGTGATTTCTGAAGGATCATGTGACACTGAAGACTGGAGTAATGATGCTGAAAATTCAGCTTTGATCACAGGAATAAATTACACTTTACTATATATTCACATAGAAAACAGCAGATTTAAATTGGAATAATATTTCACTTTTTCATTTTTTAACAGTATTTTTGATGAAATAAAAGCAGACTTTGTGAGCAGAAGAGACTCATTGAATATAATAACACTGAATATATATATATGTATGTAAAGAGCTGCCTGAAGATCTTTTCTGTGTTCCACTGAAGAAAGAAACTCTCGCTGGTTTGGAGTGACGTGACCGTGAGTAAATGACAGAGCGTTCATCTTTGGGTGAACTATCCCTTTAAAAGTCATGTTACAACACAGCAAACAGAAAGAAACCTGAAAAAGAACTCAAGGAATATAAAATTCATGCTTTGAGACTCAAATGAAATGAGGTTTGAAAATAATTTTCAGTTCACTTAAAATGGTCACATGATATAGGAGACATGAGCACATGTTAGGGTAGGGTGAGTGTCTCACACACACTGTTGAGTGCTCTTGTTTCTCATTTCTGCTTACAAACGTCTGAAGACCATATCAAACATTCGTCATCATACACTCGTACACAAACAAAGAAAAGGATAAAATAATTCAGTTTGACAGAGACATCTTTAACACAAAAGTAGCATTACTGTATTTTAGAATCAATAACTCAACTAAATTAACAGAAAAATGGTGGAATGAACATGACGATTTCATGCTTGAAAAAATTACCCATTATATCACATGACGGAATGACACAGATCAAGCTATAATCATAGTTATTAATCATAAATCAGGTGTTTGTGTTCATATAAATCATACCTGATCCTTCCTCCGTCACCATCCCGAGACCTTCCGCTTTATTCTGCCTCTCAAACGCGTTCAGATCCAGTACACTGGAGCACAAACATCCAGCACTGACTTCATAACTCATAACTCAACATCAACATGGCTATTGAACTGAATTGATCTGGATTTTGTCTTCTGTCGGGTATTTAAATGCGTCTCTTATTTGAGGAAGTCTGCGTTGTTGATTCTGTTACTGTATATATTATATATTATTGTCGTACCTGCATGACTGCATGAGTCCCGCCAGACTCTGGAAAAACCCCACGTCTCGCTTGTCTTTCAGGTAGTCCAGCATTTTCTGCACAACAAAAAGCAGATCGAACACATCGAACCAGAGCTGCAAGAAACAAGCGATTCTTTCACGCACCTTTGAAGTTCAGGTTATACCAAGCTGCATAAATATTAATATATATTTCTGCCTCTAACTGCCCTTTTTATTGTATTTATGGTATACCATGCAAACTAAACTAAGCAGAAACAAACCATGGTAGCAGATACACTGCAAATATGATATTCTTCCTCAGTATTTCTGCCTTGTTTTCCAGCACAAATATCTAAACATTCTTAAAGTCCCTGTAATCAATCATTTTATCCCTTTAAACTCACCTTTGATCACCAAAATTACATATTTAAATGTTTATTCCTTGAAAAAAAAAATGTCTTCATGCCCTAAAATATCTTGAGTGTAACTCGACACCCTTGCTTCATTTAGTATGCGCGGTTCTATGAATATGCAAATGAGCCCCGCCTCCACTCACTCACTCAATCAGAGATCCACTCGTTGACGATCACACGTTGATCTGATTGGTTACAAGGTAGTTTGTGACGAGATATGAAATACTCAGCAATAGTGTTGACTGATGAATTTACACATGGTTTGTCTTAAAGCATATTAAAAACACCACATAAACAACATTAAAAGCTGGATTTTCACCACAGGGGACTTTAGATCAAGATACATTTACTGGAGAAGCAAATGACTGAAGATATTAAATCTTGTTTTCTATCAAAATAAAGGGAATTTGTGCTTAAAACAGAATAAAATATCTGCCTGTGGGGTCAGAGAAATAATCTTGTTTGCAAATAGTTTAAAAAATTGATTACTTCACTATATTACTAACTATAATCAGGTCGTGTGTCCATCAAAGCATTGCTTCGTAAGGCCAGCGTAGTGTTTTAGTTGTTTTCATTGGGAGCGACGCGCGCTTAAAAACAGCAGCAGTGACGAGGAGTTGAGCGTCTATTTGATCATTACCGTGTCTATGTTTTTGTGTTTAAATTTTTTTATTTATTTTTATTTCTCTTTCTGTACTCTGTATTTTTGTGTTTTTAGTGATTGTGAAGCACTTTGGGCAACAGCTGTTGCATTAAATATGCTACACAAATAAATAAATGAAATGAATAAATAAATTAAAAATATTTCACATTGAGCGCTTGACGTTTTTTCCCGGACGTCGAGAGTTGAGAAACGTTAAAGTTTTGAGCTCATCACTGTCGCTTCCCACCCAGCCGTCCAATCACAGTGGAGGAGGGGCGGGGCAAATCCCACACCGACCAATCGCCACAAAATGATTTAAAACTCTTGACCTGCTGAACTGTGGAGTTCCCCCCGTTGAGTATGGCGATTCCCAGCTTGAGCGTGGAGGCCACCATCGGTCCCATCTCTCCTGCACAACAAACACACTCCCATCAGCCCCTGATCACAGGACACACACCCCAGCGGAGGACTGCGTGTGTGTGTGTTTCTGACCTTTGCTGGCGCTGATGGTCTGCAGAACCATCTCTGCGGCCCCGCGGTCGTGAAGTCTGGCCTGCTGATACAGCAGCTTCTGCTTCTCCATCTCCTTCTCCTGCAGACACACGGGAAAAGAGTTTTCATGGCTGAAGCTCCATAGCACAAAACAGATGAAGTCTAATCATGTGTAGTGATATAACATTTACCAATGCATTGGTAACACGTTTACAATAAGGTTCATTAGTTAACATATTCACTAACATGAACTAACAATGAGCAATACATTTATTACAGTATTTATTAATCTTTGTTAATGTTAGTTAGTAATGTTAGTTAATAGTTCTCCTGCAGACCGTAACCACTGACAGCTCACATGTGTGTCAAAACTAATATTAAATTAATACAAAAATGAACCATCACTGAGCTTACTTAAGCTGGACTGTGACGCTATTTTCTTCTAGAAACAAACTTTGTTGCATTATTTTCCTGTTATCTCTGTAAAGCTGCTTTGAAACACACAGTATTGTAAAAAGTGCTGTATAAATAAAGGAGACTTGACTTGGAAACACAAGGTCACTGTGTTTTCAGTGTGTCATCAGATGAAGTCTAATCACATGTGGTGATATAACATTTACTAATACATTATTAGAATCAAAAGTTGCATTAGTTAATGCACTGTGAACTGTCATGAACAATGAACTAACATTGATGAAGATTAATGCTTTAAATAAATGTTCATGTTAGCCAATGCATTAGTAATTTCACTAGTGATGGACAGTTAATACGGGGCTCCGATGCAGTTTTCAAAGCACTATTGTATCACACACCGTCACTCTGTACCGACGCTAGTATCGTAATGACAGTATTCAGTACGATTGATGACGCTGAAGCTTCGAACGTCATGCAGTATCGGAAAGCGGGTTTAAAAACATTGATCATCTGATGCATAAAAAGGAAAAAAATTATCGAGGAGGAATTATTTAAATGATTTAACACTATACTTCCCTATAACAAATTATATATTTCTTAAAACAGAACACCCAAAATATTTTTTCAATTACAGTTACTATAATTATGATCACATACTTGTATATTTTATGTTATTGATCAAATCTGTAGACCAGGCTACATGACATGAGTTGTGGTCTTATTGGCACAAATGAATTTAGATGAGATTAGATAGAACTGTGTTAATCCCACTCTTGTATGTCACAGACTTACAAAGCGTTGTTTGTTCAAGTGCATTTTCTGCTCTGTGGAGATTTGTTAGATATGGTGGAGAAAACAAGTCTGACCACCAGAGATCACTAATGCACATTTGTGTTAAAAGCTTTGAGTAATGAACCTTTTTTCGGCACAATTTCATGAAAGCCTCAAATGCTTTAGAAAGCCTCGGTTTCCCATCACTAAATTTCACTAACTGGAACGTGAACAAACAGAAACCATGCGACTAGTGCTCAAGACACAATAAACCATTAAAGTTGAAACTGAGGAATGTTTTCCCAAACTTTAAATCACGCAGTGCCACTGAAACGACAGCATACACTGGTCTGCTGGTTCTAGCTGGTCAAGTCTGATGGTTTTAGAGGGGTTTGGGGCTTTTAGCAGGCTGGGAGATCTGTTTAAACCACTTTAGGTTGGTTTCAGCTGGTCTCAGCTAATATACAGTACCACCTGATCATTTACATAAATCAAGCAGAATCAAGCCCAAACCAGTTCCAGTCTAAAGTGGAGTGAGCTGGATTCAGGGCTTCATTCATTGGGTCGTGTGATGCCTGTAACGTGTCTGAGAACTGACGGATCTCTTTCAGCTTGTCAACATCTATGTGTAAAACACTGCAGCTTGAACCAGCCTAAGGTGGTTTCCAGGTCTTGGGCTCAAAATGCCTGTAAAACCAGTGGAAACCAGGCCGGTGAAGACCAGCAAAGCAGTTTTTGAGCTCAGACGAGGAGAATGAACGAATGAATGAACTCGAGACGCTCAAACATTCCTTCATGCTCTTCAAAGCTGCAAGGAAACCAGACTCAAAGTATACGAACGCATGAAGAGGATCGGCCTTCACAAGGAGACGTACCTCAAAACTCTTCACCTCCTCCTCATCCTCTTCCTCTTCATCATGACAGCTCTGAGAGGGATTCATCGAACACACATTAATCTGAGCAGAAGCACTTCTGAAGCATGTTCTTCAGATCTGAACCAGTCTTACCTTGGCCATGATATCAGCGTACGCCATGTAGAGGTGATCCTCCTCCAGTTTACTGCAACAGAGCGATGTGGCATCCATCAGTAAATCACAGTGGTTTGGACTGTATATTAATAAGAGAAAGGAAACCCACCATTTCTCGGTCAGTGCGGTTCTGCTGAAGAGTTGAATGAGCTGGTGTAACGGGTCGATGTGTTTGATCATCTCGTCCTCCTCTGACGGCTCCTCTCCGCCTGGTTTCTGAAACAGCAAACAGCCTCAGACACACAAACACACAACACACACACCAACAGCACAACCAGTGCATCTACTGCGGTTTATAGCAGTGCGACGGATCGCAGCTGATCGTGATCTACGGATCAGCTCCTCGCGGTTCGACACGTGTGATTCGCGGATTAACCGCTAAATTTAACCATCATAGAGTGAAAGTTTATCATCTGGATGTGTTTTGTCTTTCAATTTACACATTCAAATTATTTTAAACGTGGAAGAAGAGGCGAAAATCGGGAGTCACGAGTCGAACACCGAACTGATTCCTCTTTCACGTTCTCTTGCTCTTAAACGGACACACACACACACACAATTATGTCTACAAACCCGTCTCTGCAAGTGTTCTCTCGGTTCTGTCATGAGTGAAGAGTTGAGAAAGAAACCGGATGTGTGTCAGTTTCTTCGGTCTTAAAGTGACAGTAGACTAATATTCCTGCTGTTGTCTGTGTCATTAATGTTAATAAAACAACAAAATACAGCTTTAACAAAGATTAAACTATATTTCTACAGCGAACAAATAGTGTTATTTTACATTTAGGCTTAATTATTAATTTCTGTACCTGAATACTACTGTTTAGACTTTGTAACTTTTGTTATTTAGTATTGATCTCTGCTTGTAATTTGTGTATTAGTTCTTATTTTATTACTGACTGTTCACTTGTTTTTAATAATGTTTGAACTTTATCAGTAAGGCTAGTAGATTTTGCTGTGGTATCGAAGAACTTCAAGTAAGCTTTAAGTAATAAATGAAAAGCAAAGTTTATTTATTTTTTGCTGATCCGAAAATGTATCCGATCCGTGGCTCAAAAACCATAAATGATCTAAACCGTGAGTTTTGTGGTTTACAAATGTGTGGAGACAGAAAACCATTGCAGACTCATGAGTGTTCATCAAGTTAGAGCACAAGCTAGAGAAATGAGAAATCAAAACTGGTCTTTCATGCATATTTACACTGAAGAATTCAAGGATTCATACTTTCGTTTCTAGTCATTCTGGCTCCTCATTGGACCAACACAAAAGTGTGTGAAACGCCACATGAGCCAGAAAGAAAACACTGAAAGCTCCGTCTGTGCATATCAAAAGCCGTGGGAAAACATGGACGGATGTTGTGTAATTGCTACATACGGCCAAATCCTCGATCAGCTTATCCTCGAAATAGTGTTCTTCCGTCTCGATCCAGGACTTCTCGTAGCCCTGGAGGAACAGGTTTACGGCTCGGTGCCTGAGGATCAGAGGATCAGAGAATCAGAGGTCACTCAGGACTCTGAGGGAGCGAGCGTGAAGGAGACGGACAGGAGATGTTCACCTGGGCAGGTTGTAAAGAGGAGCCATCCTGAAACAGGCCACGACGGCCCTCTTCCTCTGCTTGGACAGAAGCTTGTGCCACACGGCCTTCTTACTGCGCTGAGGGTGCTCGACCTGCTCAAACAACACATCATGCATCATCAGATACACTCTACGAACCGGTCTGAACCATGACACTATCGTCTTCTTTACAGCAGAATCTGAATGAGGAAGTTTGATCCGGTTTATTGCTGTACTGTATAAAGTGATGTAGAAATAAAGCTTAAAATCTCACCTGTAAGCTTCAAAAAGAAGAGCTCAACAATGAGCTCATTTACATATGACACACCCCTGCATTTACATATGGACAACACCTGTATAATTGTATTGTTATATATTGTATTGAAAACTCATCAATTAAATATTAACTGTCTTATATTCTGCATAATTGAATGTTTTTAAGTGAAAACTGACGTTAGTGCATATCCTATATTCATTATTCAGAAACTGACTTGATGAATGACATTGTGATCAGCCAATCATAAGAGAGCTCATTTGCAGTCAGACAGATTAAGAAGCGCTGATGTTTCACCTGGTCGAGGTGGAAGAGCACGTGTGCGATGTTCAGCACTCGATCGACCGTCTTCTCGGGGTCGGACGAGTCCTCACTGCGGTTCGGCATGTCTTTATACAGCGCCATCTGCCAACGGATCGCAGGATCCTCCAGCTGCAGGAACACACACACACACACCGCTGATGAAGAGGAGGAAGATGCAGAAACACACACACACACACACCGCTGATGAAGAGGAGGAAGATGCAGAAACACACACACACACTGATGAAGAGGAGCATGCGTGTTTTCATCAAACGTAGGCTTTCATGCACACATGCTGTCAGTCACACTCTATGAACTGTGTTTTGAGCGGAGTTACTTTAGTATCACTGAGATATTATAGTTTTTTTATTTTTATATTCTGTTTTCATTGAAATTTTAGCACTATTTTGTGATTAAAATGTCTATATAGTTTATATTGCCAGCAGCCATATCACCCTGTAGCCCAAGACTGGTCCCCACTAGCCGCGTTTCCACTGCCGGGCCAGGGCCGAGCCGAGCCGTGCTAGTGCGTGACAGGGCCAGTCGCGTTTCCACTGTCACTTCCGGTGCTTGAGCGGGGCTTACTCAGGGCCAACGGCCAGGATTTCTGGCCCGTCGAATACCTTGGGCCAAAGCGGGCCAGCTCGGGCAAGAGGCGTGGTCAAGGTAAAAGCAGGAGTTTATCGGTGTTATGGAAAGTTATGATCTGAGGCAAGATGTACATTTCACTTTTTTAAATCGCGCAAAATAATCGCTGCTCGAAATGAAGAATCGCCTATATTGGTCTGTCGAAGATACCAAAGCTCTTCTGAGCATTTGGGCAGAAGAAAGGGTACAACGTCGATTTGACAGCGTGTGAAGAAACGAGGACGTTATAAAATACATCGATGCTGAACTTTCTAAGCTAAGCATTCAGCGAGCAACGCTTCAAGTTCAGGAAAAAATAAAAAAGTTGCGGGCGCAGTATTGTACAAGGCGATTAAATCGCACAATGGACAAAGCGGAGCTCAGAGAAGGAACTTTCCATGGTTCGACTTGATGGACGGTGTGCTGGGTCACCGTCCCTCTGTTAGTGGCGACTCGCGAGACAAGTCGGGACACTATTGCAGCCACGGCCGTGAGTTAATATACATGCTATCTTCCTAACTTAATAAATAAATAAAGGTTTAGGGCAGCGCTGCGGGGCTACTGGCCCGGCAGTGGAAACGCAAGCCCGGTGCTTGAGGCCCGAGGCCACTGGCTCGGCTCGGCTCGCTGTTAGCCCTGGCCCGGCCCTGGCCCGACAGTGGAAAAGCGGCTACTGAAGCTGAGCAGGGCTGAGGCTGGGCAGTGTCTGGATGGGAGACTCCTGATAAAACCAGGTTTCTGCTGGAAGAGGTGTTAGTGAGGCCAGCAGGGGGCGCTCACCCTGTGCTCTGTGTGGCCAGCAGGGGGTGCTCACCCTGTGCTGTGTGTGGCCAGCAGGGGGTGCTCACCCTGTGCTGTGTGTGGCCAGCAGGGGGTGCTCACCCTGTGCTGTGTGTGGCCAGCAGGGGGTGCTCACCCTGTGCTGTGTGTGGCCAGCAGGGGGCGCTCACCCTGTGCTGTGTGTGGCCAGCAGGGGGTGCTCACCCTGTGCTGTGTGTGGCCAGCAGGGGGCGCTCACCCTGTGCTCTGTGTGGCCAGCAGGGGGTGCTCACCCTGTGCTGTGTGTGGCCAGCAGGGGGCGCTCACCCTGTGCTCTGTGTGGCCAGCAGGGGGTGCTCACCCTGTGCTGTGTGTGGCCAGCAGGGGGTGCTCACCCTGTGCTCTGTGTGGCCAGCAGGGGGTGCTCACCCTGTGCTGTGTGTGGCCAGCAGGGGGCGCTCACCCTGTGCTCTGTGTGGCCAGCAGGGGGCGCTCACCCTGTGCTGTGTGTGGCCAGCAGGGGGTGCTCACCCTGTGCTGTGTGTGGCCAGCAGGGGGTGCTCACCCTGTGCTCTGTGTGGCCAGCAGGGGGTGCTCACCCTGTGCTGTGTGTGGCCAGCAGGGGGTGCTCACCCTGTGCTCTGTGTGGCCAGCAGGGGGCGCTCACCCTGTGCTGTGTGTGGCCAGCAGGGGGTGCTCACCCTGTGCTGTGTGTGGCCAGCAGGGGGCGCTCACCCTGTGCTGTGTGTGGCCAGCAGGGGGTGCTCACCCTGTGCTCTGTGTGGCCAGCAGGGGGCGCTCACCCTGTGCTCTGTGTGGCCAGCAGGGGGCGCTCACCCTGTGCTCTGTGTGGCCAGCAGGGGGTGCTCACCCTGTGCTCTGTGTGGCCAGCAGGGGGCGCTCACCCTGTGCTCTGTGTGGCCAGCAGGGGGCGCTCACCCTGTGCTGTGTGTGGCCAGCAGGGGGTGCTCACCCTGTGCTGTGTGTGGCCAGCAGGGGGCGCTCACCCTGTGCTGTGTGTGGCCAGCAGGGGGTGCTCACCCTGTGCTCTGTGTGGCCAGCAGGGGGCGCTCACCCTGTGCTCTGTGTGGCCAGCAGGGGGCGCTCACCCTGTGCTCTGTGTGGCCAGCAGGGGGTGCTCACCCTGTGCTCTGTGTGGCCAGCAGGGGGCGCTCACCCTGTGCTCTGTGTGGCCAGCAGGGGGCGCTCACCCTGTGCTCTGTGTGGGTCCTAACGCCCCAGTGTAGTGACGGGGTGCTCCAGAGGCGTGCGACCTCTGACATATATATAGCAATTGTAAGTCGCTTTGGATAAAAGCGTCAGCTAAATGAATAAATGTAAATGTAAATGTAAATGTAAATGTAAATACTGTCAGAGAGCACCGTCCTTCGGATGAGACGTTAAACTGAGGTCCTGAATCTCTGTGGTCATAAAAAATCCCAGGATGTCCTTCGATAAAGAGTAGGGGTGTAACCCTGGCATCCTGGCCCAATTTGCCCCTTGTCCTCTGTCCATCATGGCCTCCTAATCATCCCCATATACTGATTGGCTTCATCACTGTCTCCTCTCCACCAGTAAGCTGGTGTGTGGTGGGCGTTCTGGGCACTATGGCTGCCGTCGCATCATCCAGGTGGAGCTGCACACTGGTGGTGTTTGAGGAGATTCCCCCTTCTATGTAAAACGCTTTGAGGTCCCAGAAAAAGCGCTATATAAATGTAACAAATTATTATTATTATTATATACAGTTTTATTTCAGTTTTACTTGTTTTAGTACACCAACTTAAACTAAATTAAAATGAGAAATGTTGACATGGGAACTAGCAAAAATAAAATAAATTTAAATGTTTTTATATTGTACTTCATTTCAGTTTATTACAAAGTTAATTAGTGCTGGCCAATGATTAATCGCATCCAAAATAAAAGTTTGTGTTTCCATAATATATGTGTGTGTACTGTGTATAATTATTTTGTATATATAAATACACAAATATTTGCATGTATATACTATATATATATATATATATTTGTCATGATCCTGGTTCTTTTCTCTCTGTCTCCATCTGCACGCTTCTCTCCGTTCCTATTTCTCTTGCTCACACACACACCCTTTATCACTCACTCATCTCCTTCAGCTGGTCCTCGTTCTCTCATCTCCGCACCTGCTCCCTATCTCCTGTCATTAGTCTCTCTATTTCTAGTTCTCTCTTTCTCCTCTTCTCTGTCGGATTATTATTGACCGTCACGTATGCTACTGACTATTGTGCTCTATTGACAGAAGTCCAGTCCAGTCCAGTCCTGTTCTTCGCTATCTGGTTATTATCTGCTGTATGTTACCTGATCTGTGCTCTGCCCAGTTTCGTGCCGTGGAGAGTTGCAGAGAGTTCGACGCCTCAGCATTCCTGGTCTCGCCTCTCACGAGCCTTCCGGACCTGCCGCTTGAGCATCTCACTGCCTCAACCAGAGTATTTTTGTGAACTTCCTTTGTTGATCGGCCATAGCGGCTTTGCCTTATTTCCATTAAAGAATTTTTTCACCTGCTATTCGCCTTCTGGATTCTCTCTCTCTGCACCCTTGACATATATGTATACATAATTTGTATTATATATAAATAAAAAAATCTTAAATATATACATGCATATGTGTGTATTTATATATACAAAATACTTATACACAGTACACACACATATATTATGTAAACACAAACTTTTATTTTGGATGCCCAGCACTAAAAGTTATTATTAAAATTTATTTTATTTCAAGTAACAAAAGATTTTTATGGCTTAAGGTTTTTTTCTTATTATTTTTTTTCTTATTTTATTTTTTAAGTAATTATTATACTTGATGTGTAAAAAAGATAATATATATTTAAATAAATTAAAAAATGGCACTATACACTATATACACTATACAAAAATACACTATGGCAATGCAACTGTTTTTTAAAAATAAAATAATAATTATATTTAATGATGTGTAAATATTTCAATTAAATAACAAGTATTTAAATAAATAAATTATAAACAGATCTAGTTTTCTGATCTGAGGAGGGATTTAAACTCAGCTCAAGTTCCCATCGATGACTTCCAGCCACTGTGACTGGTGTGATCAGATTCACGGTTACGTGTTTCTCAGGATCATAAAGATCTTCTGATCACATGCTCTCCAGCTTATTGCAGGTAAACACGCGTGTGGAGGGCTGCATGTTCACAGCTGAGGTCCAGACGAGGCCTTCGGGGTCCCGGAGCGTTTATACAGCGCACACGCCTGTGAGGAACGCTTCCTGACCCAGCGCTTCACACTGAACACTCCTCATCCACTTTAAGATCATGAGGAGTCTCCTTACCAGCTTTTAAAAGAGTAAAAGCGGTACTGACACTAGGGCTGGACCCGAATATTCGAGAATTCGTTCGGTGGGTTGGTATTCGATTTGAAAATGTGACATTCGAATATTCGGGTTTTTTTTCGGGTTTTTTTGTGCACACCTGGCATCCCCCTCAAAACGGGTCTCATTCGCGCTTGAATATGTTTTACACTATAAAATCTGGTGAAATATAATACTTAACATATAAGTTCGTTATAGCTACTTAATAAATATATTTGCTTCTTCTTGGACTACTAAAAGTGTTCCTGCAACGGGAGTATTCTCTGGCTAGAGCGTGTAAGTGCATGCCTAAGCTTGTATTTTGGGTTAAGCTGCGTTGCTTTGACATTGTGGAAAATAGAATAATAGAAACAAAATGTATTTTTTTTTTTATTAAAATTTCATTTTTATTTATTTAAATTTCGTTTTTATTTATTTAAATCTACCCTACTTTGTCAGTGAGAAAAATATTATAAGACTACCTTATTAAAAATATTGCTTAAGTTAAAAGACCTGTGTGTGTGTGTGTTTTATATCACTAGTGCAGTGTCCGTACTCGGAGCATATAAGCTCTGCTTACGTGAGGCGCGCCTTTCCCGCTGTAGTTTATTAAAAGTTTATTAATTCTGAACGTGTCGTGTCTCGTTCCAAGAATACGACACTGCACTCCCTTGTAAAGTCGTTTGGATGAACGGTTCTCGAAATAATCAAAATGCAAACGGACAGACAGACACACGCACATTTGCACACACCCAAGGTCTCTCGCTCTCTCCCTCTCTGTCGTGCGCGCGCTTCATGGTTTGGAGCTCGCGAGCTCTTGATTCCGGGAGATTTTAACAAATTTGCAGTCAAATTACCGGGAGACTTGGGATGTCTGAGACACATAGAGATTCTGGAGCTTCGAATATTCGATGTTCATTACTACCGAAGCTTCGAAGCTCAAAAAATGGTATTCGGACCAGCCCTAACTGACACATGAGGGAAGTTACACATGCTACAGTTCAAGGGTCAATGATGCACCCGGATGTCCAGGACAGTGAAAGGAAAACTCACTGGCAAATATAATTTTTATTTGGTTTAATTTTGGTTTTGCACTTTTAAACAAAGGATCCAAATAATTTCAATACAGAAGCTAAAAATCTTCATCTTCAAAGAAAAACAGTATACCAAGTTCTTTTTTATTGTTTAATGATGTGAAAATACTTAATTTAAATATGTAATTAAATAAATAAATAATTTAAATGTATAATAAATATATTTAAACACATAGGTTTTTTTCAATTGCATATTTTTTTTTAGAATGTTGCAATTAAACAATGCAATACTTTATTTTAAAAACATTATTATAATTAATGTTAATAAAATCACTGTATATAATTTAATTATATACATTATAAATTATTTATTGAATTTATATAACTTATATCATCATTATATTTTTTTATTAGAAAATAATATGGTTATTTAATAATTAATTATTTTAAAAAAGTATTATATTTAATGATGTCCAAATATTTAATTTAAATAATGCAGTACAAATTATAGATTTTTTTAAATTGCAATAATAGCCAATTTTTTTTTTAATTACTTCATTGGCAATAAAATAATATGACAATGCGTTTTATTACATGGCCATGCAATTAATGTTTTTTTTATAAATAAAGTAATTATTTTATTTAATGATGTGTAAATATTTACCTGAAAATGTATTTAAATAAATAAATTATACATTAAAACTTATAAAAATGCATGTGAAAATGTGATTTATTGTCTTAAATGTGCTTAATTTTCAATAAAATAATTTTGAATGCAATCAATGTTTTTACGGAATAACTGCATATATCTGGACACAAAATGAGCATCACATCATTGACCCTTAAATCATCACTGGTCCTGCAGTGTTACTCTGCAGTGATCAGAAACGCATGCAAATGAAAACATGAAACATGAAAACATGAAAACAGCACAGAAACATGCAAACATGACTGAAGGGGTCAGATGGAGAACAGATGGAGAACAGATGGAGAACTGATGGAGAACAGATGAAGAACTGATGGAGAACTGATGGAGAACAGATGGAGAACTGATGGAGAACAGATGAAGAACTGATGGAGAACTGATGGAGAACAGATGGAGAACTGATGGAGAACAGATGGAGAACAGATGGAGAACTGATGGAGAACAGATGAAGAACTGATGGAGAACTGATGGAGAACTGATGGAGAACAGATGGAGAACTGATGGAGAACTGATGGAGAACAGATGGAGAACAGATGAAGAACTGATGGAGAACTGATGGAGAACAGATGGAGAACTGATGGAGAACTGATGGAGAACAGATGGAGAACAGATGAAGAACTGATGGAGAACTGATGGAGAACAGATGGAGAACTGATGGAGAACTGATGGAGAACAGATGGAGAACAGATGAAGAACTGATGGAGAACAGATGGAGAACTGATGGAGAACAGATGAAGAACTGATGGAGAACAGATGGAGAACTGATGGAGAACAGATGGAGAACAGATGAAGAACTGATGGAGAACTGATGGAGAACAGATGGAGAACTGATGGAGAACAGATGGAGAACAGATGAAGAACTGATGGAGAACTGATGGAGAACTGATGGAGAACTGATGGAGAACAGATGAAGAACTGATGGAGAACTGATGGAGAACAGATGGAGAACAGATGAAGAACTGATGGAGAACTGATGGAGAACAGATGGAGAACTGATGGAGAACAGATGAAGAACTGATGGAGAACAGATGGAGAACAGATGGAGAACTGATGGAGAACAGATGGAGAACTGATGGAGAACTGATGGAGAACTGATGGAGAACAGATGGAGAACTGATGGAGAACTGATGGAGAACAGATGGAGAACAGATGGAGAACTGATGGAGAACAGATGAAGAACTGATGGAGAACAGATGAAGAACAGATGAAGAACTGATGGAGAACTGATGGAGAACTGATGGAGAACTGATGGAGAACAGATGGAGAACAGATGAAGAACTGATGGAGAACTGATGGAGAACAGATGGAGAACTGATGAAGAACTGATGAAGAACAGATGGAGAACAGATGGAGAACTGATGGAGAACAGATGGAGAACAGATGAAGAACTGATGGAGAACTGATGGAGAACAGATGGAGAACTGATGGAGAACAGATGGAGAACAGATGAAGAACTGATGGAGAACTGATGGAGAACTGATGGAGAACAGATGAAGAACTGATGGAGAACTGATGGAGAACAGATGGAGAACAGATGAAGAACTGATGGAGAACTGATGGAGAACAGATGGAGAACTGATGGAGAACAGATGAAGAACTGATGGAGAACAGATGGAGAACAGATGGAGAACTGATGGAGAACAGATGGAGAACAGATGAAGAACTGATGGAGAACAGATGGAGAACAGATGGAGAACTGATGGAGAACAGATGGAGAACTGATGGAGAACTGATGGAGAACTGATGGAGAACAGATGGAGAACAGATGGAGAACTGATGGAGAACAGATGGAGAACAGATGAAGAACTGACGGAGAACAGACGAAGAACAGATGAAGAACTGATGGAGAACTGATGGAGAACTGATGGAGAACAGATGAAGAACTGATGGAGAACTGATGGAGAACAGATGGAGAACAGATGGAGAACAGATGGAGAACAGATGAAGAACTGATGGAGAACTGATGGAGAACAGATGGAGAACTGATGGAGAACAGATGGAGAACAGATGGAGAACTGATGGAGAACAGATGGAGAACAGATGAAGAACTGATGGAGAACTGATGGAGAACAGATGGAGAACTGATGGAGAACTGATGGAGAACAGATGGAGAACAGATGAAGAACTGATGGAGAACTGATGGAGAACTGATGGAGAACAGATGAAGAACTGATGGAGAACTGATGGAGAACAGATGGAGAACAGATGAAGAACTGATGGAGAACTGATGGAGAACAGATGGAGAACTGATGGAGAACAGATGAAGAACAGATGGAGAACAGATGGAGAACAGATGGAGAACTGATGGAGAACTGATGGAGAACAGATGGAGAACAGATGAAGAACAGATGGAGAACAGATGAAGATCTGATGGAGAACTGATGGAGAACAGATGGAGAACAGATGGAGAACAGATGGAGAACAGATGGAGAACTGATGGAGAACAGATTAACAACTGATGGAGAACAGATTAACAACTGATGGAGAACAGATGAAGAACTGATGGAGAACTGATGGAGAACAGATGAAGAACTGATGGAGAACAGATGAAGAACTGATGGAGAACAGATGGAGAACAGATTGAGAACTGATGGAGAACAGATGGAGAACTGATGGAGAACAGATGGAGAACAGATGAAGAACTGATGGAGAACAGATTAAGAACTGATGGAGAACAGATGGAGAACTGATGGCGAAAAGATAGAGAACGGATGGAGAACAGATAGAGAACTGATGAAGAACTGATGGAGAACAGATGGAGAACTAATGGAGAACAGATAGAGAACAGATGGAGAAATGATGGAGAACAGATAGAGAACGGATGGAGAACAGATGGACAACAGATGGAGAACTGAAGAAGAACAGATGGGTAACGGATGGAGAACTGATGGAGAACTGATGGCGAAAAGATAGAGAAAGGATGGAGAACAGATAGAGAACTGATGAAGAACTGATGGAGAACTAATGGAGAACAGATAGAGAACAGATAGAGAACAGATGGAGAACAGATGGAGAACGGACAGAGAACAGATAGAGAACTGAAGGAGAACAGATAGAGAACGGATGGGGAACTGATGGAGAACAGATAGAGAACAGATTGAGAACTGAAGAAGAACAGATGCAGAACGGATGGAGAACGGACAGAGAACAGACGGAGAATCATTTCTCAAATAGCTTATCTGATCGGTCTCAGCTGCTGCCTGAACCTAAACAAACAGATGAATCAGACGAACTAACTAGCACTATGAGCACCATTCTCTCTAGAACATTGGATATTGTTGCACCCATCAGATTAAAAAAGGTCAGAGAAAAAAGTACAGCACCATGGTACAATAATACTACGTATGTTTTAAAGAGAGAAACCCGTAATTTAGAGCGTAAATGGAAAAAAACTAATTTAGAGGTCTTTAGAATCGCGTGGAAAGACAGTATGTCACTTTATAAAAAGGCACTTAAAACGGCCAGGGCTGAGCACCTCAGCAAATTAATAGAAAACAACCGAAATAATCCAAGGTTTTTATTTAATACCGTGGCTAGACTAACAAATAAACAGACGTCGTCTGAACAAAATACCTCGTTACAGTTTAGTAGTAATGATTTCATGAACTTCTTCACCGAGAAAATTGAAAGCATCGGAATCAAAATCGTAAACGTTCCATCTTTGCTCGCGCCTTATAATTCGGCCGCAATTAACACCCCGCAAGAACAATTACAATGCTTTAAAACCATAAAACACAAAGAGTTAAATAAACTTATCACTTCATCTAAAACAACAACATGTTTATTAGATCCTATACCAACTGAACTACTGAAAGAAGTGTTACCTATAGTGGAAGAGCCTCTTCTCAATATTATTAACTCATCTTTATCTTTAGGTCATGTTCCAAGAACGTTCAAGCTGGCAGTTATAAAACCTCTTATTAAGAAACCACAATTAGATCCAAATAACCTAGCAAATTACAGACCCATTTCGAATCTTCCATTTATGTCAAAAATATTAGAAAAAGTTGTGTCCGCTCAACTCGGCTCTTTCTTGCAAGACAACGACATCTATGAAAAGTTTCAGTCTGGATTCAGGCCACATCATAGCACTGAAACTGCGCTTGTTAGAATCACAAATGATTTACTTTTAGCTTCGGACCAAGGCTGTATCTCAGTACTAGTTTTACCTTGATCTTAGTGCTGCGTTCGATACTATAGATCACACAATACTCTTAGATCGACTACAAAATTACACTGGTGTTCAAGGACAAGCATTAAGCTGGTTCAGGTCATACTTATCTGACCGCTACCATTTCGTCTACTTAAATGGAGAAAAATCGATTATAACTTCGGCAAACTATGGAGTGCCGCAGGGATCTGTGTTAGGCCCTTTATTATTCTCAATATATATGCTGCCACTTGGTAATATTCTAAGGAAACATGGAATTAGTTTCCATTGTTATGCTGATGACACTCAGATATATATTTCATCACGGCCAGATGAATACGCTAAATTATCCAAATTGACAGATTGTGTTAAAGATATAAAAGATTGGATGACGCGTAATTTTCTTTTATTAAATCCAGACAAGACAGAGGTAATACTTATCGGTTCTAAAAACCGTCCACAAAACCTTTCACAGCACGACTTTAACATAGTAGGATGCCCTGTTACTTTATCCGCTACAGTAAAAGACCTGGGCGTTACATTAGACTGCAACCTGTCTTTTGAAAAGCATATTTCATATGTTACAAAAACTGCCTTTTTCCACCTTAGAAACATTGCTAAGCTACGTAATATGCTATCAGTCTCTGATGCAGAAAAGTTAGTTCATGCATTCATGACCTCGAGACTAGATTACTGTAATGCTTTATTAGCTGGTTGTCCTGCATCTTCAATAAACAAGCTACAGTTAGTCCAAAATGCAGCCGCTAGAGTTCTTACTAGATCAAGAAAATATGATCATATAACACCGATTTTATCATCACTTCATTGGTTACCTATAAAGTTCTGTATTAAATACAAGATATTGCTTTTGACTTATAAAGCTCTAAATGGTTTAGCTCCAGTCTATTTAACGGATCTTCTATCGCCTTACAATCCATCGCGCTCTTTAAGATCACTAAATTCAGGGTTCTGGTCATTCCTAGGATATCCAGATCCACCAAAGGAGGCAGAGCATTTTCACATTTAGCTCCGAAGCTCTGGAATAGCCTTCCTGATATTGTTCGTAGCTGAGACTCGCTCTCCCAGTTTAAAACTAGACTGAAGACGCATCTATTTAGCCAGGCATTCATATAAATGTTTTATCTTACAGTTACTGTAAATTCGGCCCCTAGTTCATAAACGCCAGAGGAGAACTGGCCCCCGACTGAGCCTGGGTTCTCCCAAGGTTTTTTTTTCTCCATTGGGTCATCTGATGGGGTGTTAGGACACCATTAGGTCACTGGATGGAGTTTTTCGGTTCCTTGCCACTGTTGCCTTTGGCTTGCTCAGTTGGGGATATTCAAATTAATTAACCAATCATACCATTGATCAGTATGATCAATGGTCATACTGATCAATGGTCAGTATGAAAGTATCTACCAAACTTGGATGTCTTTTTTCCAGTAATAAACAAACATTGTTAAATTGTTTTGATTGATACTGTGAAGCAGCTTTGATACAATCTGTATTGTGAAGAGCGCTATATAAATATATTTGACTTGACTTGACGGAGAACTGAAGGAGAACAGATGGAGAATGATGGAGAATGATGGAGAAAAGATGGAGAACAGATGGAGAACAGATGGAGAATGATGGAGAATGATGGAGAAAAGATGGAGAACTGAAGGAGAACAGATGGAGAACATATGGAGAACTGAAGGAGAACAGATGGAGAAATGATGGAGAACAGATAGAGAACGGATGGAGAACAGATGGAGAAATGATGGAGAACAGATGGAGAACTGATGGAGAACAGATGAAGAACTGATGGAGAACAGATGGAGAACTGAAGGAGAACAGATGGAGAACAGATGGAGAACTGAAGGAGAACAGATGGAGCATGGATGGAGAACTGATGCAGAACAGATGGAGAACTGAAGGAGAACAGATGGAGAACTGAAGGAGAACAGATAGAGAACGGATGGGGAACTGATGGGGAACAGATAGAGAACAGATGGACAACAGATGGAGAACAGATGCAGAACGGATGGAGAACGGACAGAGAACAGACGGAGAACTGAAAGAGAACAGATGGAGAATGGATGGAGAAAAGATGGAGAACTGAAGGAGAACAGATGGAAAACAGATGAAGAACAGATGGAGAACTGAAGGAGAACAGATGGAGAATGGATGGAGAACAGATGAAGAACAGATGGAGAACAGATGGAGAACAGATAGAGAACGGATGGAGAACAGATGGAGAACTGATGGAGAACAGATGAAGAACTGATGGAGAACAGATGGAGAACAGATGGAGAACTGAAGGAGAACAGATGGAGAACAGATGGAGAACTGAAGGAGAACAGATGGAGCACGGATGGAGAACTGATGGAGAACTGATGCAGAACAGATGGAGAACTGAAGGAGAACAGATGGAGAACAGATGGAGAAATGATGAAGAACTGATGGAGAACAGATGGAGAACTGAAGGAGAACAGATGGAGAACTGAAAGAGAACAGATGGAGAACTGAAAGAGAACAGATGGAGAACAGATAGAGAACGGATGGAGAACAGATGGAGAACTGAAGGAGAACAGATGGAGAACTGAAGGAGAACAGAAGGAGAACAGATAGAGCATGGATGGAGAACGGATGCAGAACAGTTGGAGAACTGAAGGAGAACTGATGGAGAACAGATGGAGACCTGATGGAGAACAGATGAAGAACTGATGGAGAACAGATGGAGAACTGAAGGAGAACAGATGGAGAAATGATGGAGAACAGATGGAGAAATGATGGAGAACAGATGGAGAGACGGAGCGTCGGCTCACCTTTCCCTGCAGGTGGAGATTGTTTCGTATGATCTCTCGGACCTCGTCCTCTGTGTCTTTCTGCAAAACATGTTGATCTTCATGACTGACAGCTCTTCACTTCAATAACTAAAGCAGGAGTTTTAGCAGTAACTGTGTGAAGCGGCTCCTGGTGAGAGCGATGAGCTCCTGGTCTCCCGTGTGTGTGAGTTTGTGTGTGTGTGTGAGTGAGTGTGTGTGAGTGAGTGTGTGTGTGTGTGTGTGTGTGTGTGTGTTTGTGTGAGTGTGTGTCTGTGTGTGTGTGTGAGAGAGTGTGTGTGTGTGTGTTCGTGAGAGAGTGTGTGTGTGTGAGTGTATGTGAGTGTGTGTGTGTGTGTGTGTGTGTGTGTGTGTGTGTGTGTGAGTGTGTGTGTGAGTGTGTGTGTGTGTGTGTGTGTGTGTGTGTGTGTTTGTGTGTTTGTGTGTGTGTGTCTGTGTGTGTGTTTGTGTGTGTGAGTGTTTGTGTGTGTGTTTGTGTGTGTGTGTGTGTGTGTGTGTGTCTGTCTGTGTGTCTGTGTGTGAGAGAGTGTGTGTGTGTGTGTGTGTGTTAGCGTTACCTGTGTGAAGCGGCTCTTGGCGAGAGCGATGAGCTCCTGGTCTCCCGGTGCACAGATGTTCAGTCCCACCGGAAGCAAGCGCTTGAGAGCCGCCACAATCAGAGACGTCTGCAGGGAATATCGATCTCCTCGCTTCTTCATCTTCTTCCTCTCCTGATCCGTTACGCCGCCCTGCACACACACACACACACACACACACACACACACACACACTCATGCTTTCACCAGCCATTTACATTACTGTGGTCGTATACCATGTATTTTGTACATGGTTACCATCATAATATCATAATATTATTATCACCAAGATAAATGAATATGCTAATCATTCAATACTATGTGTATGTATGTGTGTGTGTGTGTGTGTGTGTGTGTGAGTGAGTGTGTGATGTTGTACCTTGGACATTTTGGATTTGGTATCAGTTATGAGGAAGGACATGTTGTTGATTTCATTCTGAACAACAAAGTTTTGCTCTTCTCGTTTAAAGTTCTGTAGAGGAAAAAATACACAAATGCTTTTTTGTCAGATACCCAGAGTTCACTGCTTTCAGATCCAAAGGATTCAAAGATTTCAGACGCTGTGAATATCTCTATGCCAAGATATGAGTAACTTCACTTGTTTACAGATGATCTGCATTAATGTTAATATTGGGTGTTAATATTACTTGTGTCATACTCAATGTCTGAAATGTCATTCATTGAATATAAAATCAACTGTCATTTATTGTGAATAAAGACACTTTACAATCAGATCATCTTACAGACAGATGTTTGTTTAAATGCTAAAATAATTGTGGTTATTAAGTGGATGATGTTAAAGTCACCATGAAATTAAAATGGACAATTCTTGTTTTTTTTTTTATGGAATTTTTAAGTGTTAATTCTAAATGTGACCCGATCTGGCGAAATGAGTCGGAAGTCGCAACGTTCTATTTTAAGATATGGGCCGATTATGTGGAAAAACAATGAAATAATAGATTTTTTTTTTTTTTTGCTAATTTCAAAGAACAGACATTCAAAAAAAATCTCCCAAAGTTTCGTAGTCCAGATAATTGAGTAAAGGTATTTAAATGACTATTAAAGTTTACAAAGTTTTACTAAATTCGCTGGAAATGAACATTGCTTTTCTCAACTCCTCTCGTCACCTCTGAGCATTTCCCGGGTATCCCCTGAAAGTCACTATCTCTGCTCTCCAAATGATGTTACACGTTGTATAGAACCAATCAAAAAGCTTAGAAATGTACACAAATGCTGATCATTTGTCGATGGGAAGCCGTTTCGACTGACCGGCACGCGATTGGTCCAGCCATCCTCCTGTCAGACTCGCAGCGAACGCTCTGTGTAATAAACAAGCTAGCAGATCTCCTCAGAAAGATTAAATATTATTAATTTGAGAAATGTCGCTGTCAAAAGAGAGCAAAGTTGCCAAAGCGTCATCAAGCCCCCTGGCCATTGCACACTTGAGTCCGCGTTTTTTTCGTATTCGTGATTCGGTGGCTCCGAATTGTCAAAACACCATTCAAACTGCTTGCTACGGATGCGAAAAACTTACGATTTTTTAATATAACGGATGAAAGTTTCGTAGACAGTGTGCAAGCGTGATTGGCATAACGTGAGGTCGAATTTTTTTTTTAACGTGCGAAGATTTCGGATGAATTTCAGACTCAGTGTGCAATGGCCTTTATCTGTACAAAAATATCCGTGGGATTTGACCAAAACCGCCAGTTGAGAAAGTAAGTTGTCCCTCTCCCTGCCCAGCTTAGAAGAAAAGAGCTGAAAGGTGAATTTAATGTCAAATTTGAATCTGAGAGAGTGTATTTACTGTGTATGGATGTGAGTGAGTGCAAATGTGAATGAGTGTAGCTATTTATCTGCAAGGAGAATCCATTACAATGTGTTTGATTAACCCAATATTTAACTATTGGTATCTCCGTTATGAATTTGTTACACTGTTATTGTCAACTAGCCTACACAAAGATATGATTGCATTGACTAGCATTATTTGTCATTTTTATCTCTGTTTCCTTGTGTCTCTGCCTCTCTCACTTTCTCTTACACACACACACACACACACGCACACACACACACACACACACACACACACACACACAAACACACTCTCTCTCAAGCAAAAATGTAACACCTCTGTTCAATCTTTCTGATTTTAGTAAATTTTTGTAAAAGGTAATTTTAAATTATTTATTTAAAATAAAAACTTTAAAATAATTTGAGCTTCAGCCTTGTTTAATAGCATTTTTATATATATTTATGTCTTTGGTCAAATTAAGCTGTAAAATAAATAGTTTATCCCTTTAAATGCAATGGATTTTGAAAGATATCAACAAAAAATGGGCAAAAAACTTTAAAAGCGATTTTCTCAGGTTTTCAATTGGAAAAAGAGGGCAGACGACCATAATTCAAATGTGTATATCTTTACAACCATTCAAGGTATGACTTTGACTAGGATATCATTTGAAAGCTTATGGTCTCCTCTTTCCATTAATACCAAATCACTGTGGTCACTGTGACACATTTTGCTGGATCAGGTCACAAATGATTTATGGATGCGCATCATTATTGTTTTAATAATCTTGAATGAGAATAAGTTCCTCTTGCAGCTTCTCTTCTCTGATGATGTGGGCGGGGCTATAACCTGTCACTCACATGAGATCAGCCAAAAGCAAACCACAACCATCCAATCAATTCCTCACAGACACAATCAAGCCCCGCCCACATGTGTTCTTGTTCCAGAAGCGTTTCACTCGATATACAGAACAATAGAAGACCAGCACAACTTCACTTTCATGATGAGTTTAATTTGATTCTGTGAACTTGAGCAGAACTGACCTCATCCATCCACTAGAAACCAGCTGATTCAAACACACTGACACTTCATACATGCAGGACATTGTAAATGTTGATGAAAAAGTTGTTGCTTACGTGTGATTTCGCCCAGAATATAAAGACTTCGGCCACCATGCGGAATAACTCCTCGGCCTCAGTGTTCGGCTCCTTCAGCCACTTCGCTCTGTGAAACACACACACACACACGTGTCACTGACAGACTCCCGGACTCACCTGTGTGTGGCGCATCTGTGTGTGGCGCACCTGTTGTAGTCGACGAAGCGTATGAGCAGCGGGTAGAAGGCGTACAGGTCCCGCACGAGGACGGTGAACTCGTCCAGGATGAGCAGCTCGGACTCGGACATCTCTCCGCGAGCCTCGGCCTTCATCTGATCCTCGTCCTGCAGGACCGTCAGCGCCTTCGTCCTCAGCTTCTGCATCAGCGGCAGGAAGTGTGTCTTCAGGAGATGAGAACGGGCCTTACCGATGATGGGCTGAGAGAACACTGACACACACACACTGTACGTCACAGTTGGCAGAATGCTAAGCCGTTTTGTAGTGTGTGTGTGTGTGTGTGTGTGAGAGAGAGAGAGAGAGAGAGAGAGAGAAAGTGTGTGTGTGTGTGTGTGTGTGAGAGAGAGAGAAAGTGTGTGTGTGTCTGTGTGTGTGCGCGTGAGTGAGAGAGAGAGTGTGTGTGAGTGTGAGGGACAGAGAGAGTGAGTGAGTGTGTGTGTGAGAGAGAGAGTGAGTGTGTGTGTGAGAGAGAGTGAGTGTGTGTGTGTGTGTGTGTGAGTGTGTGAGTGAGAGAGAGTGAGTGTGTGTGTGAGAGAGAGTGAGTGTGTGAGAGTGAGTGAGTGAGTGAGTGAGTGAGTGTGTGTGTGTGTGTGTGTGAGAGAGAGTGAGTCGCTGTGTGTAACGGTCGCAGCTTTAATCTCATACCTGCGAGTCTCTTCATCCAGGCTCCCTCGTCGATGCCCAGGTTGTTGTAGATGATCTTCAGGATGTTTCCCAGGAGTGTGTTCATGTGTTCGGAGGTGAGTGACGTGCAGCGGCTCTCGGGACGCTCCGGCTCGCTCTCCGGCCCGTGCTCCCACCAGTGTGACATGTAACTGCACAGCATGGGCAACAGCACCTCCATCACGTGCGGCATGTGTGTGTATCGCAGACCCGACTCGGCCAGCTCCATGATCTCCTGCAGCGCTCGCTCCAGACACGGCACCAGCACACACACCTCCTCCACCTGCGCCGGGAGACCCAGCGCTGACAACACAACACACAATATCTGAGTCAACACTAAACACACCGGCAAAATGTGAATTAAGGAGTGACTGTGTGTGTGTGTGTGTGTGTGTGTGTGTGTGAGTGAGGGAGTGTGTGTGTGTGTGTGTGTGTGTGTGTGCGTGAGTGAGTGAGTGAGTGTGTGTTGTTGTGTGTGTGTGTGAGGCTACTGAGAATTTGAGAGGAACTTAAATATCACAATGCTAGATTGGTGACAGAATGATTGGTTGATGCGAGACAGGTGTGTGTGTGTGTGTGTGTGTGTGTCGTACCTGCTCTCTCTCTGGAGCCTTTGCAATTGTATATGGAGTGTGTGTTGTGTTTGTTGAGGCTGGGCTCGAGGAAGGCCACAGGAAACGCTCCTGAGAACGCAGCGAGACACTCGCCGAGAGCCGGACGCTGCCTGAACACATCACATCATCACAAACTAACTACACACACACACAATGAACACATCAGCACATCATCACAAACTAACTACACACACACACAATGAACACATCATCACAAACTAACTACACACACACACAATGAACACATCAGCACATCATCACAAACTAACTACACACACACACAATGAACACATCATCACAAACTAACTACACACACACACAATGAACACATCAGCACATCATCACAAACTAACTACACACACACACAATGAACACATCAGCACATCATCACAAACTAACTACACACACACACAATGAATCAATTTTTTAAGATAAATTTCTTTAAGATGAGTCTATTTGTTTAGGATGAATCACTTTGTTTGGGTCTATTTGTTTAGGATGAGTCGATCTGTTATAGTCGAGTCACCTTCATTTATACAGCGCTTTTACCAATATAGAGTTTCACAGCAGTTTTACAGTGATAATAGAAGATTACAGTAACAGAGATTGTTTAGGCTTTACAGCAGATCTAGAATAAAGTTAGTTTTGATCGATTCACTTCCGTTGTAAAGATCATTAGTTATTAACTTAGGGCCGCTAACACACACCGCTTCAACAGAAAACTTATAACGTGTTCCGGTGCTCATTTGCACACAGCAGTGTTTGGCGGCTCGTTTAGGATAGGATTGTTTAAGATAAATCAAATTTTTAAGATTAATCAATTTGTTTAGAATGAATCACTTTTTTAGGAAGAGTAAATTTCTTTAAGATGAACTTGTTTAGAAAGAATCGCGTTGTTTAGGATGCATCGCTATTTTGTATTTCGGAGATACTTATACAAATACATATAAAATGTGTTTGGTTAAAAAAGTCTGCTAAATGAATCCACGTTAATCAATCAGACTGTGATTTACCTCTCAACATAAATACTTTTACTGGTTCCAAGTGAGTACAAACTGTTTAATATCCGATAGCAGGACACCTGCACATCATCCACTGCAACGACAAGAAGAAGCGTCATCACACACAAGATATACCAGTTACTGAACAGCAGGAGTCTGATACAGACAAACCAGAGTTTATTCACACACCTTCAACATTTCTCACATTATCAGTTTATTCGCTATAGTTTAGAAAATGGTAATAAAATATGAGCAGAACTCAGAGTTATTAAATCAGGTGATATTTGACTGGTTTTGTCCGTCCTTCTGTTAGTCTCTCACACATGAATTATGTTGAATATCTGTCAGCTGTTAAATTTAACTACACAATTAGATAATACCAGTTTAGCTCAACCAGTGACCAAGCAATGCTTCATGTTGTTCAGTCTGTGGTGTAAAAAGGTGCGTTAGTTATTAAAGAAAAAACACTTCAGCAAAACATGATCAGCTCAAAGTGTCCCAATCATTTTTGGTCCCAAATTTGTATAAATTTTATTGGTAGTCACTGTATGAAGAATATTTGGGTATAATATGTCACAGTTTACTTTATTTTGCTTTCCTCACTTACATAAATGAACTATAGTGTCCTGCACACACTAGTGAACAAATAGCCAAAATGATATCAGGTGTGTGATTAATCTTTGGCTTGAGTGTAATAGTGCAGTTTAATGTCAGGTGAAGTGAGCGACTCACAGATGAGATCCTCCCCGAACATGTTCTGTGCAATGTGTTCGAACAGCGAGGACAGCACCGGCAGAAGCGCCACCGTCGTGTAGTTGATGATCTGTGTGACGCCCTTGGGTTGCGATCGCGTGTGTGTGAACTGACCCTGCCGCAGGTTCTCCAAGGTTTTCTCCAAATCTTCTGATGCGTTCTCGAAAAACGCCCTCAGAGCCGCTTTGACCGAGTCCTGACCGGTTTTCATCACAGTCCTGAACACAGAAGCGCATTTTGAGCCACATACTAGACACTGTACATCAATATTTGTGTCTTTCATATACAGTCAAACCAAAGTTTATTCAGACACCTTCAACATTTCTCACATTATCAGTTTATTCACTATAGTTTAGAAAATGGTAATAAAATATGAGCAGAACTCAGAGTTATTAAATCAGGTGATATTTCACTAGTTTTGTCCGTCCTTCTGTTAGACTCTCACACATGAATTATGTTGAATATCTGTCAGCTGTTAAATTTAACTACACAATTAGATAATACTAGTTTAGCTCAACCAGTGACCAAGCAATGCTTCATGTTGTTCAGTCTGTGGTGTAAAAAGGTGCATTGGTTATTAAAGAAAAAACACTTCAGCAAAACATGATCAGCTCAAAGTGTCGGAATAATATTTGGTCCCAAATTTGTATAAATTTTATTGGTAGTCACTGTGTGAAGAATATTTGGGTATAATATGTCACAGTTTACTTTATTTTGCTCTCCTCACTTACATAAATGAACTATAGTGTCCTGCACACACTAGTAAAAATAAATAAAAATTGATATCTGGTGTCTGAGTAATTTTTGGTTTGACTGTAACTGTTAATCCAGTATAAGATGAGCTGTAGTGACGTGTGTGAGACACGTGTGTGTGACGGACCTGGCGTCCAGCGTTTGTCCCAATATGTGTAGGCAGTTCACGATGGAGGAGGCGTCATTCCCTGAGAGACACACACACACACACACACATGCTGAGTTTCCAAACACCTTAACTCCATGTGCGTGAGAACATGGTAGTGATCAAACACCAGCGCTTGTTAAGATCGCAGCTCCACCAGATCTTCTGGGGAAGACACTTATTTGAGCACAGATAAACAGCTTCAACGGCGGCTATCACAAAACACACACATTCAAACATCTTACCAAACAATGAGATCCGGTGCCGCACCAGAACGGCCAGTTTGCAGAACAGGCTGAGAGAGAGAGAAAACATCAAGATGAAAAAGAGGAAGACAGCGGAGCCCAAATCACAACACAGTACAAGTCCACAAACTGAGGAACAGGAGCATTCTGGGTAAATTACAGCTCTGTGATTCGCCACAAATCATCATTTAGAAGAATCTCAGTCAAAATAAACAAACACTGACTTTAAATTATACATGCTGACATTTATAACATGCTTGTTTTCATAAATCAAATGATGTTCTAATGGACTGACTGTATGACTGATGACCATGAAACGCAGGCACTTGAGAATCGCAATATAGTACATATTATGTAAAGCGTATAATATATATTATACATTAACTGTCCGAGGCTTTTATTTATTTATTTATTGCAATTTCATTGCAAAACGTAACTCCAGGGTTCGTACAGACACTGTAAAATACAATTCCAGGACTTTTAAGTACTTTTCAAGCACTACTTTTTTGATGTTCAAGGACTACAATCAGAGATCTCACTTATCAAACAATATCTTTATTATCTTTCAAATTCTAAAAAAGATAAATAAACTAATTAAACAAAATGGTACAAATAAAGTGCACCACATGCAACGACTGTGGAAACCTTAACCAATGAAAGGACACTATGACAAAAATATTTCTTTATGGATAATTCACGCTAATAGCCATGCAAAAGGACTGCAGCGTTAATTTTGTGCGAAAAGATTGTTTTATCAATAAAATTAAGCAATAATTTCACATATGTCTTTTAATAACTCAAGCACTTTTCTAGTACCTTTTCATAAAAATGACTGTTTACAAGGGTTTTCCGAGACTTCAATTTCAAAAAGTCAAATTCAACCATCTTGTACGAACCCTGTAACTATATTATCGTCCAGCTCTAATATAATAAAAGTGACTATAAGGCTTGAAACTATTAAAGGAGCACGCCGACTTTTTGGAACTTTAGCTTATTCACCGTATCCCCCAGAGTTAGATAAGTCCATACATACCTTTTTCATCTCCGTGCGTGCTGTAACTCTGTTTGACGCACCCACCGCTAGCCTAGCTTAGCACAAAGACTGGATGTAAATGGCTACAGCTAGAATACTAATCCCAATAAGTGACAAAATAACGCAAACATTTTCCTATTTACATGTTGTGATTTGTATAGTCACAGAGTGTACAAATCACAAGGTCATATGAGACACAGACATCTTTTAACTGTATAAATATTGGGAACTATATTCTCAGAAGGGGAAGCACTGCTACTTGGGCGGAGTGATAACCGCAGCACCTGAGACGCACCGTGGTGAGGAGCAGAGAGTTCGCTCAGAGTTGGAGTAATAGAGTCAGTAATTACTAGATAGTAAAAGCATAGTTTACAATCATTGGTGTTCGCTGTATTGTAAAGAGCTGCGACAATAAACAAGGAGAGACCAGGTAATACCATGATGTTTCATAGAGTTACAATCAAAAACGCTGACTTGATCAATGGCTACTTGCTCTGGATATCGATCCAAACACACCTAAAGAGATCATCAAGGACCACCGTGTTTGCTCAGGACATTTCAATGAGGACGACTATTTTGAGAAAATGGAATTTGCCACACGGACCATGAAACGTGTGCTGAAGGATACGGCCATCCCATCAATAGCACAGACAGGACAAAGTGGTTCGGCTGCGGTAAGTGTTCCGTTATGTTTTTAGATGACTAGCCTACTGTAACAGTGCCATTAGCTAGATCTAATGTAACTACTATTGCAGTTGTTCCCGGGCTCCATGTATCCCCTGTAATGTTAGTATTGTGATGTCACGAACGCGCTCTATCGCCCCAGTAACAAATAAGCCGAGCTAGAGGTAAACAAGAAGAAACAACAGTGCGTCTCAGGTGCTGCGGTTATCACTCCGCCCAAGTAGCAGTGCTTCGCCTTCTGAGAATATAGTTCCCAGTATTTATACAGTTAAAAGATGTCTGTGTCTCATATGACCTTGTGATTTGTACACTCTGTGACTATACAAATCTCAACATGTAAATATGAAAATGTTTGCGTTATTTTGTCACTTATTGGGATTAGTATTCTAGCTGTAGCCATTTACATCCAGTCTTTGTGCTAAGCTAGGCTAGCGGTGGGTGCGTCAAACAGAGTTACAGCACGCACGGAGATGAAAAAGGTATGTATGGACTTATCTAACTCTGGGGGATACGGTGAATAAGCTAAAGTTCCAAAAAGTCGGCGTGTTCCTTTAAGATATTATTAAAATTATCATCATGATTTTCATGATTATAAATAATCTATCTTGACGCTGCATGTGTTCAGTCGTACTGAACACTGAAATGAGATGTAGATATTATTACACATCACCTGGTCACCATCTCCTTCTCTTTGTTGGAGGCGTGGCCGCCGCTGCTGATTGGCCGAACAGCCGTGGACAGGAAGTAGAGCCGGTGGTTTTTGAAGTATTGATCCACCAGCGGAAGCACGACCTGGAAATGAGCCGAATAACGATTCGATCACAGTGTGAATTAATGAGTGATTGAGATGAAGCGAGTCGGAGTGAATCAGACCTTGCCGAAGAATTTGACCTGCTGCTCGTGAGGGATTTTCTCTCCTTTCGGTCGAATGCCAGCATCTGAAACGAAGATGAGAATGATCAGGATCCACAGACGTGCAGATCGATACGAGCGTCAGAGCGAGCGTCTCACCAAACTCCAGCATGTGTCCGTGAGCCTCGTCCACATACGTGATGAGCTGCAGCAGAAACGTGTACGCGAAGCGCTTCTCGATGGCCGGAGTGTCCAGATCCTGCTCTTTCATTGCCCTGCTCACACACACACAAAAACATTTTCATGCTCAATATTAAATCAGTTCTTTTGTTGTTGAGAATTACACTATTGTTCAAAAGTTTGGAGTCAGTAAGATTTATTGATACTTTTATTCATCAAGGATGCATTAAATTGATCAAAAATTACAATAAAGACATTTATAATGTTACAAATAAATGCTGTTTTCTTGAACTTTCTATTCATCAAAGAATGCTGAATAAAATGCATCAGTTTCCACAGAAATCTGAAGCAGCTTGACTGTTTCCAACACTGATAATAATCATAAATGTTTCTTGAGCATCAAATCATTATATTATAGTGATTTCTGAAGGATCATGTGACACTGAAGACTGGAGTAATGATGCTGAAAATTCAGCTTTGATCACAGGAATAAATTACACTTTACTATATATTCACATAGAAAACAGATGATTTACATTATAATAATATTTCACTATTGAGCAGAACAGACTCAGAAACATAAAAAAGACATTAAAAAGATCTTACCGTCCCCAAACTTTTGAATAGCAGTGAACATGCATCAACATTATTTATCATTACTGATCATTATTTATGAATATTTATTAATGAGATATGAAATTGTATACACAGATGGATGTGAAGCAGGCAAACACACAGAGACACACACACTCACTCACTCACTCACACACGCTCACACACACACCCAGACACACTCCCACGCACGCACACACGCATGCACGCCCCCACGCACGCACGCACACACACGCACACACACACGCACACACACACGCACACGCACGCACACACACACGCACACACACGCACACACACACACACGCACACGCACACGCACACACACACTCACACACACGCACACACACACACACCCGTTCACCTCGAGACACTGTATCCGTTGATCTGGAAGAACTTGAGGATGTCTTGTGCTTTCTCCCGGTCTCTGGATTTCTCTTTGGCGGTGAGAGTGTCGTAAGGAACCAGTAATGGATGACTTCCACCTCCTGACAGTCCAAACACACACACACACACACACACACACACACACACACACATTAGGAAGCACCCGACACACACTGGTGTAAGAGCAGTGCCATCTAGCGGCTATGCTCAGGTTTACATGTTTACACTCACTGACAGCGGAGTTTGAGGTGAAAAACTACATCACTCATTATTCTGTGAAAATTCCACCAATCAGAGTCACAGCAACTGTGAGTAAGTGAGTGTGTGTGTGTTGTGTGTGTGTGTGTGTGTGTTAGATGTGATTTGTGTCTGTAAAAGCTTCAGAAGTAAACACTGAAAGCTGTAGTGATGTAGTGAGGATCTGCTTCATTACTGTGGCAGTAGTGACACACACTAGATCTGACATGGAGGACAGGTTGTTGGCTATAAATAAAAGCTGTTAAAGACACGAGCATGTGATCACAGAACCCTCAGTGTTCAGGAGAAAGCCGTCAGGTAGAGATGACACAGTCGGACACACCTTTGGCTTCCAGTTCCAGCTTTTTCTTCTGAGCCCAGATGTTGTGATAGTTCTCGGCCAGCAGCTCCGCCATCGACTGAAACACACACACACACACACACACACACACACACACACACACACGAGGTTACAAAAGTCAATCTTTAGGCCCGTTCACACCAAGAATGATAACTACAACGATAACAATATTTGCGTCCACACCAACGAACGATAACGGTCTGTTTGCTCTAAGCTTGCGCACTGCGTTTTGAAGTGTGTATAACGTCATTGAAGATGTTTTTGCTGTTCTTGTTGCATTTACAGGCTTTATCCAGGAGCTTCACTCAAAACATCAGGTGTAATCGATCTAATAATCGAACAGTGGCTGACGTTGTCAATATAGTGGAATAAAAACAACACTTTTTTTCACTGCGACTCCAGAGGAAGCACGACGATGCTGTGGAAACGAGCGCAGATACCTGAGGTTATTCTGTTTATTCAGACGCTACGAACGATCGTTTGTCTTGAAAAGGGGCTTGACTTGTCAAACAGTGGATTTTTCTGGATTAATGCGGTCAATGTCGACAAAAACCATAATGTCGTCTGCCATATTAAATGCGTGAGCCCTTAAATTACAATGGATTCTGATTGGCTGTCAGTGTTTTATTGTTCAACAGCTGAAAATAAATCGTTCCGAAAGTGATCCCAGCGATATCGTTATAGCTGTGGTGTGAACTCTGCTATTCTTAAATACTGAGAACGATTTTCAGAACTATATCTTTATCGTTGGTGTTAGCTGTGGTGTGAACTCTGCTATTCTTAAATACTGAGAATGATTTTCAGAACTATATCTTTATCGTTGGTGTGAACGGCCCTTTAGAGGGTTTTGTGTGTATATTAGTGAAGCGTCTCCACTCACGTGCAAGTCTCTGGACAGCGTCACGTTGCTCATGTCTACCGGCCGAGGACTGAAACCATGAGCGCCCTCGATGGAGCGCTGTGGGGGTCAAAGGTCACACTCATTAGTATTCAGATTTGATTGCACTGACACGATCAGAACTGAATTGACCTGAATAAAGACTTGTCTTCTGTAGAGCTGCTTTACATCTGACACTTTGTCAGAATCATTGATTCTGATATTTTCCTGTTTGAAACCTCAGATGATGAGGCAGTGTTTATGCATGCGGGCGTTTCTTGTTATAGCATCTAAAATATCTCAGTTTTAGAAAATATAACAGTTATGTTGTAGCCACTTCATTAAATAAAATATAAAATAATGTTTGTAGTTATTAGCACATCCAGGTCTACAATTTCAAAGGATTTGGGAGCAACTATTATCAGCGGTCACTTTTCTGTATATAATGGAAAAATAAAAATGTGTATAAAGCTGTCAAGTCTGTAGTTTTTTCATCTTGAAATCTTTGCATGTTTGAAATGGTTTTAAAATACCTACTTGTATGTGACAGGTGAATTTCTTTTCTCAATTTGTTTTTATATATCAACATAAAAAGTATACCGTGGTCATTTTACAACATTGTTGTTATTGCAGAACTTAGAGCTTATTATTTGAAGATATTTTAAAGATTAAAAATAAAAGGTGGTCACATATATACCATGTAAATACGGGTATGTGAAGTCTTTATCACCATTAAAAAAAATATATATATATATATATATAGCTGCGAGCAGCGATGACGGGCCCAAGCCGGTGCCTTTAGGGCAGGGATGGGCAACTCCGGTCCTCAAGGGCCACTGTCCTGCAGAGTTTAGCTCCAACCCTGACAAAAATTATTTTTTAGTAATCCTGAAAACATTGATTAGCTTGTTCAGGTGTGTTTAATTAGGGTTGGAGCTAAACTCTGCAGGACAGTGGCCCTCCAGGACCGGAGTTGCTCATCCCTGCTTTAGGGTAACTGTGCACGACGGGCAATATGAAGTTAAACCCGGTAAAAGAACCATATCAAAGTTGTCTGAATACGCCACATCTACAGCATCATGCTGAGATCCATGAGATCATTTAAATTTAAATTTAATGGAATGTCATAGGTCACTTTGAAATTAGTGCAAAGTTCTCTTTTGCAGCTCGAAAATAATTTTGTCCATAAGTACAGTATTTATTTAAATTTTTTTTTTTATATTTTTGTGACAAAAAGCTATTTTTGATAATGTCAAAAGAAGAAGAAAAAAACACATATATATATATGAATGTGTGTGTGTGTCTGACCTGACTGGAGAGAGAGATCCTGCGCGTGCGGCTGTGTAACGTGGACACCTCGCTCTCTCTCGTCCTCTCGATGCTCCAGCTCCACGACAGCATGGTCTTCAGACTCTCTCGGATCGGCCAGCGGTAAACCTCCTTATCCTGAAGCACAGCAGAAACACACGGGCTGGCATCACTGCGCTTCACTGCTCACTCACAGAGGCTTCCAGAGTTTCTGTACCTTCTCAGACAGACACTTGTACGGCTTCAACAGCGGATGAACTTTAGCCGATTCACAAATCTGCTCTCCATGAACCCAGCCGACGGCAAACTACAGACACAACACATCAATTTATTAAAGAAAAGATAGAAAGTAAATATTTGTGTGTGCTGTAAAGTGCTTAGAAAAAAAATAAATCTGTATCGGCAGGTTAAACTCAATGAGAAATCGGGAATCGGAATTGTCCTAGAAAACTGAACTCGGTGCAACTCTACACTAGACCAGTCATTAATGGAAAGTAGCACTAGATAAAGTAAATTGTTACACTTGTGACAGCTCGTTTTCTGCCACGGAATAAAAATAAAAAGTAATTGCGACTTTTTATCTCGCAATTCTGAATTGTTTAAGCTTCAATAGTTACAGGAAAAGTTTAAAAACCACTGCACTCCTGTCAAACTAAAGAAAGACTTTTTCCCGGCATTTACTCCCCAACGTCAGCAGACAGGAGGACAACATGCAGACAAAAATATAAATAAGAGAAATAGAATTTATTGTGGATTATTTTATATGGTGTATTTTTGTTTGTTTTATTTGTTTATGTAAAGCACTTTGAGATGTACAGTTAATAAAGAAAATAAAGGTTATTATTATTATTATAGAATTCAGCAACTTTACAATTGAAAGGAAAGCAGATCTCACCTTCTCCATGGACCATTTCTCATGGGAATATTCTGCATATTTATTGATGAAATGATCGAGCTTTTCAGGAACAACAACACTGCAGAAACACAAACAGAACAGCAGCAGGTCTGAAAACAGCTCAGTCCCGGAGTAAATGCTGATGTGTGCAGATTTCAGAGGAAGGGGTGTGTGTTCGAGTCGGACCTGCTGCTGTCGGCCGGCTGCGGGTTGAAGTTTCCCTCGGCGTCCATAGACGACTGCTTCTCCATCATGGCCACGTAGTTTGACTCCATGTAATCAGGAGGTAAAGCTCCGGCCACTGCGCTCAAACACGGCAACGCCAACTTGAACAACTCCACGTCATACTTCTGCACACACACACATTTCATATTCAACAATATTATTGATCTCCTGCATTGACACCATTATATGAGGACTGAACTGAGCTGGACGATGACATCAGGGTTTCTCCAGAGCTCTATGTAAACAGTAAGGCTGTGCTGTATAGTGAATAAGTCACGGCTGAAGGGCGTTGTTCGGCTCGACGTAAAGCGGAGTCAGTCGTGACTTATTCACCATACAGCACTAGCCTCCAGTACCTTATTGCTTTTATTAAACAGTTGCCACACAATACAAATATTAAAGCCGAAAAATATTTATCTATGCAACTTTCATGAAGTAAAATCATTAAAAGCCTTCCTTCCGCTGGAAAAAATAGTCCCTGCCCGTGAACAGCAACAGAAGTTACACACATTATTTCTCCATTAGATGACGGCAAAGACTGTCTTAATGAGTGAGTCAGTCAGTAGAGAAGACTTTTACACTGAAAGGACTCAAACTTGTGAACACAGAGAAGCAAAACGTGATACATAGAACCATAGGGTGAAGCGGTCATAGTCGTGTTTTATCGTGAATAAAACAAAGCTATTGACCAATCAGAATCAAGGATTGGAACTAACCGTTTTATAAATACATATAAATGAACTAAATTAATAACTTTTTTACAACAAAAATGAAACATCACTGAATTTACTTGACGCTATTTTCTTTTGGAAAAAAACTTTGTTGCATTATTCCGTTATCTCTGTAAACCTGCTCTGAAACACTCAGTATTGTAAAAAGCGCTATATAAATAAAGTCGACTTTACTTGACTTGACACACGTAATAGGTCGTAATTATTCAAACTTTTGATCAAGGAAAATGAGCTTCTTATAGAACGAGACATCACCTTTCTGGCCAGAGCGTCAAAGATTCCCCAGAAGAGTTTCCTGGAGAGATGCAGCTCCTCGTCGGACGCGGCGCCGAAGCTTCCCCAGCCTCCCGACAGACAGTAGTACTTCCAGCAGCGCTCGTAGTGATTGGTCAGGAGCTGCAGGAGGACACGCCCACTCAGAGTTACTACAGTACAGGTCTCCTGACGCGAGCGCGAGGTCAGGCGGAGGCTCACCTTCAGAGGCATCTTCGTGTGTTCGTTGAGCACGGGGACGTCGAACACCAGACGCCGCAGGAGATGCTGCATCATCGACGGACGCAGCTTCCTGAAGAGTGATCAGTGAATATGTAAATCAGGGCACTATGGAATTAAATATGATCTCATTTGCATACTATTACAGACTCAAAACTCTTGTTTGATTTTTGTTGACATATTATTGTTAGTGGAAATCTCTTTTTATCACTCAGAAATTATTCTAATATGATGATTTGCTACTCAAGAAACATTTATGATTATTATTAATGTTGAAAACAGTTATTTACATTTTTATTTCAGGATTCTTTGATGAATAGAAAGTTCAAAAGAACAGCATTTATCTGAAACAGAAAGCTTTTGTAACATTAAACACTGTTCAAAAGTTTGGGGTCAGTAAGAATTTCTTTTTCTTTTTTGGGGGGGGGGGGGGGGGGGGTAAATAAAAGAAATCAATACTTTTATTCATCAATGATCATCATATTATACTGATTTCTGAAGGATCATGTGACACTGAAGACTGGAGTAATGATGCTGAAAATTCAGCTTTTTATATATATTAAAATAGAAAACAGTTATTTTATTTTATTGTCATAATTAACAATATTACTGTTTTTTGTTTTTTTATAAAATAAATGCAGTCTTGGTGAGCAGAAGAGACTTCTTTTAAAAACATTAAAAATCTTACAGATCCAAAACTTTTGACTGGTAGTGTAGATATGAATAAAACTGTAAAGTTTGGTGTGTGTAAAGCTGCTGAAGAGGAGATTTCTGACTTTAAAGAGATGATTTGAAATGGAAATAGATAAAGTGCATTAAAATAAATACTTAAATACATAACAGTTACTACTGCACTCTAGTCTCTCCAAGAACTTCATCTAACCAAGAACCGGTGATATTTTGAGCAAAATATGAGGAATTTGAATTATTACGGTAACACTTTACAATAAGGTTCATTAGTTAACATTAGTTAATGTATTAACTAACATGAACTAACAATGATCAATACATTTATTACAATATTTATTAATCTTTGTTAATGCTAGTTAATAAAAATACAGCTGTTTGTTCATGTTAGTTCACAGTGCATTAACTGATGTTAACAAATACAACCTTTGATTTTAATAAAGTATTAGTAAATGTTGAAATGAATATTAACTAAGATTAATAAATGCTGAAGAAGTCTTGTTCATTCTTAGTTCATGTTAACTATGGTAGTTAACTAATTAACCTTATTGTAAAGTGTTACCAATAAAAGAAAGAAAGAAAGAAAGAAAGAAAGGAGAGATCTGTAACTAGCAGCTAGCAGCTAGTCCTCACCCGCACACGGCCAGCAGGCACTCCTCGATGGCGTCTCTCTGGGCTTTGGTGAGACAGCAGCCTTTAGACAGCCTGTAGACGGTGTGCAGAAGCGAGTCGATGAGAGACGCGAACGGCTCCGTCCCCGCGAAAAGAGGAGCGCATTTAGTGAGCAGAGGCAGCACTGCGGTGCACAGGTACCGATTCAGGGCCAGAGCCATGTCTGTGGCACTCAGAGCCGCCTGGGGGTCAGAGGTCACACACAACCAGGATCAGGAGAGGTCAGAGGTCACACACAACCAGGATCAGGAGAGGTCAGGGGTCACACACAACCAGGATCAGGAGAGGTCAGGGGTCACACACAACCAGGATCAGGAGAGGTCAGGGGTCACACACAACCAGGATCAGGAGAGGTCAGGGGTCACACACAACCAGGATCAGGAGGTCAGAGGTCACACACAACCAGGATCAGGAGAGGTCAGAGGTCACACACAGCCAGGATCAGGAGAGGTCAGAGGTCACACACAACCAGGATCAGGAGAGGTCAGGGGTCACACACAACCAGGATCAGGAGAGGTCAGGGGTCACACACAACCAGGATCAGGAGAGGTCAGGGGTCACACACAACCAGGATCAGGAGGTCAGAGGTCACACACAACCAGGATCAGGAGAGGTCAAAAATACCACACACTCAACCACAAACTCCCAAAGTTGGGAGTTTAACTTGTGCGCAAAACTGGAAAAATGCATAAAATGTTTGCAAATAAAGCAGTGCTTCCATGTGTTCAAGTGAACAAAATCATCACTTCCTGGGAAATTGGTGCAAAATATGAGTAATTAAACTGTAAATTGCTACAATCTGCATCTTTTTCCCTCCATCATAAATGAGTGTCTCAAGCGTCAGACGAAACACGGTAAACGCTGTCATGTTCTCTGGTGTTCGGATGCTAGTGTTCGGGAACACACTCGTGTGTGTGAGACGCTTCTGGAGGAATTAAACCAAATCATTCTGATCTCACACTTCGACTCCGGCGTTTCAGAAACACCAAACCAACGTTAGAGATGCTGCGATGCCATTGGTTACTCCAGTTATCCAATCACAGCCTCTGATCCAAAGTCAGATGTTCATCGAGGGATTAATGCACAAGTCTTGTTATTAGAAAACAAACGTATGCACTCAATTAAAACAATACATTTTTTAATGCACATTTATGCACATCTTGGCATTTCTATCCAACTTTTTTCATGCAATATCCCAAAATTTGCATAATAATGTGTGGATGGAACCATCTACTGAGGGGTCATGTGACTTACCGTGTCCAATGAGGCGGCAGCTCTGAGGTCAGGAAGGAAACCCACTTCCAGCAGGTGCAGGAGGAAGTTCTGGTCCTCGATGCCGTAAACCCGGTCCAGGAACAAAACCATGGCCGCTTTGTGATCAGGACAGAACCCTGCTGACATATCCGGCTCGATCACGGTACCGTCTGAATGCACAAACACAATCCATAATCATCAAGTTATCAGAACAATGTACTGGTTACCGCCTAACTAAATAATCCAAAATTACAAGATTAATAACCCAAGATAAATAATGCTCTTCGCGTGTCGGTCAAAAATGACAGAAATGTATTTTCATATTTTAATTAAATAAATGTACTATATTTTAGTTCGATAATGTTTTGTATTTTTAGGGGAATTTATGGTACTAAATTATATTTATGCTGTCCATTATAATCCATTTATTCACTATTTGAGCATAGACCTGAAAATGAAATCTCCAGCTTAAACTGTGATAAATCTCAAATGCTTTAAACCACAGACTGAAGTTTGATCTCTTTTCAAAGATGACACTTGGCAGATTATTGCTGAAGTGAAAAAAGTGAACTTAAAAAAAGTTACAGAATTTTACATTTATTGTTATGAAAAATGCACAAAAATACTATTTTCACTTTTTATATGAAATCTATATTTTCATGTTTTACTCTAAAACTGTGAGAAAATCAAAGACAAAAATCTAAACAAGTTGTGTTCAAAATTTGAGGCTGATCAAAAAATTAGTGACTATTTTTTCAGGACAATTTAACCTGTTCGAATCATGTCCATGTTTTTTTTTTTGTGGTGTTCACATAGCAAGGGCCAAAACCTTTACCAAGTTTCATACCGTTCTGATGAAGAAAAAAAGAAAAAAAAGAACAAATTTTCGGTCAAAAATGACAGAAGAGCAGCAGTGGTTTAACAGTGATAGCCAGACCTTTAGCCAGCGTGGGCATGAGGAACGGGATGCTGATCACTCCCACCAGATCCTCGATGGGAATGAGGGAGCGCAGGATGGCTCGGATACGGATGGCCTCTCCTTTCCCGGCGTGGATCAGCTGACGGAGGAGAAAGACACCATCATCAGTACCAGAACTCATACATCACATCAGCGTCACATAAAGCTTTACACTGTCTCCTAACCAGATTAACCAGAGCTTTTGGCTGGAACAACAACATACAAAGTATTAGAGTGATAATCTCAGGGACTGATAATGTGCTTTATTTATTGTTGAAAGAGTCTAATGTGAGTCTGAATATCATTTACAGCCGTACTGAAAGCAACACTTGATAATCCTCTCAGATCTTGAAAATCAGTCCCTCCAAAAAAAACCCGATTATGCGATCGCTGAATTCAATGCATAATCAGCCAAAGTCCGCATATTCATGCGGGGGCCGCATTTTTTAAAATACGCCACACTTTCGCCGCATAAATTGCAGATTTCCGTGCAAAATATGAGGGGTTTGCATGATTTCATAATCCTTGCATTTTCGTTGCAAAAAAGTCACATATATCTTAGCAGAAAGTTGAAAAATGTTGCGTTTGCTTCACACAAGAGCAGCCATTTCCCCCTGTTTGGAACGTTATGAAGTGACGCAATTACGCGACGGGATAGCTCACAGCTGAAGTTATTGCAGAGGCCAGACAGACTCACGGAGGCGATTGACATCTCACAAATCGAACTCGTATAACTGTCTGTCACATGTTCTACCGTCACATCGTTACTTAATAAACAAAATAAGATAAAAGAAGTAGCATCAAACAGAAATTACCCACACATGGGGTGTTCGAGGCGCACATATAATATAACACTGCAGACAGTTCAACAGGGAGCGCGCAGCTCTTAAAGGGGCCACACCTTATTTACACTCGTTACAGTCTGAAATAAAACAAGATGAGAAATTAAATATTCCAGCACTTTCTATGATGTAGTATTCTTGCTTATCAAAGGAAGTATTAAGAAATGACTCTTTACATTAAGGTAGTAGCCTAAAGAGAACAGGGTGTTGGGGGAATCACTTTTTTTCTCTTTTTCATCAAACCGCATTTTTTGCAAGTTCCCGCAATTTCTGGAAGTTCCCGCAATTTCATCGCATAAAATTGCATAAATATCCCGCATATTCCATCGCATTTTTAAAGAAAACGGGCCGCATAATCAAGGATTTTTGCCCGCAACAATCACAAAAAAACTCGCGTTTTTCTGGAAGGACTGGAAAATAAATTAAAGGAAACAAGAACGTTCAATCTGTGTCTCTTCTGATTGGCTGTGATTTGGTTGTGAGTGCAGAGAGACTCCGCCCACACGCTCTTCTGATTGGCTGTGATTTGGTTGCGAGTGCAGACAGACTCCGCCCACACGCTCTTCCGATTGGCTGTGATTTGTGATTGATTTGGTTGCGAGTGCAGACAGACTCCGCCAACACGCTCTTCCGACTGGCTGTGATTTGTGATTGATTTGGTTGCGAGTGCAGAGAGACTCCTCCCACACTCTCTTCTGATTGGCTGTGATTTGTGATTGATTTGGTTGCGAGTGCAGAGAGACTCCTCCCACACTCTCTTCTGATTGGCTGTGATTTGTGATTGATTTGGTTGCGAGTGCAGAGAGACTCCGCCCACACGCTCTTCTGATTGGCTGTGATTTGTGATTGATTTGGTTGCGAGTGCAGAGAGACTCCTCCCACACGCTCTTCTGATTGGCTGTGATTTGTGATTGATTTGGTTGCGAGTGCAGAGAGACTCCTCCCACACTCTCTTCTGATTGGCTGTGATTTGTGATTGATTTGGTTGCGAGTGCAGAGAGACTCCGCCCACACGCTCTTCTGATTGGCTGTGATTTGTGATTGATTTGGTTGCGAGTGCAGAGAGACTCCTCCCACACTCTCTTCTGATTGGCTGTGATTTGTGATTGATTTGGTTGCGAGTGCAGAGAGACTCCGCCCACACTCTCTTCTGATTGGCTGTGATTTGTGATTGATTTGGTTGTGAGTGCAGAGAGACTCCGCCCAGACTCTCTTCTGATTGGCTGTGATTTGTGATTGATTTAGTTGCGAGTCCAGACAGACTCCGCCCACACGCTCTTCTGATTGGCTGTGATTTGTGATTGATTTGGTTGCGAGTGCAGAGAGACTCCGCCCACACGCTCTTCTGATTGGCTGTGATTTGTGATTGATTTGGTTGCGAGTGCAGAGAGACTCCGCCCACACTCTCTTCTGATTGGCTGTGATTTGTGATTGATTTGGTTGCGAGTGCAGAGAGACTCCGCCCACACGCTCTTCTGATTGGCTGTGATTTGTGATTGATTTGGTTGTGAGTGCAGAGAGACTCCGCCCACACGCTCTTCTGATTGGCTGTGATTTGTGATTGATTTGGTTGCGAGTGCAGAGAGACTCCGCCCACACGCTCTTCTGATTGGCTGTGATTTGTGATTGATTTGGTTGTGAGTGCAGACAGACTCCGCCCACACGCTCTTCTGATTGGCTGTGATTGATTTGGTTGCGAGTGCAGAGAGACTCCGCCCACACGCTCTTCTGATTGGCTGTGATTTGTGATTGATTTGGTTGTGAGTGCAGAGAGACTCCGCCCACACGCTCTTCTGATTGGCTGTGATTTGTGATTGATTTGGTTGCGAGTGCAGAGAGACTCCGCCCACACTCTCTTCTGATTGGCTGTGATTTGTGATTGATTTGGTGGCTTCTCGTCTAGTTAGGACACGGTGTTGTGTGTCGGTGAAGATGATTGACAGGGAAACACACACACGAACTCACATGCATCTCTGGAGCGCAGCGGCCCAACAGGTCGATCAGAGCAGCGTAGAAGGTCATGATTGCGTTTCCCATGTGAATGGTGTCGTCTTCCTCTTCCTCCATCACATCATTACTGCGGGACACAGATCATCAGCGGTGAGATTATAATGTGTGTTAGGCAGATAATTAAACTGATTAAGCCGATTAAACAGAAGCTCGGCTGTACTTGCTTGAAGCGTGAGAACAAACCTCATTGGTTCTTGAGCTTCTGTTTAATACACAGTATTTGAGAGCTCATTGATATTTAACGTGAATAAAAGCCAAAATGAAATCTGTTCATCATATAAAGTGAGTGTCTCTTCAGAAGACTTGGATTAAAGCGCCCCAATCATAAGGGTTTATTTTACCATCCGTTTATGCTTTATGAGCGTTTGAAGAGTTTTGGGTGAACACTTTCAATAGAGGGACAGAAATCTCTGATTCAAAGATGTTTCAAAGATGAACGAAAGTCTTATGGGTTTGAACTACAAGTAAATAGTAGAATTTTAAGTTTAATTTAACATTAATATCGTAATATCGATGTGCATGTAAACATGCTTTCCCTTTAAAACCCTGTAGATGTGAATGAAGCCACTGCATTTAGAGCTCGACCCACTTTACTGCATGTTTCTGGAGCAGCGGACATGACATTTCAGGAACACCGAATATAAACCAAGGATGTGTGCAGATTAGAGCTTAGATTCTCTACCCGAGCCCGAGCATAGTGGCGGGAAATATCGGCCCGGCCCGGCCTACGGGTCGGGTCGGGTCGGGCCGATATTTCCCGCCACTATGCTCGGGTCGGGTCGGGCCCTTGATCAAGCACGTCAAGTGTCAATGGTCTCCTCCACTCGCACGCACGCACACTGTATTGTGTAGCTTAAGTGCAACATGGAGCTTGAAGAAGTAAAGAAAAAAAAGAAAACAGGAGAATTAACTTTGAGCAAGTATGAAGGAAAGTCGGCGGTATGGAAATATTTTAAATTAGTCGTGGGCAGTGACAACATATGTGTTGGCTTTGTTGAGTGCAAGTGCGGCGCGCTGCTATGACAGCAAAAAAACGGGGACTTCGACGATGAGCAGACACATGAAGCAGGCTTGCCATGACAGAAAGGATGATAGTCAGCCTTCAATGTCCTCTTTTGTTACTTCTCCAAGCATACCGCTGAGGGCGAGGTTTTCTTTCTTTTTTTTTTTTACGTTTCTTCATTCGGATCCATTTGCGATCCATTAGATTCTGAATAAATAAACAACGCAGTTTACATGCTTCGTCCTTGTTACATTATTCATAAAGATAATAATTAATAAATGCACGCAATAAAGGCAACATGCCTTTCAACTTAAGTGTGCAAAATTCAGAATTAAATGAATGTGTAGCAATTTGTACCAATAGAGAGTCTGTGTAGGCCTATAGTACGTGTTGTGGCCTTTAAATAAGCGCATTTAGTTGCATATTAAAACATTATAATGTTATTTTTTTCCATCTATGTTGATAATGAAAGTGAACAGAGTAGATAGGAGGATGCGCAATATCGGGAGACATGGAGTGGTTCAGGCATGATTTTGACCACTTAATTATGTTTTGTTTTGTAGAAAGCCTTTCTTTAAAGTGAATTTCGTTTTGTATAAATTGTATCTTAATTTTAATACATTTTTCATAAACCAATTGCCTGTATTTAATAAGAAGCAAATATAGCAGACAATATAGGCTAATCATGACATGAAGGCGCCGGCGAGCCGCGGTCACCATAGCCTGTGAACTGGAGCATCTCATCATAAATTAAATCAATTCTCGGCACGCTGGTCACCGAATTTACAAATGCACATCTTGCTTGTTGCACGCGTCGCACACATATGTCGAAATAACATTATTAATTAATCTTTAAGAATAGGCCTATTTGATTGAATGCTGAATGTTGTGCTTGTTCAATTTAATAAAATTAAAACTTTCATTGTGATAATTAAAATAATTGAATATTAAATATTAAGTAGCCAATTTTTGTACATTTCTTAATAGTAAATATAATATATATACTGTAAAATTGCGCAGCTTCCCCCTGTCAATGGTCTAGCACCCATTCAGCACCTGGGTTAAAAAAAACGATCGGGCGTCGCCCCTGGTTATAACGGCCCACGTATTAAAAATGGTCGGGTTTAAATCGGGCTCGGGCTCATAATTACAGTTAATGTGTCGGGCCGGGCCGGGCTCGGACACAACATGCACGGGCTCGGGTCGGGTCGGGCTTGATTTTTTGGGCCCGATCTAAGCTCTAATGCAGATCATGACACTGATGTCCTACATCTGCTGCATGGGTGTGTGTAGATCATGACACTGATGTCCTACATCTGCTGCATGGGTGTGTGTAGATCATGACACTGATGTCCTACATCTGCTGCATGGGTGTGTGTAGATCATGACACTGATGTCCTACATCTGCTGCATGGGTGTGTGTGGATCATGACACTGATGTCCTACATCTGCTGCATGGGTGTGTGTAGATCATGACACTGATGTCCTACATCTGCTGCATGGGTGTGTGTGGATCATGACACTGATGTCCTACATCTGCTGCATGGGTGTGTGTGGATCATGACACTGATGTCCTACATCTGCTGCATGGGTGTGTGTGGATCATGACACTGATGTCCTACATCTGCTGCATGGGTGTGTGTAGATCATGACACTGATGTCCTAAATCTGCTGCATGGGTGTGTGTAGATCATGACACTGATGTCCTACATCTGCTGCATGGGTGTGTGTAGATCATGACACTGATGTCCTACATCTGCTGCATGGGTGTGTGTGGATCATGACACTGATGTCCTACATCTGCTGCATGGGTGTGTGTAGATCATGACACTGATGTCCTACATCTGCTGCATGGGTGTGTGTGGATCATGACACTGATGTCCTACATCTGCTGCATGGGTGTGTGTAGATCATGACACTGATGTCCTACATCTGCTGCATGGGTGTGTGTGGATCATGACACTGATGTCCTACATCTGCTGCATGGGTGTGTGTGGATCATGACACTGATGTCCTACATCTGCTGCATGGGTGTGTGTGGATCATGACACTGATGTCCTACATCTGCTGCATGGGTGTGTGTAGATCATGACACTGATGTCCTAAATCTGCTGCATGGGTGTGTGTAGATCATGACACTGATGTCCTACATCTGCTGCATGGGTGTGTGTAGATCATGACACTGATGTCCTACATCTGCTGCATGGGTGTGTGTGGATCATGACACTGATGTCCTACATCTGCTGCATGGGTGTGTGTAGATCATGACACTGATGTCCTACATCTGCTGCATGGGTGTGTGTAGATCATGACACTGATGTCCTACATCTGCTGCATGGGTGTGTGTAGATCATGACACTGATGTCCTACATCTGCTGCATGGGTGTGTGTAGATCATGACACTGATGTCCTACATCTGCTGCATGGGTGTGTGTAGATCATGACACTGATGTCCTACATCTGCTGCATGGGTGTGTGTAGATCATGACACTGATGTCCTACATCTGCTGCATGGGTGTGTGTAGATCATGACACTGATGTCCTACATCTGCTGCATGGGTGTGTGCGGATCATGACACTGATGTCCTACATCTGCTGCATGGGTGTGTGTAGATCATGACACTGATGTCCTACATCTGCTGCATGGGTGTGTGCGGATCATGACACTGATGTCCTACATCTGCTGCATGGGTGTGTGTAGATCATGACACTGATGTCCTACATCTGCTGCATGGGTGTGTGTGGATCATGACACTGATGTCCTACATCTGCTGCATGGGTGTGTGTAGATCATGACACAATAATGTGAGGAATGTGCTTAGATTACTATTTATTTATTATTTATATACCAAAAGTAAATAATTTAAAGGTAAATAAAATAAAAAATAACAAAAAAATCCCCCTAAAAAATTGCATTAAAAAATAGAAAAAATATTATCAAAATGACTAAAAATAAGCTTTCTGGGGAAAAAAATGAAGTATAATTTTAGCGCTTCGGGTCATGTGGTACAAAGTGCGAGGGAAGAATGAGGGTTTTAAAGGGGTAACGAAATATTGTTGCAATACTTTTAAAAGTAACTTTCCCCAACACTGGTGCTGAACACAAGCGCTTCCATACAGCAGATGTAGGACATCAGTGTCATGATCTACACACACCCATGCAGCAGATGTAGGACATCAGTGTCATGATCTACACACACCCATGCAGCAGATGTAGGACATCAGTGTCATGATCTACACACACACACCCATGCAGCAGATGTAGGACATCAGTGTCATGATCCACACACACCCATGCAGCAGATGTAGGACATCAGTGTCATGATCTACACACACCCATGCAGCAGATGTAGGACATCTGCTGAACACAGTGGTGTGTTCAGTGTGGGTGTGTTCAGTGTGTGTTTGGTGTGTTCCGTGTGTGTTTGGTGCGTTCAGTGTGTGTTTGGTGTGTTCCGTGTGTGTTTGGTGCGTTCAGTGTGTGTTTGGTGCGTTCAGTGTGGGTGTGTTCAGTGTGTGTTTGGTGCGTTCAGTGTGTGTTTGGTGTGTTCCGTGTGTGTTTGGTGCGTTCAGTGTGTGTTTGGTGCGTTCAGTGTGGGTGTGTTCAGTGTGTGTTTGGTGTGTTCAGTGTGTGTTTGGTGTGTTCCGTGTGTGTTTGGTGCGTTCAGTGTGTGTTTGGTGCGTTCAGTGTGGGTGTGTTCAGTGTGTGTTTGGTGCATTCAGTGTGTGTTTGGTGCGTTCAGTGTGGGTGTGTTCAGTGTGTGTTTGGTGTGTTCCGTGTGTGTTTGGTGCGTTCAGTGTGTGTTTGGTGCGTTCAGTGTGTGTTTGGTGCGTTCAGTGTGTGTTTGGTGTGTTCAGTGTGTGTTTGGTGTGTTCAGTGTGTGTTTGGTGTGTTCCGTGTGTGTTTGGTGCGTTCAGTGTGGGTGTGTTCAGTGTGTGTTTGGTGCGTTCAGTGTGGGTGTGTTCAGTGTGTGTTTGGTGTGTTCAGTGTGGGTGTGTTCAGTGTGTGTTTGGTGCGTTCAGTGTGTGTTTGGTGTGTTCAGTGTGTGTTTGGTGCGTTCAGTGTGGGTGTGTTCAGTGTGTGTTTGGTGTGTTCAGTGTGGGTGTGTTCAGTGTGTGTTTGGTGCGTTCAGTGTGGGTGTGTTCAGTGTGTGTTTGGTGTGTTCAGTGTGGGTGTGTTCAGTGTGTGTTTGGTGCGTTCAGTGTGGGTGTGTTCAGTGTGTGTTTGGTGTGTTCAGTGTGGGTGTGTTCAGTGTGTGTTTGGTGTGTTCAGTGTGGGTGTGTTCAGTGTGTGTTTGGTGTGTTCAGTGTGGGTGTGTTCAGTGTGGGTTTGGTGCGTTCAGTGTGGGTGTGTTCAGTGTGGGTTTGGTGCGTTCAGTGTGGGTGTGTTCAGTGTGTGTTTGGTGCGTTCAGTGTGGGTGTGTTCAGTGTGTGTTTGGTGCGTTCAGTGTGGGTGTGTTCAGTGTGTGTTTGGTGCGTTCAGTGTGGGTGTGTTCAGTGTGTGTTTGGTGTGTTCAGTGTGGGTGTGTTCAGTGTGTGTTTGGTGTGTTCAGTGTGGGTGTGTTCAGTGTGTGTTTGGTGTGTTCAGTGTGTGTTTGGTGCGTTCAGTGTGGGTGTGTTCAGTGTGTGTTTGGTGTGTTCAGTGTGGGTGTGTTCAGTGTGTGTTTGGTGTGTTCAGTGTGTGTTTGGTGCGTTCAGTGTGGGTGTGTTCAGTGTGTGTTTGGTGTGTTCAGTGTGGGTGAGTTCAGTGTGTGTTTGGTGCGTTCAGTGTGGGTGTGTTCAGTGTGTGTTTGGTGCGTTCAGTGTGGGTGTGTTCAGTGTGTGTTTGGTGCGTTCAGTGTGGGTGTGTTCAGTGTGTGTTTGGTGCGTTCAGTGTGGGTGTGTTCAGTGTGTGTTTGGTGCGTTCCGTGTGTGTTTGAACCCAAACTCCTCGAATCCATTCTTTTTTTCGTAGTTCAAGTGCGACAAAAGTCCTGATTAACACTCAATTTAAAAAAAATGAGTTTCAGGTCAAAATGACCCGAGGGAAGGATGAGTTAAAAAATTTACTAATAACGGTTCTTAGTTACTTTTTATGTTAAGTAGTGATCATCTCCCGTGAGTGTGTTCAGTGTGTGTGTGTTCAGTGTGTGTTTGGTGCGTTCAGTGTGTGTTTGGTGTGTTCAGTGTGTGTTTTGTGTGTTCAGTGTGTGTTTGGTGTGTTCCGTGTGTGTTTGGTGCGTTCAGTGTGTGTTTGGTGCGTTCAGTGTGGGTGTGTTCAGTGTGTGTTTGGTGCGTTCAGTGTGTGTTTGGTGTGTTCAGTGTGGGTGTGTTCAGTGTGTGTTTGGTGTGTTCCGTGTGTGTTTGGTGCGTTCAGTGTGGGTGTGTTCAGTGTGGGTTTGGTGCATTCAGTGTGGGTGTGTTCAGTGTGTGTTTGGTGCGTTCAGTGTGGGTGTGTTCAGTGTGTGTTTGGTGCGTTCAGTGTGGGTGTGTTCAGTGTGTGTTTGGTGTGTTCAGTGTGGGTGTGTTCAGTGTGTGTTTGGTGTGTTCCGTGTGTGTTTGGTGCGTTCAGTGTGGGTGTGTTCAGTGTGGGTTTGGTGCGTTCAGTGTGGGTGTGTTCAGTGTGTGTTTGGTGCGTTCAGTGTGGGTGTGTTCAGTGTGTGTTTGGTGCGTTCAGTGTGGGTGTGTTCAGTGTGTGTTTGGTGCGTTCAGTGTGGGTGTGTTCAGTGTGTGTTTGGTGTGTTCAGTGTGGGTGTGTTCAGTGTGTGTTTGGTGTGTTCAGTGTGGGTGTGTTCAGTGTGTGTTTGGTGTGTTCAGTGTGTGTTTGGTGCGTTCAGTGTGGGTGTGTTCAGTGTGTGTTTGGTGTGTTCAGTGTGGGTGTGTTCAGTGTGTGTTTGGTGTGTTCAGTGTGGGTGTGTTCAGTGTGTGTTTGGTGTGTTCAGTGTGTGTTTGGTGCGTTCAGTGTGGGTGTGTTCAGTGTGTGTTTGGTGTGTTCAGTGTGGGTGAGTTCAGTGTGTGTTTGGTGCGTTCAGTGTGGGTGTGTTCAGTGTGTGTTTGGTGCGTTCAGTGTGGGTGTGTTCAGTGTGTGTTTGGTGCGTTCAGTGTGGGTGTGTTCAGTGTGTGTTTGGTGCGTTCCGTGTGTGTTTGAACCCAAACTCCTCGAATCCATTCTTTTTTTCGTAGTTCAAGTGCGACAAAAGTCCTGATTAACACTCAATTTAAAAAAAATGAGTTTCAGGTCAAAATGACCCGAGGGAAGGATGAGTTAAAAAATTTACTAATAACGGTTCTTAGTTACTTTTTATGTTAAGTAGTGATCATCTCCCGTGAGTGTGTTCAGTGTGTGTGTGTTCAGTGTGTGTTTGGTGCGTTCAGTGTGTGTTTGGTGTGTTCAGTGTGTGTTTGGTGTGTTCAGTGTGTGTTTGGTGCGTTCAGTGTGTGTTTGGTGTGTTCAGTGTGTGTTTGGTGTGTTCAGTGTGTGTTTGGTGTGTTCCGTGTGTGTTTGGTGCGTTCAGTGTGTGTTTGGTGCGTTCAGTGTGGGTGTGTTCAGTGTGTGTTTGGTGCGTTCAGTGTGTGTTTGGTGTGTTCAGTGTGGGTGTGTTCAGTGTGTGTTTGGTGTGTTCCGTGTGTGTTTGGTGCGTTCAGTGTGTGTTTGGTGTGTTCCGTGTGTGTTTGGTGCGTTCAGTGTGTGTTTGGTGCGTTCAGTGTGGGTGTGTTCAGTGTGTGTTTGGTGCGTTCAGTGTGTGTTTGGTGTGTTCCGTGTGTGTTTGGTGCGTTCAGTGTGTGTTTGGTGCGTTCAGTGTGGGTGTGTTCAGTGTGTGTTTGGTGTGTTCAGTGTGTGTTTGGTGTGTTCCGTGTGTGTTTGGTGCGTTCAGTGTGTGTTTGGTGCGTTCAGTGTGGGTGTGTTCAGTGTGTGTTTGGTGCGTTCAGTGTGTGTTTGGTGCGTTCAGTGTGGGTGTGTTCAGTGTGTGTTTGGTGTGTTCCGTGTGTGTTTGGTGCGTTCAGTGTGTGTTTGGTGCGTTCAGTGTGTGTTTGGTGCGTTCAGTGTGTGTTTGGTGTGTTCAGTGTGTGTTTGGTGTGTTCAGTGTGTGTTTGGTGTGTTCCGTGTGTGTTTGGTGCGTTCAGTGTGGGTGTGTTCAGTGTGTGTTTGGTGCGTTCAGTGTGGGTGTGTTCAGTGTGTGTTTGGTGTGTTCAGTGTGGGTGTGTTCAGTGTGTGTTTGGTGCGTTCAGTGTGTGTTTGGTGTGTTCAGTGTGTGTTTGGTGCGTTCAGTGTGGGTGTGTTCAGTGTGTGTTTGGTGTGTTCAGTGTGGGTGTGTTCAGTGTGTGTTTGGTGCGTTCAGTGTGGGTGTGTTCAGTGTGTGTTTGGTGTGTTCAGTGTGGGTGTGTTCAGTGTGTGTTTGGTGCGTTCAGTGTGGGTGTGTTCAGTGTGTGTTTGGTGTGTTCAGTGTGGGTGTGTTCAGTGTGTGTTTGGTGTGTTCAGTGTGTGTTTGGTGCGTTCAGTGTGGGTGTGTTCAGTGTGTGTTTGGTGTGTTCAGTGTGGGTGTGTTCAGTGTGTGTTTGGTGTGTTCAGTGTGGGTGTGTTCAGTGTGGGTTTGGTGCGTTCAGTGTGGGTGTGTTCAGTGTGGGTTTGGTGCGTTCAGTGTGGGTGTGTTCAGTGTGTGTTTGGTGCGTTCAGTGTGGGTGTGTTCAGTGTGTGTTTGGTGCGTTCAGTGTGGGTGTGTTCAGTGTGTGTTTGGTGTGTTCAGTGTGGGTGTGTTCAGTGTGTGTTTGGTGTGTTCAGTGTGGGTGTGTTCAGTGTGTGTTTGGTGTGTTCAGTGTGTGTTTGGTGCGTTCAGTGTGGGTGTGTTCAGTGTGTGTTTGGTGTGTTCAGTGTGGGTGTGTTCAGTGTGTGTTTGGTGTGTTCAGTGTGTGTTTGGTGCGTTCAGTGTGGGTGTGTTCAGTGTGTGTTTGGTGTGTTCAGTGTGGGTGAGTTCAGTGTGTGTTTGGTGCGTTCAGTGTGGGTGTGTTCAGTGTGTGTTTGGTGCGTTCAGTGTGGGTGTGTTCAGTGTGTGTTTGGTGCGTTCAGTGTGGGTGTGTTCAGTGTGTGTTTGGTGCGTTCAGTGTGGGTGTGTTCAGTGTGTGTTTGGTGCGTTCCGTGTGTGTTTGAACCCAAACTCCTCGAATCCATTCTTTTTTTCGTAGTTCAAGTGCGACAAAAGTCCTGATTAACACTCAATTTAAAAAAAATGAGTTTCAGGTCAAAATGACCCGAGGGAAGGATGAGTTAAAAAATTTACTAATAACGGTTCTTAGTTACTTTTTATGTTAAGTAGTGATCATCTCCCGTGAGTGTGTTCAGTGTGTGTGTGTTCAGTGTGTGTTTGGTGCGTTCAGTGTGTGTTTGGTGTGTTCAGTGTGTGTTTTGTGTGTTCAGTGTGTGTTTGGTGTGTTCCGTGTGTGTTTGGTGCGTTCAGTGTGTGTTTGGTGCGTTCAGTGTGGGTGTGTTCAGTGTGTGTTTGGTGCGTTCAGTGTGTGTTTGGTGTGTTCAGTGTGGGTGTGTTCAGTGTGTGTTTGGTGTGTTCCGTGTGTGTTTGGTGCGTTCAGTGTGGGTGTGTTCAGTGTGGGTTTGGTGCATTCAGTGTGGGTGTGTTCAGTGTGTGTTTGGTGCGTTCAGTGTGGGTGTGTTCAGTGTGTGTTTGGTGCGTTCAGTGTGGGTGTGTTCAGTGTGTGTTTGGTGTGTTCAGTGTGGGTGTGTTCAGTGTGTGTTTGGTGTGTTCCGTGTGTGTTTGGTGCGTTCAGTGTGGGTGTGTTCAGTGTGGGTTTGGTGCGTTCAGTGTGGGTGTGTTCAGTGTGTGTTTGGTGCGTTCAGTGTGGGTGTGTTCAGTGTGTGTTTGGTGCGTTCAGTGTGGGTGTGTTCAGTGTGTGTTTGGTGCGTTCAGTGTGGGTGTGTTCAGTGTGTGTTTGGTGTGTTCAGTGTGGGTGTGTTCAGTGTGTGTTTGGTGTGTTCAGTGTGGGTGTGTTCAGTGTGTGTTTGGTGTGTTCAGTGTGTGTTTGGTGCGTTCAGTGTGGGTGTGTTCAGTGTGTGTTTGGTGTGTTCAGTGTGGGTGTGTTCAGTGTGTGTTTGGTGTGTTCAGTGTGGGTGTGTTCAGTGTGTGTTTGGTGTGTTCAGTGTGTGTTTGGTGCGTTCAGTGTGGGTGTGTTCAGTGTGTGTTTGGTGTGTTCAGTGTGGGTGAGTTCAGTGTGTGTTTGGTGCGTTCAGTGTGGGTGTGTTCAGTGTGTGTTTGGTGCGTTCAGTGTGGGTGTGTTCAGTGTGTGTTTGGTGCGTTCAGTGTGGGTGTGTTCAGTGTGTGTTTGGTGCGTTCCGTGTGTGTTTGAACCCAAACTCCTCGAATCCATTCTTTTTTTCGTAGTTCAAGTGCGACAAAAGTCCTGATTAACACTCAATTTAAAAAAAATGAGTTTCAGGTCAAAATGACCCGAGGGAAGGATGAGTTAAAAAATTTACTAATAACGGTTCTTAGTTACTTTTTATGTTAAGTAGTGATCATCTCCCGTGAGTGTGTTCAGTGTGTGTGTGTTCAGTGTGTGTTTGGTGCGTTCAGTGTGTGTTTGGTGTGTTCAGTGTGTGTTTGGTGTGTTCAGTGTGTGTTTGGTGCGTTCAGTGTGTGTTTGGTGTGTTCAGTGTGTGTTTGGTGTGTTCAGTGTGTGTTTGGTGTGTTCCGTGTGTGTTTGGTGCGTTCAGTGTGTGTTTGGTGCGTTCAGTGTGGGTGTGTTCAGTGTGTGTTTGGTGCGTTCAGTGTGTGTTTGGTGTGTTCAGTGTGGGTGTGTTCAGTGTGTGTTTGGTGTGTTCCGTGTGTGTTTGGTGCGTTCAGTGTGTGTTTGGTGTGTTCCGTGTGTGTTTGGTGCGTTCAGTGTGTGTTTGGTGCGTTCAGTGTGGGTGTGTTCAGTGTGTGTTTGGTGCGTTCAGTGTGTGTTTGGTGTGTTCCGTGTGTGTTTGGTGCGTTCAGTGTGTGTTTGGTGCGTTCAGTGTGGGTGTGTTCAGTGTGTGTTTGGTGTGTTCAGTGTGTGTTTGGTGTGTTCCGTGTGTGTTTGGTGCGTTCAGTGTGTGTTTGGTGCGTTCAGTGTGGGTGTGTTCAGTGTGTGTTTGGTGCGTTCAGTGTGTGTTTGGTGCGTTCAGTGTGGGTGTGTTCAGTGTGTGTTTGGTGTGTTCCGTGTGTGTTTGGTGCGTTCAGTGTGTGTTTGGTGCGTTCAGTGTGTGTTTGGTGCGTTCAGTGTGTGTTTGGTGTGTTCAGTGTGTGTTTGGTGTGTTCAGTGTGTGTTTGGTGTGTTCCGTGTGTGTTTGGTGCGTTCAGTGTGGGTGTGTTCAGTGTGTGTTTGGTGCGTTCAGTGTGGGTGTGTTCAGTGTGTGTTTGGTGTGTTCAGTGTGGGTGTGTTCAGTGTGTGTTTGGTGCGTTCAGTGTGGGTGTGTTCAGTGTGTGTTTGGTGTGTTCAGTGTGGGTGTGTTCAGTGTGTGTTTGGTGCATTCAGTGTGTGTTTGGTGTGTTCAGTGTGTGTTTGGTGCGTTCAGTGTGGATGTGTTCAGTGTGTGTTTGGTGTGTTCAGTGTGGGTGTGTTCAGTGTGTGTTTGGTGCGTTCAGTGTGGGTGTGTTCAGTGTGTGTTTGGTGTGTTCAGTGTGGGTGTGTTCAGTGTGTGTTTGGTGCGTTCAGTGTGGGTGTGTTCAGTGTGTGTTTGGTGTGTTCAGTGTGGGTGTGTTCAGTGTGTGTTTGGTGTGTTCAGTGTGTGTTTGGTGTGTTCAGTGTGTGTTTGGTGCGTTCAGTGTGTGTTTGGTGTGTTCAGTGTGGGTGTGTTCAGTGTGTGTTTGGTGTGTTCAGTGTGGGTGTGTTCAGTGTGTGTTTGGTGCGTTCAGTGTGGGTGTGTTCAGTGTGTGTTTGGTGTGTTCAGTGTGGGTGTGTTCAGTGTGTGTTTGGTGTGTTCAGTGTGTGTTTGGTGTGTTCAGTGTGGGTGTGTTCAGTGTGTGTTTGGTGTGTTCAGTGTGGGTGTGTTCAGTGTGTGTTTGGTGCGTTCAGTGTGGGTGTGTTCAGTGTGTGTTTGGTGCGTTCAGTGTGGGTGTGTTCAGTGTGTGTTTGGTGTGTTCAGTGTGGGTGTGTTCAGTGTGTGTTTGGTGTGTTCAGTGTGGGTGTGTTCAGTGTGTGTTTGGTGTGTTCAGTGTGTGTTTGGTGCGTTCAGTGTGGGTGTGTTCAGTGTGTGTTTGGTGTGTTCAGTGTGGGTGTGTTCAGTGTGTGTTTGGTGTGTTCAGTGTGGGTGTGTTCAGTGTGTGTTTGGTGTGTTCAGTGTGTGTTTGGTGCGTTCAGTGTGGGTGTGTTCAGTGTGTGTTTGGTGTGTTCAGTGTGGGTGAGTTCAGTGTGTGTTTGGTGCGTTCAGTGTGGGTGTGTTCAGTGTGTGTTTGGTGCGTTCAGTGTGGGTGTGTTCAGTGTGTGTTTGGTGCGTTCAGTGTGGGTGTGTTCAGTGTGTGTTTGGTGCGTTCAGTTTGGGTGTGTTCAGTGTGTGTTTGGTGTGTTCAGTGTGGGTGTGTTCAGTGTGTGTTTGGTGCGTTCAGTGTGGGTGTGTTCAGTGTGTGTTTGGTGCGTTCAGTGTGGGTGTGTTCAGTGTGTGTTTGGTGCGTTCAGTGTGGGTGTGTTCAGTGTGTGTTCAGTGTGGGTTTGTTCTGTGTGTTTGGTGCGTTCAGTGTGGGTGTGTTCAGTGTGTGTTTGGTGCGTTCAGTGTGGGTGTGTTCAGTGTGGGTGTGTTCAGTGTGTGTTTGGTGCGTTCAGTGTGGGTGTGTTCAGTGTGTGTTTGGTGCGTTCAGTGTGGGTGTGTTCAGTGTGTGTTTGGTGTGTTCAGTGTGGGTGTGTTCAGTGTGTGTTTGGTGTGTTCAGTTTGGTGTGTTCAGTGTGGGTGTGTTCAGTGTGTGTTTGGTGCGTTCAGTGTGGGTGTGTTCAGTGTGTGTTTGGTGTGTTCAGTGTGGGTGTGTTCAGTGTGTGTTTGGTGCGTTCAGTGTGGGTGTGTTCAGTGTGGGTGTGTTCAGTGTGTGTTTGGTGCGTTCAGTGTGTGTTTGGTGTGTTCAGTGTGTGTTTGGTGTGTTCAGTGTGGGTGTGTTCAGTGTGTGTTTGGTGTGTTCAGTGTGGGTGTGTTCAGTGTGTGTTTGGTGTGTTCAGTGTGGGTGTGTTCAGTGTGTGTTTGGTGTGTTCAGTGTGGGTGTGTTCAGTGTGTGTTTGGTGCGTTCAGTGTGGGTGTGTTCAGTGTGTGTTTGGTGTGTTCAGTGTGGGTGTGTTCAGTGTGTGTTTGGTGCGTTCAGTGTGTGTTTGGTGTGTTCAGTGTGTGTTTGGTGTGTTCAGTGTGGGTGTGTTCAGTGTGTGTAGTGTGTGTTTGGTGCGTTCAGTGTGGGTGTGTTCAGTGTGTGTTTGGTGCGTTCAGTGTGTGTTTGGTGTGTTCAGTGTGTGTTTGGTGCGTTCAGTGTGGGTGTGTTCAGTGTGGGTGTGTTCAGTGTGTGTTTGGTGTGTTCAGTGTGGGTGTGTTCAGTGTGTGTTTGGTGCGTTCAGTGTGTGTTTGGTGTGTTCAGTGTGTGTTTGGTGTGTTCAGTGTGTGTTTGGTGTGTTCAGTGTGGGTGTGTTCAGTGTGTGTTTGGTGCGTTCAGTGTGGGTGTGTTCAGTGTGTGTTTGGTGTGTTCAGTGTGGGTGTGTTCAGTGTGTGTTTGGAGTGTTCAGTGTGGGTGTGTTCAGTGTGTGTTTGGTGTGTTCAGTGTGGGTGTGTTCAGTGTGTGTTTGGTGTGTTCAGTGTGGGTGTGTTCAGTGTGTGTTTGGTGTGTTCAGTGTGTGTTTGGTGTGTTCAGTGTGGGTGTGTTCAGTGTGTGTTTGGTGTGTTCAGTGTGTGTTTGGTGTGTTCAGTGTGGGTGTGTTCAGTGTGGGTGTGTTCAGTGTGTGTTAGTGTGTTTGGTGTGTTCAGTGTGGGTGTGTTCAGTGTGTGTTTGGTGCGTTCAGTGTGGGTGTGTTCAGTGTGTGTTTGGTGTGTTCAGTGTGGGTGTGTTCAGTGTGGGTGTGTTCAGTGTGTGTTTGGTGTGTCCAGTGTGTGTTTGGTGCGTTCAGTGTGGGTGTGTTCAGTGTGTGTTTGGTGTGTTCAGTGTGTGTTTGGTGCCTTCAGTGTGGGTGTGTTCAGTGTGTGTTTGGTGCGTTCAGTGTGGGTGTGTTCAGTGTGTGTTTGGTGCGTTCAGTGTGGGTGTGTTCAGTGTGGGTGTGTTCAGTGTGTGTTTTGTGTGTTCAGTGTGTGTTTGGTGCGTTCAGTGTGGGTGTGTTCAGTGTGTGTTTGGTGCGTTCAGTGTGGGTGTGTTCAGTGTGTGTTTTGTGTGTTCAGTGTGTGTTATGTGTGTTCAGTGTGTGTTTGGTGCGTTCAGTGTGGGTGTGTTCAGTGTGTGTTTGGTGTGTTCAGTGTGGGTGTGTTCAGTGTGTGTTTGGTGCGTTCAGTGTGGGTGTGTTCAGTGTGTGTTTGGTGTGTTCAGTGTGTGTTTGGTGTGTTCAGTGTGGGTGTGTTCAGTGTGTGTTTGGTTTGGTGTGTTCAGTGTGTGTTTGGTGTGTTCAGTGTGGGTGTGTTCAGTGTGGGTTTGTTATGTTCAGTGTGTGTTTGGTGTGTTCAGTGTGGGTGTGTTCAGTGTGTGTTTGGTGTGTTCAGTGTGGGTTTGTTGTGTTCAGTGTGGGTTTGGTGTGTTCAGTGTGGGTGTGTTCAGTGTGTGTTTGGTGTGTGTTCAGTGTGTGTTTGGTGTGTTCAGTGTGGGTTTGGTGTGTTCAGTGTGGGTTTGGTGTGTTCAGTGTGGGTTTGTTGTGTTCAGTGTGGGTTTGTTGTGTTCAGTGTGGGTTTGGTGTGTTCAGTGTGTGTTTGGTTTGGTGTGTTCAGTGTGGGTGTGTTCAGTGTGTGTTTGGTTTGGTGTGTTCAGTGTGTGTTTGGTGTGTTCAGTGTGTGTTTGGTTTGGTGTGTTCAGTGTGGGTTTGGTGTGTTCAGTGTGGGTGTGTTCAGTGTGTGTTTGCTGTGTTCAGTGTGGGTGTGTTCAGTGTGTGTTTGGTGTGTTCAGTGTGGGTGTGTTCAGTGTGTGTTTGGTGTGTTCAGTGTGGGTTTGTTGTGTTCAGTGTGGGTTTGGTGTGTTCAGTGTGGGTGTGTTCAGTGTGTGTTTGATTTGGTGTGTTCAGTGTGTGTTTGTTGTGTTCAGTGTGGGTGAGTTCAGTGTGGGTTTGGTGTGTTCAGTGTGGGTTTGGTGTGTTCAGTGTGGGTTTGTTGTGTTCAGTGTGTGTTTGGTTTGGTGTGTTCAGTGTGTGTTTGGTGTGTTCAGTGTGGGTTTGTTGTGTTCAGTGTGTGTTTGGTGTGTTCAGTGTGGGTGTGTTCAGTGTGTGTTTGGTGCGTTCAGTGTGGGTGTGTTCAGTGTGTGTTTGGTGTGTTCAGTGTGGGTGTGTTCAGTGTGTGTTTGGAGTGTTCAGTGTGGGTGTGTTCAGTGTGTGTTTGGTGTGTTCAGTGTGGGTGTGTTCAGTGTGTGTTTGGTGTGTTCAGTGTGGGTGTGTTCAGTGTGTGTTTGGTGTGTTCAGTGTGTGTTTGGTGTGTTCAGTGTGGGTGTGTTCAGTGTGTGTTTGGTGTGTTCAGTGTGTGTTTGGTGTGTTCAGTGTGGGTGTGTTCAGTGTGGGTGTGTTCAGTGTGTGTTAGTGTGTTTGGTGTGTTCAGTGTGGGTGTGTTCAGTGTGTGTTTGGTGCGTTCAGTGTGGGTGTGTTCAGTGTGTGTTTGGTGTGTTCAGTGTGGGTGTGTTCAGTGTGGGTGTGTTCAGTGTGTGTTTGGTGTGTCCAGTGTGTGTTTGGTGCGTTCAGTGTGGGTGTGTTCAGTGTGTGTTTGGTGTGTTCAGTGTGTGTTTGGTGCCTTCAGTGTGGGTGTGTTCAGTGTGTGTTTGGTGCGTTCAGCGTGGGTGTGTTCAGTGTGTGTTTGGTGCGTTCAGTGTGGGTGTGTTCAGTGTGGGTGTGTTCAGTGTGTGTTTGGTGTGTTCAGTGTGGGTGTGTTCAGTGTGTATTTGGTGTGTTCAGTGTGGGTGTGTTCAGTGTGTGTTTGGTGTGTTCAGTGTGGGTGTGTTCAGTGTGTGTTTGGTGTGTTCAGTGTGGGTGTGTTCAGTGTGTGTTTGGTGTGTTCAGTGTGTGTTTGGTGCGTTCAGTGTGGGTGTGTTCAGTGTGTGTTTGGTGTGTTCAGTGTGGGTGTGTTCAGTGTGTGTTTGGTGTGTTCAGTGTGTGTTTGGTGCGTTCAGTGTGGGTGTGTTCAGTGTGTGTTTGGTGTGTTCAGTGTGGGTGAGTTCAGTGTGTGTTTGGTGCGTTCAGTGTGGGTGTGTTCAGTGTGTGTTTGGTGCGTTCAGTGTGGGTGTGTTCAGTGTGTGTTTGGTGCGTTCAGTGTGGGTGTGTTCAGTGTGTGTTTGGTGCGTTCAGTGTGGGTGTGTTCAGTGTGTGTTTGGTGCGTTCCGTGTGTGTTTGAACCCAAACTCCTCGAATCCATTCTTTTTTTCGTAGTTCAAGTGCGACAAAAGTCCTGATTAACACTCAATTTAAAAAAAATGAGTTTCAGGTCAAAATGACCCGAGGGAAGGATGAGTTAAAAAATTTACTAATAACGGTTCTTAGTTACTTTTTATGTTAAGTAGTGATCATCTCCCGTGAGTGTGTTCAGTGTGTGTGTGTTCAGTGTGTGTTTGGTGCGTTCAGTGTGTTTGGTGTGTTCAGTGTGTGTTTTGTGTGTTCAGTGTGTGTTTGGTGTGTTCCGTGTGTGTTTGGTGCGTTCAGTGTGTGTTTGGTGCGTTCAGTGTGGGTGTGTTCAGTGTGTGTTTGGTGCGTTCAGTGTGTGTTTGGTGTGTTCAGTGTGGGTGTGTTCAGTGTGTGTTTGGTGTGTTCCGTGTGTGTTTGGTGCGTTCAGTGTGGGTGTGTTCAGTGTGGGTTTGGTGCATTCAGTGTGGGTGTGTTCAGTGTGTGTTTGGTGCGTTCAGTGTGGGTGTGTTCAGTGTGTGTTTGGTGCGTTCAGTGTGGGTGTGTTCAGTGTGTGTTTGGTGTGTTCAGTGTGGGTGTGTTCAGTGTGTGTTTGGTGTGTTCCGTGTGTGTTTGGTGCGTTCAGTGTGGGTGTGTTCAGTGTGGGTTTGGTGCGTTCAGTGTGGGTGTGTTCAGTGTGTGTTTGGTGCGTTCAGTGTGGGTGTGTTCAGTGTGTGTTTGGTGCGTTCAGTGTGGGTGTGTTCAGTGTGTGTTTGGTGCGTTCAGTGTGGGTGTGTTCAGTGTGTGTTTGGTGTGTTCAGTGTGGGTGTGTTCAGTGTGTGTTTGGTGTGTTCAGTGTGGGTGTGTTCAGTGTGTGTTTGGTGTGTTCAGTGTGTGTTTGGTGCGTTCAGTGTGGGTGTGTTCAGTGTGTGTTTGGTGTGTTCAGTGTGGGTGTGTTCAGTGTGTGTTTGGTGTGTTCAGTGTGGGTGTGTTCAGTGTGTGTTTGGTGTGTTCAGTGTGTGTTTGGTGCGTTCAGTGTGGGTGTGTTCAGTGTGTGTTTGGTGTGTTCAGTGTGGGTGAGTTCAGTGTGTGTTTGGTGCGTTCAGTGTGGGTGTGTTCAGTGTGTGTTTGGTGCGTTCAGTGTGGGTGTGTTCAGTGTGTGTTTGGTGCGTTCAGTGTGGGTGTGTTCAGTGTGTGTTTGGTGCGTTCCGTGTGTGTTTGAACCCAAACTCCTCGAATCCATTCTTTTTTTCGTAGTTCAAGTGCGACAAAAGTCCTGATTAACACTCAATTTAAAAAAAATGAGTTTCAGGTCAAAATGACCCGAGGGAAGGATGAGTTAAAAAATTTACTAATAACGGTTCTTAGTTACTTTTTATGTTAAGTAGTGATCATCTCCCGTGAGTGTGTTCAGTGTGTGTGTGTTCAGTGTGTGTTTGGTGCGTTCAGTGTGTGTTTGGTGTGTTCAGTGTGTGTTTGGTGTGTTCAGTGTGTGTTTGGTGCGTTCAGTGTGTGTTTGGTGTGTTCAGTGTGTGTTTGGTGTGTTCAGTGTGTGTTTGGTGTGTTCCGTGTGTGTTTGGTGCGTTCAGTGTGTGTTTGGTGCGTTCAGTGTGGGTGTGTTCAGTGTGTGTTTGGTGCGTTCAGTGTGTGTTTGGTGTGTTCAGTGTGGGTGTGTTCAGTGTGTGTTTGGTGTGTTCCGTGTGTGTTTGGTGCGTTCAGTGTGTGTTTGGTGTGTTCCGTGTGTGTTTGGTGCGTTCAGTGTGTGTTTGGTGCGTTCAGTGTGGGTGTGTTCAGTGTGTGTTTGGTGCGTTCAGTGTGTGTTTGGTGTGTTCCGTGTGTGTTTGGTGCGTTCAGTGTGTGTTTGGTGCGTTCAGTGTGGGTGTGTTCAGTGTGTGTTTGGTGTGTTCAGTGTGTGTTTGGTGTGTTCCGTGTGTGTTTGGTGCGTTCAGTGTGTGTTTGGTGCGTTCAGTGTGGGTGTGTTCAGTGTGTGTTTGGTGCGTTCAGTGTGTGTTTGGTGCGTTCAGTGTGGGTGTGTTCAGTGTGTGTTTGGTGTGTTCCGTGTGTGTTTGGTGCGTTCAGTGTGTGTTTGGTGCGTTCAGTGTGTGTTTGGTGCGTTCAGTGTGTGTTTGGTGTGTTCAGTGTGTGTTTGGTGTGTTCAGTGTGTGTTTGGTGTGTTCCGTGTGTGTTTGGTGCGTTCAGTGTGGGTGTGTTCAGTGTGTGTTTGGTGCGTTCAGTGTGGGTGTGTTCAGTGTGTGTTTGGTGTGTTCAGTGTGGGTGTGTTCAGTGTGTGTTTGGTGCGTTCAGTGTGGGTGTGTTCAGTGTGTGTTTGGTGTGTTCAGTGTGGGTGTGTTCAGTGTGTGTTTGGTGCATTCAGTGTGTGTTTGGTGTGTTCAGTGTGTGTTTGGTGCGTTCAGTGTGGATGTGTTCAGTGTGTGTTTGGTGTGTTCAGTGTGGGTGTGTTCAGTGTGTGTTTGGTGCGTTCAGTGTGGGTGTGTTCAGTGTGTGTTTGGTGTGTTCAGTGTGGGTGTGTTCAGTGTGTGTTTGGTGCGTTCAGTGTGGGTGTGTTCAGTGTGTGTTTGGTGTGTTCAGTGTGGGTGTGTTCAGTGTGTGTTTGGTGTGTTCAGTGTGTGTTTGGTGTGTTCAGTGTGTGTTTGGTGCGTTCAGTGTGTGTTTGGTGTGTTCAGTGTGGGTGTGTTCAGTGTGTGTTTGGTGTGTTCAGTGTGGGTGTGTTCAGTGTGTGTTTGGTGCGTTCAGTGTGGGTGTGTTCAGTGTGTGTTTGGTGTGTTCAGTGTGGGTGTGTTCAGTGTGTGTTTGGTGTGTTCAGTGTGTGTTTGGTGTGTTCAGTGTGGGTGTGTTCAGTGTGTGTTTGGTGTGTTCAGTGTGGGTGTGTTCAGTGTGTGTTTGGTGCGTTCAGTGTGGGTGTGTTCAGTGTGTGTTTGGTGCGTTCAGTGTGGGTGTGTTCAGTGTGTGTTTGGTGTGTTCAGTGTGGGTGTGTTCAGTGTGTGTTTGGTGTGTTCAGTGTGGGTGTGTTCAGTGTGTGTTTGGTGTGTTCAGTGTGTGTTTGGTGCGTTCAGTGTGGGTGTGTTCAGTGTGTGTTTGGTGTGTTCAGTGTGGGTGTGTTCAGTGTGTGTTTGGTGTGTTCAGTGTGGGTGTGTTCAGTGTGTGTTTGGTGTGTTCAGTGTGTGTTTGGTGCGTTCAGTGTGGGTGTGTTCAGTGTGTGTTTGGTGTGTTCAGTGTGGGTGAGTTCAGTGTGTGTTTGGTGCGTTCAGTGTGGGTGTGTTCAGTGTGTGTTTGGTGCGTTCAGTGTGGGTGTGTTCAGTGTGTGTTTGGTGCGTTCAGTGTGGGTGTGTTCAGTGTGTGTTTGGTGCGTTCAGTTTGGGTGTGTTCAGTGTGTGTTTGGTGTGTTCAGTGTGGGTGTGTTCAGTGTGTGTTTGGTGCGTTCAGTGTGGGTGTGTTCAGTGTGTGTTTGGTGCGTTCAGTGTGGGTGTGTTCAGTGTGTGTTTGGTGCGTTCAGTGTGGGTGTGTTCAGTGTGTGTTTGGTGCGTTCAGTGTGGGTGTGTTCAGTGTGTGTTCAGTGTGGGTTTGTTCTGTGTGTTTGGTGCGTTCAGTGTGGGTGTGTTCAGTGTGTGTTTGGTGCGTTCAGTGTGGGTGTGTTCAGTGTGGGTGTGTTCAGTGTGTGTTTGGTGCGTTCAGTGTGGGTGTGTTCAGTGTGTGTTTGGTGCGTTCAGTGTGGGTGTGTTCAGTGTGTGTTTGGTGTGTTCAGTGTGGGTGTGTTCAGTGTGTGTTTGGTGTGTTCAGTTTGGTGTGTTCAGTGTGGGTGTGTTCAGTGTGTGTTTGGTGCGTTCAGTGTGGGTGTGTTCAGTGTGTGTTTGGTGTGTTCAGTGTGGGTGTGTTCAGTGTGTGTTTGGTGCGTTCAGTGTGGGTGTGTTCAGTGTGGGTGTGTTCAGTGTGTGTTTGGTGCGTTCAGTGTGTGTTTGGTGTGTTCAGTGTGTGTTTGGTGTGTTCAGTGTGGGTGTGTTCAGTGTGTGTTTGGTGTGTTCAGTGTGGGTGTGTTCAGTGTGTGTTTGGTGTGTTCAGTGTGGGTGTGTTCAGTGTGTGTTTGGTGTGTTCAGTGTGGGTGTGTTCAGTGTGTGTTTGGTGCGTTCAGTGTGGGTGTGTTCAGTGTGTGTTTGGTGTGTTCAGTGTGGGTGTGTTCAGTGTGTGTTTGGTGCGTTCAGTGTGTGTTTGGTGTGTTCAGTGTGTGTTTGGTGTGTTCAGTGTGGGTGTGTTCAGTGTGTGTAGTGTGTGTTTGGTGCGTTCAGTGTGGGTGTGTTCAGTGTGTGTTTGGTGCGTTCAGTGTGTGTTTGGTGTGTTCAGTGTGTGTTTGGTGCGTTCAGTGTGGGTGTGTTCAGTGTGGGTGTGTTCAGTGTGTGTTTGGTGTGTTCAGTGTGGGTGTGTTCAGTGTGTGTTTGGTGCGTTCAGTGTGTGTTTGGTGTGTTCAGTGTGTGTTTGGTGTGTTCAGTGTGTGTTTGGTGTGTTCAGTGTGGGTGTGTTCAGTGTGTGTTTGGTGCGTTCAGTGTGGGTGTGTTCAGTGTGTGTTTGGTGTGTTCAGTGTGGGTGTGTTCAGTGTGTGTTTGGAGTGTTCAGTGTGGGTGTGTTCAGTGTGTGTTTGGTGTGTTCAGTGTGGGTGTGTTCAGTGTGTGTTTGGTGTGTTCAGTGTGGGTGTGTTCAGTGTGTGTTTGGTGTGTTCAGTGTGTGTTTGGTGTGTTCAGTGTGGGTGTGTTCAGTGTGTGTTTGGTGTGTTCAGTGTGTGTTTGGTGTGTTCAGTGTGGGTGTGTTCAGTGTGGGTGTGTTCAGTGTGTGTTAGTGTGTTTGGTGTGTTCAGTGTGGGTGTGTTCAGTGTGTGTTTGGTGCGTTCAGTGTGGGTGTGTTCAGTGTGTGTTTGGTGTGTTCAGTGTGGGTGTGTTCAGTGTGGGTGTGTTCAGTGTGTGTTTGGTGTGTCCAGTGTGTGTTTGGTGCGTTCAGTGTGGGTGTGTTCAGTGTGTGTTTGGTGTGTTCAGTGTGTGTTTGGTGCCTTCAGTGTGGGTGTGTTCAGTGTGTGTTTGGTGCGTTCAGTGTGGGTGTGTTCAGTGTGTGTTTGGTGCGTTCAGTGTGGGTGTGTTCAGTGTGGGTGTGTTCAGTGTGTGTTTTGTGTGTTCAGTGTGTGTTTGGTGCGTTCAGTGTGGGTGTGTTCAGTGTGTGTTTGGTGCGTTCAGTGTGGGTGTGTTCAGTGTGGGTGTGTTCAGTGTGTGTTATGTGTGTTCAGTGTGTGTTTGGTGCGTTCAGTGTGGGTGTGTTCAGTGTGTGTTTGGTGTGTTCAGTGTGGGTGTGTTCAGTGTGTGTTTGGTGCGTTCAGTGTGGGTGTGTTCAGTGTGTGTTTGGTGTGTTCAGTGTGTGTTTGGTGTGTTCAGTGTGGGTGTGTTCAGTGTGTGTTTGGTTTGGTGTGTTCAGTGTGTGTTTGGTGTGTTCAGTGTGGGTGTGTTCAGTGTGGGTTTGTTATGTTCAGTGTGTGTTTGGTGTGTTCAGTGTGGGTGTGTTCAGTGTGTGTTTGGTGTGTTCAGTGTGGGTTTGTTGTGTTCAGTGTGGGTTTGGTGTGTTCAGTGTGGGTGTGTTCAGTGTGTGTTTGGTGTGTGTTCAGTGTGTGTTTGGTGTGTTCAGTGTGGGTTTGGTGTGTTCAGTGTGGGTTTGGTGTGTTCAGTGTGGGTTTGTTGTGTTCAGTGTGGGTTTGGTGTGTTCAGTGTGTGTTTGGTTTGGTGTGTTCAGTGTGGGTGTGTTCAGTGTGTGTTTGGTTTGGTGTGTTCAGTGTGTGTTTGGTGTGTTCAGTGTGGGTGTGTTCAGTGTGTGTTTGGTTTGGTGTGTTCAGTGTGGGTTTGGTGTGTTCAGTGTGGGTGTGTTCAGTGTGTGTTTGCTGTGTTCAGTGTGGGTGTGTTCAGTGTGTGTTTGGTGTGTTCAGTGTGGGTGTGTTCAGTGTGTGTTTGGTGTGTTCAGTGTGGGTTTGTTGTGTTCAGTGTGGGTTTGGTGTGTTCAGTGTGGGTGTGTTCAGTGTGTGTTTGATTTGGTGTGTTCAGTGTGTGTTTGTTGTGTTCAGTGTGGGTGAGTTCAGTGTGGGTTTGGTGTGTTCAGTGTGGGTTTGGTGTGTTCAGTGTGGGTTTGTTGTGTTCAGTGTGTGTTTGGTTTGGTGTGTTCAGTGTGTGTTTGGTGTGTTCAGTGTGGGTTTGTTGTGTTCAGTGTGTGTTTGGTGTGTTCAGTGTGGGTGTGTTCAGTGTGTGTTTGGTGCGTTCAGTGTGGGTGTGTTCAGTGTGTGTTTGGTGTGTTCAGTGTGGGTGTGTTCAGTGTGTGTTTGGAGTGTTCAGTGTGGGTGTGTTCAGTGTGTGTTTGGTGTGTTCAGTGTGGGTGTGTTCAGTGTGTGTTTGGTGTGTTCAGTGTGGGTGTGTTCAGTGTGTGTTTGGTGTGTTCAGTGTGTGTTTGGTGTGTTCAGTGTGGGTGTGTTCAGTGTGTGTTTGGTGTGTTCAGTGTGTGTTTGGTGTGTTCAGTGTGGGTGTGTTCAGTGTGGGTGTGTTCAGTGTGTGTTAGTGTGTTTGGTGTGTTCAGTGTGGGTGTGTTCAGTGTGTGTTTGGTGCGTTCAGTGTGGGTGTGTTCAGTGTGTGTTTGGTGTGTTCAGTGTGGGTGTGTTCAGTGTGGGTGTGTTCAGTGTGTGTTTGGTGTGTCCAGTGTGTGTTTGGTGCGTTCAGTGTGGGTGTGTTCAGTGTGTGTTTGGTGTGTTCAGTGTGTGTTTGGTGCCTTCAGTGTGGGTGTGTTCAGTGTGTGTTTGGTGCGTTCAGCGTGGGTGTGTTCAGTGTGTGTTTGGTGCGTTCAGTGTGGGTGTGTTCAGTGTGGGTGTGTTCAGTGTGTGTTTGGTGTGTTCAGTGTGGGTGTGTTCAGTGTGTATTTGGTGTGTTCAGTGTGGGTGTGTTCAGTGTGTGTTTGGTGTGTTCAGTGTGGGTGTGTTCAGTGTGTGTTTGGTGCGTTCAGTGTGGGTGTGTTCCATGTGTGTTTGGTGTGTTCAGTGTGTGTTTGGTGTGTTCAGTGTGTGTTTGGTGTGTTCAGTGTGGGTGTGTTCAGTGTGTGTTTGGTGCGTTCAGTGTGGGTGTGTTCCATGTGTGTTTGGTGTGTTCAGTGTGGGTGTGTTCAGTGTGTTTTTGGTGCGTTCAGTGTGGGTGTGTTCAGTGTGTGTTTGGTGTGTTCAGTGTGTGTTTGGTGTGTTCAGTGTGTGTTTGGTGTGTTCAGTGTGTGTTTGGCCGTACAGTGTGGGTGTGTTCAGTGTGTGTTTGGTGTGTTCAGTGTGTGTTTGGTGTGTTCAGTGTGTGTTTGGCCAAACAGTGTGGGTGTGTTCAGTGTGTGTTTGGTCGTACAGGGTTCTGCTCTCCTCTGCGGTGGGTGAGGGCCCGTCTCGACCGGGATCTTCGGAGATCTTGATGGCCTCCTCCATGGCCGCCAGAAGCCCGTTCCCGCCTTCTCCTCGCAGGGCGGGGCCAAAACACTCCGGCCGGCGAATCAGGAGCCGCACGACCACATTAGCGTTCTCCTCCACGCTCTCACCTGAGAGAGGCCAAAAACACACAGCTACTCAACAAACACCATACAGACACTATAAAGCACAAGATCATGATTAGTGGGAATCGTCATTATTATTGTGCTGTTTTTGGCAAGTTTTTCTGTTTGTCCGACATGTGTCAGAAGTGTGACTTTTATTTTGACAGCGTTTCATTCTCCAGAAGTGGATCCGGTCAGAACACACACCGTTACAGAAGACGGCAAATCTGAGGAAGTCCAGGTATCGTTCGCCCTCCACCGGGTTCCAGCCGATGTCAGGATAACCTTTCGATATCAGCATTACACAGCTCTGAAGACCACAGCCGGCCAGATACTGGACCACCTGACACACACACACACACACACACACACACACACACACACACACACACACACACACACACACACACACACACACACAATCAGATGTTCAGAAGCAGTGATGGACGAAGCACACAAGTCAAGCACTTGAGTAAAAGTACAGATACCCAAATAAAATATTAAGGAAAGTATTCATGAATTACAACCATTTAAGTTCATTTTCACGTGTATGTTTAAGAAAGGCATTGACAGTTAAAGGAGTAGTTCACTTCAGAATTACAATTTCCCCCCATGTGTTCCATGATATTTACCGTATGTCTTTTTCAGGTCATTTTCTAAAAAAACAAAAACAACATTTATATACTTTTTAACTACAGATGCTGGTCTTGCACTAGCTGTGATGCGACACACATTATATAATCACGTTGAAAGTGTTCCGGTTCATAAATGTAGTTTAGAGTGAAAAACTTTTCTCCTCCAACTAAGGAGTTCGACAAAATAGTTCGACATCGTTGTTTTACCTTTTATTTTTTTTTGTAAATGGCGTTTGATACTTAATACTACTTCATACTTTATTGTCAGGCAAGTCTGAAATTTTTCTTGCATAACAGTGTCTATGTTTACAACAACTAACATACAATAAACACTTAAACCTCCCACATTATACATTCAATACTACACAACTACAACACCTTCACAATACTCTTGATTCCTGATGAAGTGTTTTGTTCAGCGCTAAGATAGCCTGATGCACAAAACAGTGTTTCAGCCGCACTTTGTTGAATCAAAGTGAAAATTGTTATAATAAGCTGAATCATAAAGCTTCTCAAGAGGCTGACCTACAATCTTTGAACAGATTTTTAATTGATTAAACAACTTTGTTTTTAGCATAACAGACAAAATCTTATACCAGATAGAGTCATTATCAAACACTCATTATCACAGACCTAAAGAACAACAGAGGAATCTGTTTTCTTACTCTAAATGACCGAAGACGACGAAGAAAGTAAATTCTCTGCTGTTCTTTTACAGAGAGTATCAATATGATCTTTCCAGGATAACATATCATCTATCATCACTCATAAATATGTGTATGTTTTAACCAGTCTGATTTGTTCATTATGAATAATGAAATGAGTATCAGATGTAGACTCAAATATAATCTCCTCGGTTTTACTTGATTAAAGATGAGCATTATTCACACACTCTATCGATTTAGTCACGGCCTGTTGATGAAGCCCAGGACTGTCCATTCAACACAGATATTGTGTTTTAAAGCTGTACTTTAAAATATACAGATTTAACGTGTCACAACCTTGTGGTCCTCCGACAGTCTTGACTCAGTCTCTGCGCGTTCGCTCTGTAAACACTAGATCTGTTCTTACGCCTACGTCACGCTTGACCTTTCAACCTGATTACGTAATGTGTGTCGCATCACAGCTCGTGCAAGATGAGCATTTGTGGTTTAAAAGTAAATAAATGTTTATTTAGTTATAAATGTGCGCTGGTTTGTCTAGATCAGACTCTTATTCCTCGGCTGGATCGTGTCGAGACTTTGAAGCTGCACTGAAACTCACATTCTGACCTTCGACCCGTTGGACTCCATTGAAGTCACTATATGGAGAAAATCCTGGAGTGTTTTCCTCAAAAAACTTAAATTCTTTCCAACTGAAGAAAGAAAGACATGAACATCTTGGATGACGTGGGGGAGAGTGAATTATCAGGACATTTTAAGTCTGAAGTGAACGACTCCTGTAACAGGTTAAACTACAGTAATGCAGTAAAACTGTTCCGAAGAGACGGAGATGTGAACCTTCTCGAGGTCTGGTTCTCTCAGCGCCAGAGCCAGTTCATTATTGTCCATCACTGATGCGGCGGCCACATCTAGAGGAGTGGATCCTCTCATCGACGGAGACGCTGAGGAGAACACACACACACACACGGTGACTGCAGGGTCTAACACACACTCGAGCACTTGTCCTGAAGTCTTACCGAGTCCCACGCTGCTGTTCTCCAGAAGGTAGCTGAGATGATCGAACATGGCCTTCTGGTTCTGACGGCTGATTCGACAGAAGTAGCACAGGAACCGGCAGCAGTTCGCCACCATCTTAGGAAAGGTGATTTCCTGAAGACCGAAGGACATTCGTTCAGTGCAAACCGAAACGACTGATTCCTGAAACTGAATTCTGTAAAACTGAGGCAAGATTGAGGCAATCTGAAATAAACATGACTTGAGTTGACACTGATGCTGAACTGAGTTAAACGTTCATCTTGACGTTAGTAATGAAGCTTTATGTAAGAGATCATAAACCATGATCAGAGTGTGTAAAAGAAGTTTTTCTGTGAGACTGTTGTGATAATAACAAACTTTATTTTCTATAGTGCCTTATAGCACTAAGTTTGATCTCAAAGTGCTTTACAAGAATAAATTAAAAATACTTTGAAGTACAATATAATAACATGCTATCAAATTAATTTAAGATTAACATTAGACCATGGAATGACAACACTAGCCAATCACAATCCAGTATTACACAGAAACAGGTTCAAGCTAAACTGTTAAATAATATATTATAATTGTTGTGCAGTAAAGACGAGGTGTGTTTTGGCATCTCTCACCTTGGACTCTCCTCCGCCCAGGACGTTCACCATCACCTCCATCACGGTCTCGTGCATCCCCAGCGCTCGCATCAGGTTCGGGTGCTGGTAAAACACCTTGTTATTCATGATGTCACTGCAGACGAGACAGAGACAGGCCAGAGGTCAGAGGTCAGGCTGGAATCTCACAAAGATAAAACACGTAACTGAGACTGCTTTATATATAATATTCAAAATATTAATATAATATATCTATATGTGTCTGAATTATTTAATATAATATCTATATTTGTCTGAATTATTTAATATAATACATCTATATTTGTTTGAATTATTTACTATATCTATATTTGTTTGAATTATTTACTATATCTATATTTGTCTGAATTATTTAATCACTCACTTCACTTCAATTATTTAATATGATATATATATGTTTGAATTATTTAATATATAATATATCTATATTTGTCTGAATAATTTAATATAATACATCTATATTTGTTTGAATTATTTAATATATCTACATTTGTTTGAATAATTTAATATAATATATCTATATTTGTCTGAATAATTTAATATAATACATCTATATTTGTTTGAATTATTTAATATATCTACATTTGTTTGAATAATTTAATATAATATATCTATATTTGTCTGAATTATTTAATATGGTACACCTATATTTGTTTGAATTATTTAAGATATCTACATTTGTTTGAATCATTTAATATAATATATCTATATTTGTTTGAATTATTTAACTAAATATATCTATATTTGTGTGAGTAAATCTTGTATTATTATGTAATAGTATTTGATAACTGAATGCATGGTTTGCTCTGTACTGCCCCCTGTGGTGGTGTTTGTGCTTCACCTGAGGCCATGGATCATGAGCTTCTCCTCCTCGCGGCCCATCCTGACGCTGAGCAGCGAGCGGATCTGGCCCAGAGACGCCAGCAGGCTGATGGTGTCCTCCACGGAGACGGCGTTGATGGTGTAGGTCTTGGGCAGCGCCCGCACCTGACCCCCGATGCCGTCGTACTGCCGGTGGAGGAGCACGAACATCGCCCGCACCAGCTCGGGGTCCTCGATCACCGACTCCTGCGCCCAGCGGACCATGGTCTCCGAGATCAGCTGCTGAAGCGTGCCTGAGGACACACACACACACACACACACACACACACAGTTTCAGCAGGGGTTTTAACATCACGTTTAAGACCTGCTTAAAACGGATATCAAATGGCTGGTGTAGAGCAAGATCTATGGTAACATCCAATCCATCTCATTCTAATGGTTTAGATATTTAAAAAAGCGCATTAACTTGATTTGATCAACCAGCTGCATGAAAAGGTTACCCTGTTTTTCTTATACCATTTAGGACTTTTTATGGCCATAAATTTGCTAAACGGGTTGTATGAGTTTTTAAGACCCTGATGAGGAGCTGCAGAACTCACTCGGTTTCTTTGCTTTCTTTTTCTTTGGTGTTTCAGTCATTTTCTTCTTCAGGTATTTCACCTTCTCTACCAGAGACATCAGACGACCTCTGATGGTGAAATCACTGTCTCCGTCTCCGGATTTATCATCGTCCATCTCAATGCCTGCAGAGCACACACACACACACACACACAGCCTCTTTAACTGTTGAAGTCTGCCTCACTCGTCATTATTCGACAGTTTTACATTAGGAGTAAATCACACATCAATCATAAAACAGTAACACAGACTCAATAGATCATGAATGAAGATGTTTTTCTAACCCCAGTGGCAAGAACAGTTATAACAGAAGATACATTATTATTATTATTATCTCGTCTTATTTTGTTTATAATTCCTCCTGGTTTAGGGATGTTTAGATGAGGTTGATCAGGGAAGATGCTTTACCGCAGTGTGTCATGAGATCCTCGTGGAAGTCCAGCAGCTGCTCACGGATGTCCTCGGGACACGGACAATCCTGCTTCTCATGCTTAAAATTCAGCAGCATGTTGATCTGAAAACACACACACACACACACACACACACACACGCACGTCTTTTTGAGTGAAACTGAATAATGCAAAAAAATAATCAGAGGAAATAATGTAGGGACGATTGATTTGATTAATCCAGCATTGATTTGACCAATATCATTTGGTCAAGATAGATATGAATAAAATATAAATAAAAAATACATATATAATATATATAAACATTCATTATAATACTGAATGATGTGATTGTCCTGAATCTGCAGCATTTGTTATATGAACAGGAAAATACCAGTGGAGGAAGTTATTAAATTTTAATCAAAGATTATAAAGATACACATTTTTCTTCTTTTGCAACAACAATCAATAAAACCAGGTTAATCACACAAAGAACATGAGAGTCACATTACAAAATATGATTTCTTATCACTTTTCTTTTTGTATTAAATAAAATGAAGCATGCAAGCAAAATAAGATAAGATGAAATGATTAATGCATGACAGTTAAGCACATTTCCATCCCAAATTCTCTTCACTATAATATAAAACAACACAGTCCAGAAATACTGCAATAAACGAATAAAACAATTCTGTCCACGCAGCTGATGCGCTGTTTTATGATTTGATTAATAAAATCAGCATGACTTAAATAGTTAAATGTAAGCCCAGAAGCAGCACCCTGATGTACACTTACAGTCTATATAAAGAGCCATTGTTTATTTTCCACGTAATAAGAGCTGGGGATGTTGTGGTAAACGAGTAGAGGAATGAAGCGCTCCTAACCTGTTCCTGCGGAGGCGAGCGGAACTCTTTGGTTTTGCGCGCCGTCAGCGCGGCGGACATGTTCAGCGCCTGCATCACCTCATTATAGCGGAAGCGCTGGTTCTCCTGAAGATTGGCCACGAAGTCGTCGGAGAAGGCGACCACAGCCTCGATGCGGTGCCGCACCTGACAGTCACACAGGTACTGGAGCAGGTGACACATCTGAGCACACACAAACCAGCTTTACTTCACACTCATGAACAGGAGATAACAGATGCAAACTTCATTATATACCAGACACACATTCATATTCAGCTGTAAAGCAGCTCTTATAGGGACAGTTGACCCAAAAATGAAAATTAACCCATGAAGCGATGCATTTGTGTAAAGCCTGGTTCACACGGGACGATTTTAAAATTGTCGGCCGATTTTCCAAACCTGAGAGACCCCACACACGGCGATAAAAAATCACTGGTCTAACAGTTTTGGTCGTACAGTGTGTGGTGCGCAGCCACACGGCAAAATCAACACATCACACACGAACCGATTTGACTCCCGAGCATTCCCAGGTCAGACGGAAAATCTCGCAAAATCCCTCGAGATCAAACGTGACTTCAGACTTATGAGTAAACAATCATGGCGGACGAAGAGGATGCAGTGGCGATAGTTTGTAGTTTGTTTTTAACCGAAAAAAAACGTTATCAAAAGAAAAGGCGATGGTCAAAGAAGTGGAGACACCGCGAGCATGGACGGTAGGGGTGGGTATTGGCAAGGACTTCACGATACGATACGCATCACGATACATGGATCACGATACGATTACATCACGATACGATAAATATTGCGATATTCCACACAGTTAACTAAAAATGTAAAAATAAAATACAAGTTACGATGTGCCATCTGAGTAGTCTTACATCGGATCACATTGATAAATGACCTAAAATAATAATAAAAAAAAAAAATTCCTTTCCATTTTATTGTTTAGCTGCCATAACAAAATAGACTTGCACTTTTAACAATGGACACACTGATATTGAAAACATTAAAATAAAGTGCATTGGTTGACTTACCAAAAAAGGCCAATCAGGATGCTCTCTGTCTTTCATGCGCTGTCTTGCATGCACTTCACACGCACACACATGCACGCAAGGTCTCTCGCTCTCTCCCTCTCCGCCGTGCGTGCGCTATACGGTTTGGAGCCGTTTGGAGCTCAGTCTCTTCTGTCTCGCATACGCGCTCTTTCTCGCTCGCACTAGATTCCGGGAGATTTTAACTAATTTGCGGGCATCAGGGAGCCGCTATCAATATGAGGGAGACTCCCGTAACTTCCGGGAGACTTGGGATGTCTGCAAGTCCATGCTCGGTTTGTTTTAAAACCGAAGTGCACCCACACATCGACTTTATATTGTGAAGGGGCCGAAGTAATTTTGTCGGCTGAGTCTGCCATGCCGCTTCCAGCTTTCACTACTGAAAGTGGCGCTCTATGGTGGCAGCCAGCAAGTTGGGGAAAACTAAAGCCGCCGTACTGCGACATCTGCAAGACGGAGGTTGTAGCCTAGTTCAAAACGTGATTTTTTTTGTAACATCGATTTTTTTAGCTGGAAATCGATGTAGTATATCCTGAATATAAAAATCGCGATGTATTGCTATATCGATTTTTTAGCACACCCCTAATGGACGGCTGTTTTGATTTTGTTTCCCGGTGCTTCCTCTGCGCCTCGTCACCTCGCTTTCTGATTTGCTACACGCCACAGTCCACAGGCTGCGTGCTGGTTTGTCCCCGGGGGGCACCGCACACGAGGAGAAATCGGGCCAAAAAAATCCAACATGTTGGATATCCCCGATTTGAGATCGGAGCGGTCCCGACGTCCTTCCGAGCAGACGAGAGCACTCTTAACACACCACACACGGCATGAATATCTATTCAGATTATTTTACGATAATCGGAGCATACTTAAGATTGTCAGAAGGGGTAAATCGGGGCTAAAATCAGCCTAATTATCCTGCCGTGTGAACCAGGCTTAAGAAAAATATCCATATTTAACACGTTACAAAGTAAAATTCTAGCTTCCGGCCAAACGAACATACGTAGTCTACTTATGCCTAAAGCGCAACTCATGACGTCAGAAGTAGCGAGTGCGTCATGGCGTAGCGTAAATATCAGCAGTGCGTCGTATTACTCGCATAAGTTACGCTTTAGACTTAATGTTTGTAGTTAGGACACGATGTAATGTTACTTTTAATTATTTTAAGGGTAATTCCTAGTCAAATTACAATAATATCTTTTCACTGCAAAGTCACTGCCGGTGTGAACGGGGCTTTAAATGACAAGACCGCATCGTCTCACCTGGAGTTTGACGGGTTCAGGAAGCTTCATCTGTAAAAGTCCTTCTTTGGGCATCTTTCCTCTCAGACCATGTTCCTCGGCCCCGCCCCCTTCCAGCCGGCTCCGCCCACCTCCATCCTCAGCCCCGCCCCCTCGGTCCTGCGAGAACACGCTGGGCTCGATCAGCTGCAAGATGGTCTTCAGGTCTCCGTTGTGGAAGATGCCCATGATGAGGAGTGTGTAGAAGAGTTTAATGAGCGGAACGAACAGGAACTCAGTGCTGCCGCCCACGGGATCGCGCACGTGAAGACTGCCCTCGCGCACCGCCTCCGTTAGCATCTCCATGGTGCGGCTCTTCAGCGTCTCCAGCGGGAACTCGGGGCTGAACTGGAAGCACAGTGAGCTGGAGCCCAGCGGCGCCACGAAGCTCGGCGAGGAGAAGCGCATGCGCGGCTGCAGAGACGTGCTCAGGCCGATGCCCGGCAGCCCGTGCTTCTTCTTCTCGTCGGGGAACAGCGTGATGCTCTTGGTCTCCGCCGTCATGGGCACGATGTACTCGGAGTTCATCATGAGGCGCGCGGTGGCGTAGCCGCTCAGGTGGATGTCGATGAGCAGGTCGTAGTATCCGGTGCGCAGGAGGCCTGGCATGTACTTGTTCTGGATGGCGTAGAGGAGCTGCGCCTCGTCAGCGTGACTGCAGAGAGCGTGAGCCACGCGGTTGTTCCCCAGCGCGCAGATGGCGGAGTATAAGCGCAGTGTGTGATAGTGGAACTGCAGCAGGTCGAGCTGCTCCGTCAGCTCCAGGATATCCAGAGACCTGACGGACACACAGCGCTGAGCATATACAAATCTATCTATCTAAACCATTGGCTGGACATCACAGTAATCAGAAACAGCAGCATAATTCATGGCTAGATTTAATTATGACTGAACCACCTTTGAAATAAATCAATTCAAATCAGAGCCAGACACACAACTTCCACTAAACACTCACTCATTGTGTAACAATTGCTTCAAATTGTTCATTTCTAGTGTTTTAGGGCTTACAAATAAATACAATTTTGGTGAATCTGTAGAATGTCTTTATTGTCCATGTTAGAAACATATTTTTCTAATTATATGCATAAAAATCAACCCTGTTACTTACTAAAGAGTTTTATCACAAATTAAACTGATCACTATTAAACAAATCAAATGAATCACTATTTTTTTCAAACATATAAACTACCGGTCAAAAGTTTGGAATAATTCATGTTTTTTAATGTTTCTGAATGAGTCTCTTCTGCTCACCAAGGCTGCACATCTTTGATCAAAAATACAGTAAAAACAGTGAAGTATTATTACAATTTAAAAGAACCGCGTGTGTGAGTGTGTGTGAGTGTATATATATATATATGTGTGTGTGTGTATGCATGTGTGTATATGTGTGTGTGAGAGTGTGTGCATGTGTGCACATATGTGTGTGCATGTGTGTGAGTGTTTGTGTGTGCTTGTGTGTGTTTGTGTGTGATTGTGTATGTGTGTGTGTGTGTGTGTGTGTGTGAGAGAGAGAGAAAGAGAGTGTGTGTGTGTGTGATGTACCTGTTCTCCTCAGGTATATGGAGGGTCATGAACTGCAGCGGTTCTGAACTCTGCACCATCCAGCCCAGTCTCTCGTTGACCCTGGTGACCTCTGACCTCAGGAACTGATTGGGCACACGGCTCCACAACACAGGCGTGAGGAACTGCACATGTAACCGCGGCGGACACTGAGGAACCACATTCTTCCGTTCGCTTTTAAACAGCCCAGCAGAGAGCGGCATGACGCTCTACACACACACAGAATGTAAAGTTGGCAAACTTTATCATCTTACAGAAGTTCCTGTATGAGCTAAACTTACACTCGCCCTGTTTGTGCAACCGGAGCGAAAATAAAAATAGCCTCAACATCCTTTGTGTGTGTGTGTGTGTGTGTGTACACATGTTTTTCTATCCCGGTGGGGACTCAAGCGGACTTGTGTCACTGTGGACCTAAATTGAGGTACACAAGCATATAAACAATGCAGACTGAGTATTTTTGAAAATGTAAAAATGCGGAAAGTTGTGTGTGTGTGTGTGTGTGTGTGTGTGTGTGTGTATGAAATCTCACCTTGATGCGTCCCAGCTCAAACTGGAAGACATTTGGACTGGTTGCCTGTGCAAACACTGCAGGGAAGAGTTTAGTGCTGGGCTCCACCTGCACACACAGTCCAGCTGTTAGTCAGGGTCAGTGTTAGGGTCAGTGTTAGGGTCAGTCAGGGTCAGGTTTAGGGTCAGGGTCAGGTTTAGGGTCAGTGTTAGGGTCAGGTTTAGGGTCAGTGTCAGGGTTAGGGTCATCACAGGATCTTCAGATCTCTCACCTGATAGTAAGTGCTGAGCTCTTTGCCGTTGGAGGTGAAGGTGAGGAGGCCGTTAGCAGTGTCCACCAGACAGCCGATCTCCAGCCCGCTGTTACTGCGGCCCTGACTGGGACTGGAGCACTCGCCCCCCCACACCATGTAGCAGTTACTGCGCTTAATGCTGAACACACACACACATCAGATACTGTTACTGTACAGACAACCGTACATGCCACACATCACACTCACAATTACTCCCAGTAATGTTTTGTTTGTTGTCTGTGTTAGAAACTGTGTCATTGCAGACAGAATCATACCGACCTCTCGTGAACTTTGCCCTTCTCGTCTCCCAGGGTAACGGTGACCGTTCGGACCTTGTTGAGCTCGAAGGCCGGATCATACTGATGAAAGTCTGAGGTCACCCATCCGACCCAAACACTGGACGGCTCCTGCCCTGGGAAGATCCTCACCGAGTAGAAATACTGACACAAACACAGACAGAAGCGCCACATATAACAGTCATCGTGAAGCTGAGGCGTGTGTAGGGTTGGGAATCGGATATTTGTTATAAAATAAAACTTTCTCTTATTGATTCCTTTCTGAGCATCCAAGTGCGAGAGGACTCCTGCGCTGTTTTCTGTGTATCAGTATATTGGATCCGTGCAGCTCTTAAAGTGACAGCACTAATATTCCTGCTAATATAACACTAATCAAACTACAGAAGACAGAGAAAATCCACTCATTCTTGACTGAATAACTTTTGTAACTATATTTGTAATGTATGTTTTATTTATAAAGTGCAGTGTTATTTTACATTTGATTCTAATTTCTGTACCTGAAAATCTTAAAATACTGTTTATTTCAAACATGTCTTTGTTCAGTTGTATCTATTTGTTGCGATTGCTATTTAAATTTATTTGTTTTCTTTTTTCTTTTTTAATCACAGTTTGCTTGTCTTTAATAATGCGTAAAGTTTATATTAGTTAGGCTAGTTGTTTTTCTGTGGTATTTTTAAACCACAAGGTAAGTGTTCTTCAGCCTGTTGATTTTTGTTCCTGATATTCAGCTAAAGTTAAATGTTTTGCAATAAGAATGCAATAAGTTGTTTTTTTTCACCTTATTGGAATCGAAATTAAGAATCGATAAGAATCAGAATCGATAAGCAGAATCGAAACTGGAATCGTTAAAATTCAAACGATACCCAACCCTAGTCATGTGACAGTCTGACGCTGGTCATGTGAGAAGACTTTACTGTCTCTCTCTCTCACCGTTGATGTTTGTATGAGATTCTCACAGTCGTCTCTCTCATCAGCCAAAACCTCCTCTGAGAGACGAGTGCTAGAGTTACTGCTGTTCATCTCGGGCTTTGTTCTTTTCAACATGAACCTGAAACAAACACGCTTGCAGTTACAGACACAAACATTTGACCAAACACTAGAAGTGCAACGGATCGCAGTTGATCGGCTCCTCACGGTTCGACACGCATAAGATTGTGTCAAAAAAAGAAACCGGATGTTTGTCAGTTTATTCGGTCTTAAAGTGACAGTAGACTAATATTCCTGCTGTTGTCTCTGTCATCAATGTTAATAAAACAACAAAATACAGCTTTAACAAAGATGAAACTATATTTAATTTCTACAATGAACAGATAGCGTTATTTTACATTTAGGCTTAATTATTAATTTCTGTACCTGAATACTACTGTTAGACTGTAACTTTTGTTATTTAGTATTGATCTCTGCTTGTAATTTGTGTATTTGTTCTTATTTTATTACTGTCTGTTCACTTGTTTTTAATAATGTTTGAACTTTATCAGTTATGCTAGTAGATTTTGCTGTGGTATCGAAGAACTTCAAGTGAGCTTCAAGTAACAAATAAAAAGCAAAGCTACATTTACCCCCATATATATATATATATTTATAAATTTTTTGCTGATCCGAAAAATAATCCGATCCGTGGCTCAAAAACCGTAAATGATCCGAACCGTAAACTTTGTGATCCGTTGCACCACTACCAAACACATTATCATTCACACCAAAAACAGTTCCCCTGTGTGTGTGTGTGTGTGTGTGTGTAATCCACCTCTGTTTGATTTTGGAGGGTTTCTCCTGATTGTGATCTTTGTGGTTGTTAAATTCGTCTCGATCTCTGTCGGGCCCGTTCGAACTCAAGTGACTGTGTGGCGTTTTCATCAGAACCTCAAAGTCCGACACCGTCTCAAAGTCCTCCAGATTTCTCTTGGGAGAGAAGAAGCTGCCGTTAGCCGCGAGCGTCCCGCCGGGCGAGCGTGCGAACGCCTCCGAGCACTCGATGGGCATGCTGAGCCGGTAGAACATGATGTCTGTGTTACTGTTCTGTGAGCCGAACGACCTCTGGGTGACTTTTAGGCACGGCGGGCTCTCCACCGTCCCGTCGATCCTCGTGACCTGGAAAACACACAAACAGAATCCCGTAAACGCTCAGAATGGTGCGGCTAAAAGTCAAGTCTCCTTTATTTATACAGAGCTTTTTACAGCACAGAGTGTTTCAAAGCAGATTTACAGAGATAACAGGAAAATAATGCAACAAAGTTTGTTTCTAGAAGAAAACAGCGTCACAGTCCAGCTTAAGTAAGCTCAGTGATGGTTCATTTTTGTTGTAAAAAAGTTATTACATTAGTTCATTTTTATTACAGCCGCTCTGGAGAAAACCGTGATGTCATCGTCCAGCTCAGTTCAGATATAATGGTATCAATGCAGGAGATCAATATTATTGTTGAATATTACATTAAATATTCAACTAAGCAAGCCAGAACTCCATCAGTGACAGAATGGAGGAAAACCCTCGTGAGATCCCAGACTCAGTCTCAGTTCTCCTGGCCAACGAACCAACAGTGTGTGATTATGATTCAGGCATTACAGGTCAGAGGTCAGATTGGATTGGAACATTCAGATTATTGTTTTTATGCAGCGTGTGACCTCTGACCTCTATGTGCTCGTGGTTGAGCGGCGCGGGGATGAACTGAGGCAGGCGTTTGCTGATCCACATGGTCAGGTCTCGGTTCATGTTGACGGCGAAGGGTTCGTAGCCCTCCTGCAGGCCACAGATGGTGAAGTACTTCAGCGTGCTCACGTCCTTCCCGAAGTTCATCCGGCCCACCTGACACACTCCCAGACTGCAGACCGGGATGAACCCTGAGGAAAACACACGTCAATCATCACTGCTAGTGCTCATAGTGATGAAACCACAGGGTTTAACTCACACACACACACACGCGCGCGCGCGCGCTCTCACACACACGCGCGCGCGCTCTCACACACACATGCACGCGCACGCTCTCACACACGCGCGCGCGCTCTCTCACACACACACACACACACACCCTTGATGTTGTTTGGTTCCCAACATTCTTCAAAACATACAAGTTGGAACAACATGAGGGAGAGTAAATGCCAACAGAACGATCATCTAGAGCTGTAGTCGAACAAAGTGCTAATTTCACACACACACAGGATTATCATCACACACACGTCACTCACCGTCCCAAACTTCAAAATCTTTGAAGGCGAGTTCTGAGCCGGAGTCGTCGAGCAGCACTTCTCCGTTGAGCGTGAACATGACGGTGCGCTCGTTCATGTCCACCATACACCCGACCACGTCTCCAGACGCCCAGGAGCGGCCGAAGTGCTCGTTCCCCTGGTGCCAGCGCTGGGCCTGCACACGTGCAGCGGGGGAAGGGAATTCATCATGAATTGTGCCAAAATACCTGGTCTAGGTGTAGAGAAATTTCATTATGTTTAATGTTAATGTGTATTAAATACATCTAAGTAGAGGGGATTAGGAGATGCCTGCAGGCGATAAGAAATGTAAGAAATGTGTGATGTCAGCCATTTTCTCGTCAGTTCCAGCCAGAGTGTATGTGTGTGTGTGTTAGTGAGGGAGTGAGTGAGTGAGTGTGTGTGTGTGTGTGTGTGTTAGTGAGTATTATTATCCTCCTATTATCCTAACACTAACCCATGGCCTTGAAAACATTCAAACTTCACGCTTTAAAACGATTTCAAACTCTCAGGCTGAAGCAACATCAAAGCTTGTCTACAAACTTTACTATCTTCTTCTTCTGAGAGTAAATGTTCTGAACGGCACTGATGAACTCACAGTCAGTCAGTGTTTCTGGACACAGTTCAATCTACTTGTGTCAAACGCAAACACATTTCTATCGATTGGATTCTTTCAGTGACGGGCCTAAAAATGTCTCGATGTTTTCGACCATCAATCCATCAATATACTGCATTATATTCATGTCCTAGTGTTAAATAACTGTTACTTCAGAACATGTGCAATGAAAGTGTTTACATGGCTGTTTATTGTGATTAAAATCAGCATGCGATTATGACATAATCACATAAATCTGACAGTATTGTGTTAGCATGAGGTAAAGCTGAGTTCAGGGGCCAGTTGCATAAACATTGCCATTATGTTAAGACTGTCTTAAGATCTAGTATGACCCACTAGCAGTCAGTCTTACTTTTCGGTATCAGATTAATCCAATGTACGTTTTTATGTAACTGACTTAAAGTTATGAACAGTCTTAAAGAAAAATGTGATAACTAACTTGTAAGACTAGAGTTAGCAGTTTATGCAACTGGCCCCTGATTGTCATGGTGTTTATTCTGAGGCTTGACCTTGAATCCGTCGAAGACGAAGGCCTGCTCGTCCGATCCGAGCTCCTGGTCCGGCAAACATCCGGGCCGGGCCCATCCCACCCGCATCTCCCCCGCCGTCACCACCTCCAGCTCGAAGTACCACCGGCCCACACACACACTGTACGACTTCTCGGCCCGGAAGATCCGGAAGCGCTCGGCAGACAGAAGCCCCTCGTCTGCTCGACCAGCTGCGCAAAACACACACGCTGTCTGGTGTCCGCATATGCAAATGAGGCATCTTCTTATTAAATATGCACTCATTTGCATACATTTCCAGAACTGAAATCTGAACATTGCATAAAGCCAGATATGAAAGGCTCTCTTTTTATCACTTTATAAATCAGAAAATACATTCAACAGACAGAAAATCAAGATAATTGTGACTTTTTATCTACATCACACAATTCTAACTTTACATCACACAATTCTAACTTTACATCACACAATTCTGACTTTATATCACACAATTCTGACTTTACATCACGCAATTCTAACTTTACATCACGCAATTCTAACTTTACATCACACAATTCTGACTTTATATCACACAATTCTGACTTTACATCACACAATTCTAACTTTATATCACACAATTCTGACTTTACATCACACAATTCTAACTTTATATCACACAATTCTAACTTTACATCACGCAATTCTGACTTTACATCACGCAATTCTAACTTTATATCACGCAATTCTGACTTTACATCACACAATTCTAACTTTATATCACGCAATTCTGACTTTACATCACGCAATTCTAACTTTATATCACGCAATTCTGACTTTACATCACACAATTCTGACTTTATATCACGCAATTCTGACTTTACATCACACAATTCTGACTTTATATCACGCAATTCTGACTTTACATCACGCAATTCTAACTTTATATCACGCAATTCTGACTTTACATCACACAATTCTAACTTTATATCACGCAATTCTGACTTTACATCACGCAATTCTAACTTTATATCACGCAATTCTGACTTTACATCACACAATTCTAACTTTACATCACGCAATTCTGACTTTACATCACGCAATTCTAACTTTATATCACGCAATTCTGACTTTACATCACACAATTCTAACTTTATATCACGCAATTCTGACTTTACATCACGCAATTCTAACTTTACATCACGCAATTCTGACTTTACATCACACAATTCTAACTTTACATCACACAATTCTGACTTTATATCACGCAATTCTAACTTTATATCACGCAATTCTAACTTTATATCACACAATTCTAACTTTATATCTCGCAATTCTAACTTTATATCACGCAATTCTGACTTTATATCACACAATTCTAACTTTACATCACACAATTCTGACTTTATATCACACAATTCTGACTTTACATCACGCAATTCTAACTTTACATCACACAATTCTAACTTTATATCACACAATTCTAACTTTATATCACACAATTCTGACTTTATATCACACAATTCTGACTTTATATCACACAATTCTGACTTTACATCACGCAATTCTGACTTTACATCACGCAATTCTAACTTTATATCACGCAATTCTGACTTTACATCACACAATTCTGACTTTACATCACACAATTCTAACTTTACATCACACAATTCTGACTTTATATCACGCAATTCTAACTTTATATCACGCAATTCTAACTTTATATCACACAATTCTAACTTTATATCTCGCAATTCTAACTTTATATCACGCAATTCTGACTTTACATCACACAATTCTGACTTTATATCACACAATTCTAACTTTATATCACGCAATTCTGACTTTACATCACACAATTCTGACTTTATATCACACAATTCTGACTTTACATCACGCAATTCTAACTTTACATCACGCAATTCTAACTTTACATCACACAATTCTGACTTTATATCACACAATTCTGACTTTATATCACACAATTCTGACTTTACATCACACAATTCTAACTTTATATCACACAATTCTGACTTTACATCACACAATTCTAACTTTATATCACACAATTCTAACTTTACATCACGCAATTCTGACTTTACATCACGCAATTCTAACTTTATATCACGCAATTCTGACTTTACATCACACAATTCTAACTTTATATCACGCAATTCTGACTTTACATCACGCAATTCTAACTTTATATCACGCAATTCTGACTTTACATCACACAATTCTGACTTTACATCACACAATTCTAACTTTACATCACACAATTCTGACTTTATATCACGCAATTCTAACTTTATATCACGCAATTCTAACTTTATATCACACAATTCTAACTTTATATCTCGCAATTCTAACTTTATATCACGCAATTCTGACTTTACATCACACAATTCTGACTTTATATCACACAATTCTAACTTTACATCACACAATTCTGACTTTATATCACACAATTCTGACTTTACATCACGCAATTCTAACTTTACATCACACAATTCTAACTTTATATCACACAATTCTAACTTTACATCACGCAATTCTGACTTTACATCACGCAATTCTAACTTTATATCACGCAATTCTGACTTTACATCACACAATTCTAACTTTATATCACGCAATTCTGACTTTACATCACGCAATTCTAACTTTATATCACGCAATTCTGACTTTACATCACACAATTCTGACTTTACATCACACAATTCTAACTTTACATCACACAATTCTGACTTTATATCACGCAATTCTAACTTTATATCACGCAATTCTAACTTTATATCACGCAATTCTAACTTTATATCTCGCAATTCTAACTTTATATCACGCAATTCTGACTTTACATCACACAATTCTGACTTTATATCACACAATTCTAACTTTACATCACACAATTCTGACTTTATATCACACAATTCTGACTTTACATCACGCAATTCTAACTTTACATCACACAATTCTAACTTTATATCACACAATTCTAACTTTATATCACACAATTCTGACTTTATATCACACAATTCTGACTTTATATCACACAATTCTGACTTTACATCACGCAATTCTGACTTTACATCACGCAATTCTAACTTTATATCACGCAATTCTAACTTTATATCACACAATTCTGACTTTATATCACGCAATTCTAACTTTATATCACGCAATTCTGACTTTACATCACACAATTCTGACTTAATATCACGCAATTCTAACTTTATATCACACAATTCTAACTTTATATCACGCAATTCTAACTTTACATCACGCAATTCTGACTTTACATCACACAATTCTGACTTTACATCACGCAATTCTAACTTTACATCACGCAATTCTAACTTTACATCACACAATTCTAACTTTATATCACGCAATTCTGACTTTACATCACGCAATTCTAACTTTACATCACGCAATTCTAACTTTACATCACACAATTCTAACTTTATATCACGCAATTCTGACTTTACATCACACAATTCTGACTTCACATCACGCAATTCTAACTTTATATCACGCAATTCTGACTTTATATCACACAATTCTAACTTTATATCACACAATTCTAACTTTACATCAAGCAATTCTAACTTTACATCACGCAATTCTGACTTTACATCACGCAATTCTAACTTTACATCACACAATTCTAACTTTATATCACGCAATTCTGACTTTACATCACGCAATTCTAACTTTACATCACGCAATTCTAACTTTACATCACGCAATTCTAACTTTACATCACACAATTCTAACTTTATATCACACAATTCTGACTTTACATCACACAATTCTGACTTTATATCACACAATTCTGACTTTACATCACGCAATTCTAACTTTACATCACGCAATTCTAACTTTACATCACACAATTCTAACTTTATATCACACAATTCTGACTTTATATCACACAATTCTGACTTTACATCACGCAATTCTAACTTTATATCACGCAATTCTGACTTTACATAACACAATTCTGACTTTACATCACGCAATTCTAACTTTACATCACGCAATTCTGACTTTACATCACGCAATTCTAACTTTATATCACGCAATTCTAACTTTACATCACGCAATTCTGACTTTACATCACGCAATTCTAACTTTACATCACGCAATTCTAACTTTACATCACACAATTCTAACTTTATATCACACAATTCTGACTTTATATCACACAATTCTGACTTTACATCACACAATTCTGACTTTACATCACGCAATTCTAACTTTATATCACGCAATTCTGACTTTACATCACGCAATTCTAACTTTACATCACACAATTCTGACTTTATATCACACAATTCTGACTTTATATCACACAATTCTGACTTTACATCACACAATTCTGACTTTACATCACGCAATTCTAACTTTATATCACGCAATTCTGACTTTACATCACGCAATTCTAACTTTACATCACGCAATTCTGACTTTACATCACGCAATTCTGACTTTATATCACACAATTCTGACTTTACATCACGCAATTCTGACTTTACATCACGCAATTCTGACTTTACATCACGCAATTCTAACTTTACATCACGCAATTCTGACTTTACATCACGCAATTCTAACTTTACATAACGCAATTCTGACTTTACATCACGCAATTCTAACTTTATATCACACAATTCTAACTTTACATCACACAATTCTGACTTTACATCACGCAATTCTAACTTTATATCACACAATTCTAACTTTACATCACACAATTCTAACTTTACATAACACAATTCTAACTTTATATCACACAATTCTAACTTTACATCACGCAATTCTGACTTTACATCACACAATTCTGACTTTACATCACACAATTCTAACTTTACATAACACAATTCTAACTTTATATCACACAATTCTAACTTTACATCACACAATTCTAACTTTATATCACACAATTCTAACTTTATATCACGCAATTCTAACTTTATATCACACAATTCTGAGATAAAAACTCACAATTACCTTTTTTATTCTGTGGTGGAAACAAGCTTTCATAGTAATATGTTCTATAAATCATGTGAATGATGCATGAACAAACCTTTAGAATATAGAAGTGGAGATTTCTGACTTTAAAGAGATGGATTTAGATAAAGTGCATTAAAATAAACAATTAAACATGTGTTTTGTGATGTTTTCTTTCCATTAGTCACATGTTATGGAAGCAAAAATAGACCTCGAAACTGACCAGTGCATGAAAAAACAATGTGTTGCCTGTTGTGTCTCACATTAAACTCTTGTTCTCCAAAACTATGACAAAATCACATTTAGAAGATATTTATATTCAAACTGTACAGACTCTTTCTGCTGTAACACCAATAGAGATTTCCTGTCCAATCAAACGCTCTGTGGACTCTAGCACCGCCCCCAACACTGAAGTTGTGGCTAGTCATGTTTAATACAACACATCAAGGAATTACTTCACTATCATTGATGTATTATTATAGTTCATTCATATTTCAAAATAGATTTTACTTTTGATATTTTGTTTTTATTTTAATTTTTAGTACGTTTGTTTTTGTCATTGTTATTTGTTTTGTTTTTTAAATATGTCTATATAGTTTTTTATTAAGTTTTAGTTAATTCATTAGTTTTCGCTAATTTTGTACTTCGATTTAAACTAAATACGTTTTTGAAATATTTTATTTTATTTCAGTTAATGTTTAATTAATTTAAAGAAATGAAAATGTTATTTTAGTATCATTGATATACCATAATAGTTCTGGTAATATTTTGAATTAGATTAAAGTCTTATATTGTCTGTTTTCATTTTAGCTAAAGTTTCATTAATTTTGTTATGTTTTTGTCCTTTGTACTAGTCAATATAGTTTTTATTTGTTGTTATTTTAGTTTATTTAGTTTTTTTATAATAACTATATATATATATATATTTGGATATTCTCTTTTTTATTTATTTTAATTTTAGTAAGTTTTAGTAATTTTGTTGTGTGTTTTTGTCCTTTATATTAATCTATATAGTTGTTTTTATTTTTAGTTATTTTAGCACAATACTAGCTGAAATCAATGCGTTTTTTATATTTTATTTCATTTCAAGTAATAAAAATGTAATTTTTTTGGCTTTAGTTTGAGTTAAGGATGATACCCCTGCTATAGATGTGAGATGAGCGCAGTGTGTGTAGTGTAAGTTAGACTCGTGGTACCGTGGTCCTGATCCGGAGCCTCCAGGTTGTATCCGTATCCCAGCAGTGTCCGCACAGCTTCCCGGAGACTGTCCTTGTTTGATTTCTTGGTCCTCTCGTCCAGAAGAACGTACGGAACGAGACGAGGGTTTCTCCGGCTCTTAATATCCTGCAGAGACACAGAGACGTGTGTGTGAGAGAAGTGAATCTCACTGCTTCAGACTCACAGTATCAGTGTGTGTGCATCACAGTAGAGTCATTTCTAATGTAAATTCAATGTAAAACCATAGTATTCATATGCCTATTTTTGACAATCCAATGAATTAAACACTTCAAACCTAAAAGCTGCTTTTTTCTTTCTATTTTCCTCTTTATTTTTAACTCCATGGACACATGAAATGAATAAATCATTTTTACAATATGAAACACAAAGACTTTTTTTTTACAGATGCTGGATCAAACTCAGGGCTCAAAAATGAAATCAAACTGACGATTCTTGTTTTTTATGGAATATTGCAGTGTTTATTCTAAATGGTTTATGGGTGTACATCATTATTGTGTTAATAATGAATCAGAATAACTTCTCTTCTCTGATGATGTAGGCGGGGCTATAACCTGTCACTCACATGAGATCAGCCAATAGCAAACCACAACCATCCAATCAATTCCTCACAGACACAATCAAGCCCCGCCCACATGTGTTCTTGTTCCAGAAGCGTTTCAGTCGATATACAGAACAATAGAGGAGAAAAGACCAGCACAACTTCCCTTTCATCACGAAAGTTCAGTTTCTCACATTTAATCATGACTTTGTGGTGGCATTCATTTGTGTTCAACTCTGTCTTTCTGACACCTTGAACGCAACATTTAAAACAGTCCAATCATGCAGTGCACATTTGGGAAGCACCTATGTAGGGTTTGTGACGGAGCCTGTCGGATGCACACTACACACACTGACCTGCTGTATGCCGTATGTCCAGCCCTGCCGTATGCGGTCTCTGG